>JAACJT020000035.1:10868008-10880981 GCA_009936485.2 Gymnarchus niloticus
TTTATCTAATTTTACTTTTTATATTTTTTTTTTTTTTTTTTTTTTTTTTTTTTTCTTTTTTTTTTTTTTTTTTTTTTTTTTTTTTTTTTTTGTGGTGGGGTGGGGGTGGGGGGGGGGTGGCAACGATTCCTTGAGTATTATCTGATGGTAGGTATTTTTTAACTTGCATAATAAACACATTTGTGTTTACCATGTACTAAGTCCTTTTTGGATGAATTTATCCATGTTTTCCCAGATCACATCAAACTGTGTGAGGAATGTGATCTGCAGAAAGGGATTTTAAATTGAAATGTTATTTTTGTACCAGTCACATGTTTAGTACATTCTGTTCTTTAACATTGTGCTCTTTCTCAACTGTTCAGCTTTATAAATGGATTATATCGGTCATATAGATACATCTGTTGTAGTTCGGAGGGACCATATTAATTACTTCTACTTTTTTCAAGCATGAATGAGTAAAACTGCCCTTCATGTCCAGCTCCTCCACCCTATCCAGTGCTTGAAGAAAAACATCATTTTCATTCAGGTGAATTTGTGACCCAAGCAAGGTCAAAAGCCTCGATAAACTCTCAGCAGGGTGTCAGCTAAATACAAAAAAAAAAAAAAGAGAACAATGGGCAAAACACAAACACAATAATAACACAATTCACCCCCCCCCAATAAGCATAATACATATTATGATCATTAATCATTAATGTTTATGAATCTGAAAATAGATCCCCTTACTGACAGGTCCCTAGATCATTTTTGAGCACGTTTGTTGATTTGCTTTTCTTGTTTTCTCCCCCAGACAGAAGTCATCATAAGCGGTAAATAAGGTGTGCTTGACCTCACCTGCTCTCTCTGTGGGTATGTGGGTATTCTTGTGTATAACAGTTTAGGATCTGCCCCAAATCGGGCAGGTTGATAACCTCCTCCTGTCTATGCGACCCTCAGTTATTGAACAGAATATGCTTATCCACATCACTGGGATAAAATAAATGGGTTAGATTCAACAATCAAAAACTAGCTTTATTTTCTGCATGTTTTCAGCTTATTTTTCATCATAAAGTGACTGCCCAATTGGTACAGTGCTTTGACCAAAAAATGTAATATTACTTCTATTTTTTTTAGCCCCTTTTATATTAAGCTGTCCATTTGTTAGACATTCATTTGAATGAAAATATGAAAACAGAAATTATGGATATGACCCCACAGTGTCCCTTGGAGCTGGTTTAACAACCCTGGCAAAGCTTTTCTCTCTATAAACTGCTGCTCCACCTACCATACATTCTGGAGAGTTCCTTAGCCAGTTATGGAGGTACTGTCACAAAAGCACTGGTAAACTTGCAATAACTACTAGTCCCAATTTTAAGTTATTGAGGTGTTCTTTTATAGATATTCAGGCTCATACTAACAAAATTCAGCCAGGTGAAAATATGTCATTCACTAGCCACCTGTGTTGGGAATACAAATGTTGTAAAGCCATTTCGTTTTTGTGTTTTCTGTTTTCGTCCATGACATTTACCTTCAGTTAGGCTCTAAATTAGTAATGGTGTTCATAACACTAAGAAAGCTGAGAATTAAATGACACTGCTAATCAAATGACAGACGACAGCTAGCGGATGAAATCGTTTGCTAGATGCATTTTTGCAAAAACCACATTATAATTGTACAAATGTCAAATAAAGTTTCGTTTGAATCACTCTGGACATTTATTACTTTTAACAAATTAACCAAGCAACACCGCTAAGCGTTCGTTTGAACTTCATTAAAGTCGTGAGTCAAGTCGTGAGACACCCATCACCTGTCAAAATGAACACTGACGATTCTTTCGCGTCTCATATTCCGCCTCGCAGCATTATACAGATATTTATTAACTACATAAAGCTTTATAGCTAAATTAACACATGGACGTGAAAAAATGTAGAGTGCAACACGAGAAGCCGATGATGGTGGACTGAAAATAATAATGGCCGCAGGCAGCCTGATGAGCACGTCAAAAGCAAGGCAAGCAACTATCAAACATAATATCACCTTATTTAACAACAAAAAAACCCCTCTCAGCAACCTAGAAACACTACTTAGGTTATACCATGAGAAAATGTGTACATTTACCCGAAAATATAAAGGTATACAAGCTTGCAACAGTATCCAGTGTAGAAGGAAATGGTAACCTGACGTTAAAGTTACTTGCGGTTCATGTATACGTTTTATATGGAGGAAGGGGGATTTCGGCCTGATTATTGTATCCAATGTTAATATCAGTTATTTCTCAGTTACAGTTTGGCCATAACATTTTCAACTAGTCCTACGCCGGTGGAAATATGTTGCTTAGCTACTGATTTATAATACCAAGAAAGTTACAAGTTAATAAGGGCACATCTGTCACGGATATCGATCAGAAAAAAAAAGAAGCGATAAAGTAGATCATGAACCGGGCATGTGGGCATCGATGTGGGGCTCTAAAAGTAGCTGGTGATCTTACACCCCCCAAGGCTCGCGCCATGAGTAGCTACCTAGCAGGCTAAATTATGCACAGCGGAGCCTGGACGCCGACGCCAGGCAGCCTGTAGCGAACCGTGGCGACTGGGCCGCGCTGACTCGCCGTTCGCGGCTCAAGGCAAAGTTAAAAAGCACGAGCGGGCGGGCGCGCGCGACCACGTACGTTACTCGTTTGTATGTGGAAGTGATCTTCGGCTCGTGCAGGAGTGACTGCAGTGGCGCCGCTTAACGTCCCCAAGCGCCTTAAATTCGTTACATGCAATGCTGTCAGACATTTAAACACCATGCACATCTCAATATGCAATGAGTATCCTAACAGCATTAGTTACTCCTTACCATTGTGCCGGTCTGAAGTGTACTCCTGGTGGGGTAATATTAACTGATTTAATATGAAAATGAGTATAATCAGTGCTTCCTAAAGGCAGCTCGCTTGTAAAATTGGTCTGGTTTGCTTTGCTCTCGCCTTCTCTCGAATGATGACGGATTCACTGCAGTAGCTCCAGCAGAACCGCAGGGAGGGGAAGAGAAGCGGAGGAGGTTTAGGTTGTGTTCGTGTAGAGAGAGGCAGAAGTGAAAGGAGGGGGAGGTGCAATAGTACAGTACATCCGGGTGTTTTTTTTTTATTTGGAGCCTATTTGTACAGCTCCATCCAGCGCATGCATATGTTTACGTGTGATTATGTTTGCTCCATATACGAATGTTCCACGGAAATGCTGATTTTGCTGCAGGCACAAATGCTGCACGTTGTTTACGTGCATGAACTGCTTTATGTGTGCGGTGTGATATGATATTACAAATACCGGTGAATGCATATGCTTTAAAAAACTTGAACGTGGAGAGTATATACGTATACGAATCCAAAATTAAAAGTAATGCAACCACTATTATAAGGGAAAATAAATTACATTACAGGAAAATGAAGACGCGGGTTGTGTTGTTGCCAACAAGTATGATCAAAAATGTATTATTATTGCACTAGCTTCTCTAAATACATTTTAAGCAACATAATTTGGCATTAGTGGAGCCGTTCTGCCGTTCCTGGTACTGAATCAAGGACTATTTATTAAAAGTATCCTGCGAATTGACTCATTTGATCGAGTTTTCGGTTTGCGGCGAAGAGGGAGTCCGTTAATCAAAGTAAAGCATTTTCTGGATGGGCTGCGGCTATAGAAAATTTGTGTTTAGACCTGCTTTTGGCTAATTTTATATCTGGTATAATGTGCAATAGGTAGGAACTATTAAAACGTGTGTCGATGTGTGTATTCTGTGCAGTAACACTGGAAAGAAAATGGAATTGTCTCACATACGATCGCTTTTAAAAGAGAATCGGGCTTTTATGATCTGCTATAATTCAAGAACGTGACATAATTTTTACATTCTCAAAAACATTTACTAATAATTCACAGTCGGAATGTAAACGCCGACGGTAGTTCATAACTTGTACTGCTCCATCTTCTGGTAGCTGCAGCAGTCCACGGTGAAGAGACTATCCTCTGTTTTGTGCAATCCGTTGATTTATGGTATTCAAAATGACTGGTTTAAATTATATTATGGTAATAAGATTAAAAATGTTTCAATTATAACTCCTAACTAGAATCAGCATGGTATGGCTAGTTTTTTCTGACCAATTTAAGAAATGACTCTATGCGTGCTTATTATATTACCATTTAATAAGTTCACGGTGACACTGAGTGGAGGCTGTAGCAAGAGATATTCGCCAGAGCTTGGAGAGTGTGCCTGTCCATTGCAAAGTATGTGTTAAAGGCAGTTTAGACACGCTAAACTGAATGTTTTTGGAATGTGGGAGGAAACACAGACACAGGGAAAATACGTTTGGGCAGGAATCAACCCCATAACTCGTTGAGGTTTGAGGGCATATTGTTACCCTCGAAGCCACCATGCAACCCAGACGCATATATCTGAGCTATAAAAGTATGATAAATAAAATTTAAAAACACACCTGACAGACATGCTTATATGGCATGCAAATGTAGGAACTATCCTCTGTTTTAGCCATTAAAACTACATCACCCTCTGTAAGTTGAGTGGGTAGCCATTTTGCATCAGGATATTATTGCTGGCATCACGATTCCATGAGGAGGTGGAATAAAACTCATATTCTGGGTGATATAAGACTGGTGTATTCATGACATTTGTTGAATCACATAACAGAACAATGAGAAGTGTTAAGAATTTTTCACTTTATGAAAAATACCGAGACAACTTAAATCTGTAAAATAATGTATTCATTCCAACAATAATGGTCTTTGAAAGTACAAAAATCTCAGCGATAAATCTGGAAACAACTGATTCATCAACAGATTCCTTCAGGGCAGTAAGAAAAGTCCTAAGGAAACCCTTTTCATGCTACTTAAAAACATTTCAACTTGTACTTAAACTAGGAATGGCAACTGCTAATAGCAATGCTCTGTAGGTTGGCCCTGATGAGTTAAAAATTAGCCAGCTTTAAGACATATATGAAAAGTGGATGGAAAAAGCATTAATATAAAAACTTGTTGAATTATTTCATGACAAAAAATAAACCGAAAACAATAAAGGAAAACAGATCATGTTAATACCTGTTGATGGCAAACAGTAACATACCTGCATGGTGTTTTAAATTTCATTAAGTGTTGAATATGCCTGTTAAATACTCAAAGCCTGCTTCTAGTTTGTTTTAAAAATCTCACCTTATTACATGTGCATAACCTAATGGGTGGCTGCAGAACATAGCCCAATAAATAGGTGCAGTAAGGCGTTTCTACCGCCTTCAGGCAAATTCAACATGACACCATAGCAGGCACGTCTGACCTGTTCCAGTAGCAACACAAAGCAAATATATAGCGGATCCTGTCCTGTTTCTAAGCATTACTCTTAGCTTTGACAGTATATTATAGTTATACTATCTGAGAATATTTTATTATTTTTTTAAAGTTATAAAGTTATTCAATTTCATAAATGAAAGGTCCAGCCGATCGCTTGACATGGTCGTACCGGCGTTTCATTTAATAATTTTACCTTTAGGAGATTGAAGTACTATTTCACCATTTGAACATCTTTTTAGATTAGCATGTGTCACGTGACATACACGGCTTAAAAGTTCTTTAAACGGAAACAAAAAGACGATTAGCATTGGCTATTTAAGATTGTTTTAATCTTTCTCGGAGTTGAAACTATGGTATTCGGCTATCCTAATCCAAAGACAATTCAGCGTTTTTACCCAATCCAAAGAAATTGTCAGAAATTCCGAGCAATCTTTGACGTTTAAATTTAAAGAACGCGATGCTAGCTGTGTTTGGTAAACTACAAGTGTTTGCGCTGGTCGTATGGGGCACTCGAGAGAGAGAAAGTCGAGCATTCTATAACATTACACGATGCTCTTTACAACATTCTCATATGCTGAGGTAACATGGATCATCAGATCGAGTGCACTCTGTCGTTTAAGCAAAAGGGAAACAGTGATTCTGAAATAGGTGTACATTTTTTCAAAGATTCGATATTTCACTCGAATTTTTATCCTGACAATGTAATTTGCAAGGGACAATTTTGTATTCAGTTAGAAAAAAATGCAAAATGTAAGCATTTTCACAGTAGTGGTCTCAGATTGTATGCATAATAATGTGTGATTCCTTCTGAATGTCAGGTACCGGCATAACATTAAATGCCTCAGATTCAAAATATGCCAGATATATATGCATAGATATCAAAACCTGTAAAATGTTCGATATCAGTGGGTGCCTATGCTGGCCTACGGTATACGACCATTAGTGTGAGGTTACCGTGTGTGGGCTCGTGCTAACGAATGTATCACCAAGGCAGATGTGTAGGGAGTTTTTCCACATCCCTTAGGGAAAGATGAACCGAAGAATGACTCATTAGTCTGAAGTGATTATATTATTCTGCGTTTGAACAGTTTTATATTTAATTTAAACCTATACATGTGCTGCATATGTGTGATTGGTACTATAATGCAGAAATAGGACTTTAATTGAACTGAATATAACTTTATTAAATTAAAATTATCCTGAGAACGGTAGATTTGAGCTGCATTGTTTTCAATGTTCAACAAATTTATGCAACTTCTGTGATATTATTTGTGTAAAATTTGCATTATAGGTCCCTGAAAATAAATACATTGACACTGTAGTTATAACAAATAATAATGATATGCAAAAATATATCAAGTAATCTTTCAGCAATGATGGAAAGGTCATATTAGGCTTGGGCATCAGTGTATCATGCTGCCCGGTAACAGTACATCTTACAGTTCACACACCACCCACCAGAGTAAAAACCACCACCCACAGCCATACAGAATGCATACTGCAAGACAGCTGCTGACATTTAGCAACACAATTTGAAGAAACCCTGAAAAACAAAATGTTTTTTTATTTCTTTTATTCTTACCAGACCGCCATTAAGATGATGCACCATTTTCCATCTCCCAAGTGTATCCTGAAAGTCCCCTATTAATTTCAAAATGATAGATTTTAATGCACACAGTTGTAAGGACACTAATGTTTGCATTTGAGATGTAATGCCACTCTCCTCCAGGTACTGTGTGGGCAAAAATGCTTCCTAGAAAAGGGTGTTCATGTTAGTGAAATAGAACCGGCTACGATGGATATCAAAAGCCATAGAACACTGGGGAACATTCAGGAAGCACAGGCTGAATGTCACTTGCTTCCAGACCTAGACAGACAGAAAGGCTCAGAGGCTGGGATACAATTGCAAATAGGGTTTTTTAATGAAGAGGCAACAAAGGAACCACTGGGTTCTGCTCCTCAAGCCATTTGTGTATACTCCTAGTGACATAGCAAGGGGATTTACCCTGCTGAATCCAACCTGTGCCATTGGGGTAGACATTCATCATGAAGGGCTGGACCTGGTTCACAAGGATGGACAAGTAACCTAGAGCGATCAGTAGACCTGCTTCTGGTTAGCTTGTGCAGGTTCTTTTATATGGCCTTTCTCATTTGTAACTTTATAGGTGCTCCATCTGGCTGCAGAGAAAAGCCAATTGTTCTACTAGGGGGTGGTTTTAATATCTTGGTTCATCAGTGTACGTATATGCCAGATTGATGATGAGTTTGCAAGGAAACTGTTTTCATGTTTGAGCAAATGATGATTACAGGGAGGAAAAACTCAGTTGGCATATTTCAATTCATAGTTCATTTCAAACCTTAATAATCTCAACAGCTGTGATGGACTACAGCCTACCTAGGGTGTATTCCAGCCTTGTGCCTTTGCTGCCTGTGATAATGTTGTATGCTCTTTTAAAATTACTGTCTGGGGATGGACACAGACCACCACAGTTGCAGGTGCAACTGCTAGAGGGAATTGTTTTTATTTAAGGTCAGGGCAGAAGAATTACCACATGCAGGGGAGGTGAACATCAGAGTAAGACCCAGCAGCATTGCATGGCTCTGGGAGATGGCCATTCCCATTGGCGGGTGGCAGTCTCTCTTATCAACGCCTGCCCAATTGGGTTATCTTGGATGGGCCCAAAGTTATCTCTTATCCACATGGGCACTGAGGATTGGGCAATCAGGGGGCGTGGCATCCCCAGATTGCCACTTTGCCCTAAATCCAGAGACCAGAATTACATTTCCAGAACTGCTTATCCAGTACAGGGTCACAGCGAGGACACTTTATCGATGTTAAACATAAAGCTTGGTGCAAAAGAGGACCAAGGGCAGTAAGTCAATATCAACAAACATATTTCAGTTTGATTGAAATGGCCCCTTCTCTTTATCCCTTCTTGGTTTTCATTTGTTCAGCTCTAGATTCAGGGCCTCCAGGTGAACTAATCAGCATTGGGCATTATAGCAAGTTGGAGCAAATTTGGATTCTGAACCAAACAAGTGAAAGCCAGAGAAGTGCATACTAGCTTTCGGGAAAATGATGCTACAGCAATAAACTAGCATGCCAGCTGCCTACCACTGTCTGGGCATGCTTATTCTGCTCTGTGTCAATGCCAGAGGTACACATAATTCTTCCCAAACCCTGCTAGTTCTTATTTTTATTGCTAAAGGGCAAGATGTTCTTCTGTGGTAAATACACATATTATTTAAATGAAGCATTGCTCCTTGTTGAGCTTTGAATAACAATATTCCTTTGTATGAGACCCTTGGGGATTAATGCCGTTTTTGTGAATAGCAACCGTGAGAGAACCTTGTTCAGAAACTTCTGATAAAGGAAGGCTACATATACAATATAGGTAGGTATACTTTGTGGGTCCACAAGGGGGAAATGACCTTTTCTGTCTGGTGTGTATTTCTCTTATTAAAGCAAAAATTTCAGGCTTGGTATCTTACGTAATAAGCTGGACACATTCAACCAGTTTAGGTGGACACCGACTTGTAACTCTTCTTGTTATATTTAATTAGTGTGAGTTGAAAGTCCATGAGCAAAGTCATACATGGCTAAAACATGTGCTGCCATGACAACAAAAGAGTACAGTTATGTAGTTTATATTACGCCACTATGACAAAACGTATTCAAATGTAAATGTACGCTCAACTGCCATTTCACTATTTACACCTAGCTAGTAGTACTGAGTAGAACCCACTATTGCCTCCAGAACCAACTCACAAGTAAGTTAGCTGTGTGTTCAGAGCAGCCATTTGGAAATCACTGTGGTATTGAGCTGTTATTTTTCTGCTGTTGCCTTCCTCTTAGCCTTAATAAGTCTGGAAATTCTGCTCTGACCTCACTCATTAACAAAGTGTTTTCATCCGCAGAACTGCCACTGACTGAAGGCTTTTGTTCATCACACCATTCTCTGTCATCTTTAGACACTGTAGTGTGTGAAAATCCCAGGAAGGTGGCTGTTTCTGAGATGCTGGAACTACCACGTCTGGCACCAACAATCACACCATGTTCAAATCTGCTTACGTGACGCATCTTACCCATTGTAATGCTGAGTCGAACTGTAACTGACCGCTTTGAACTTGGCAGTGTGATCCATATATTGTGCTGTAACCACATGATTTGTTATTTGGATGAGCAGGCAAATATATACATACAGATTCTAAGAGCTAAATGTTCCAGCATGTAAACCAGGAGTGCGGATGCTCAGGGGCTTCTTTGGCAAATGTCGCTGTTTCAGATATGCGACATGAATATCTCTTTGTAATATCTGGTTCAAAACGGTTTTTAATTTCTTTTATTTTTGGGCCAGTCCTTTATGAAAAATATTAATTAGTTGATTAAATTTTGGAGCTCAACATTTCTGTTTGCATATTTAATGTTCAATAATTTACAGTACAAATATCTGGACATGAGACTTGAAATAAGATCATAAAATACAATAGTGGAGCCTTAGCCATTGATCCTGACTTTACTAATTCCTTCATTTGCAATGAAACAGAAAGCAGTACATTTCAAAGAAACAAGAAAAAAAAAATACCCTGCTTCTGTTCACATAACATTTTTCAGAGGACGTAAAAGAAGAATGTCAGGGTCAGGTGCCCAGCGCTGAGTCACTGCTCCAGGTGGCCCTCTCTTTCCAGAGTGATGCTGTGTGGCCAGGGGTGTTCAGAAAGGTCATACACACGCCCACACTTTTACTGGGGAAGGCAGGGCTGAGGGAAATGGAAAAGAAGGGAAAGGGGAAGAGACACAATGCTTAGGACACCTTGTGTCATTTATACCTGCTGTGGGTGCAATATGGCAAAAGCTGTAACACTTGGGTAAAACAGAAATACAACGACTTTCAAAACACTTTACAAGCTCTTTGAGTCAACGTGCCACCTGAGTGTTATTCTTACTCTTTGTTAGTAATTCAAAAACATGAATATCTGCATGTATGGCATTTTAACTCAAAGTAGTTTCGTCCCATGATAGCTTGAAGATCGTACAACAGGATAAGGCTTTTCGCATGCAGTAGTTCTTGTTCTGTCATCTCATGGCTGCTGCTTCACATTCCTTCTGCTATTCACATTCATTACATGAATGTTGTTCTGTAGGGCGAGGCACTGCTAGTTATGCTGGGGCATACCAAATCTATGACATATGAATCTTTTTCTTAAGCAATAAGAATATATACAAATATATGCTTTCAAAATAATTTTTACTTTTTTTTTTTTACCTAAGGGGTACAAATTAAAACAGGAAACTTAAAGAAGTACACAAATCTTGATGTGAGATAAAGTGAATGTGAAGGAACAGTTGGTCCCCACGCTGAGCAACGTCACACACAGAGAATGTCTCAAACAGGAACTGCATTTCAGAAGAGGTAGATGGAGAGGATACTGCTCAGACAGAACAGTATGAGACTCGTGAAAGTAAAGAAGCAGCCAGACCTCAGCTCGCTTTACATATGGAGCCGCAGCAAATTAGAGCAGGATACCTGGTCAAAAAGGTAACACTGACTCCATTTTTACTTGCATTTTGATTGTTGTCATTCCACTAAATGCTAAACTTGCTATTATGTGCTAAATGAATATGAACGACTACTAGCATGAGCAAAATTGAAAAATTTAGCCAATCAACAGGATTCTGTAAAGTAGAAATTTATGAGTATTTTTGATCAGATTTTACTTAATTCAGAATGGTACTGTTCTTATTAGTATGCATCAGGGATTTTATAAACATTTTGAAGGATCCCTGTTAATCACTGATTTCAGCACGATCTCTGGTTAACTCTGTAGCACATATACAAACTTTGAGGGGATTTAGCTTAATATTTTGTTAAAACCTGTATTCTTCTCAAACAAGAAGTGAGACATCATGGAAGTGTCATGGTTATCGCCGGACTCAGAGTTGCAGGAACAATAGGGAGGAGAGACTAGGATGCAGGTGCAAGGACAGTAGAGTTTTAATGACAAAATGCAATAACACATCCATGGGGCTCAGCTCTGAACACAACAGGTTAATAGAGGCAGCAAACTTAGGAAAAACAAGGCATGGATCATAACCACAGAGACAAGGGGATGAACAAGCAAGAGAGGGGGAAGATGCTGACTGAGAATTAGGACCTCACAAGAACCGCACACTATGAGCAGAAACACTTACTAACACATAGAAAAGACAAGAGTGGAGATACAGACCTACATAAGCAAAGACAGGGGGAACACATAAAGGTGTCCAGAACATGGCAAAAGGCATGAATGGCAAACACAAAATCCCAGTCAGGAGTAGGTGATCTGGAGCATTGGGGCGCTGGTGCCGATTTTACAGGAAGATTTATTTATCTCATTTACAAAGAATATGTCTATTCATAACAATTATATATCAGAAGTATAGATCAACAGTTTTCTTTCAAACCAAAATATTTTTATGGGCTGTAAAATTTAACTCTGTGCTTGTGTTTCACTGATTCATTTAATATTCTTTTTTTTAATCACTGTCGCCCTTTACCAAGTAAAGTGTGGCATTGACTAATAGGATGTTTGTGTAAGTTTTTCATTCTTGAAAGGAACAGTTGCACGAGTTAGAGAATTACTCAAAATACATTCTTACATGGCTACATCCTGACCCCACCCTTTTCCCCTTGCAGCGTACTTTGCTTAGAAATTCTTGGAAGGTGGTGTGGGTTGTGCTGTCAGACGATGGAGTAGAGTTCTACCGGAAGAAGGCTGATGACACTCCCAAGGGAATGATCCCACTGAAAGGTGCCAAGCTGGTCAGCTCATGCCAAGACTTCATCAAAAGGATGGTGAGGAGCCCGGGGCTGTTTTACACCTTACATACGTTTTCCTTTAGTCCTTCTGCTCATTTCTATATACTCAATATATAGAAGAATATACATATTCTATATAAAGAATAAATTCTTTAGATATATATATACATTAATTAAGCGGTTATGGGCGTGTTCAAGCACACATAACAACAGGGACACCATGCACCATTGACTAAAGCAAAAATCAAAAGCAGCTTTGATCGTCGAGCAACTGCCAATGCCAGCACTGCCTACGTGGCCTGCAGTAGTGCTGCCATAGACAATTGAGGGCATAGGCTCTTGGGGCATGGCCGTGGAATTATTAGCAGAGATTTTAAGGGTTTGGTTGGTTTAGAACTCAGTAGAATGTGTGATGTCACAATATCGCTGCTATGGAGACACTAACGGGGGTGCTCCCTTTGGGGGCAGCGGGCCCATTTTGCAAGGCTGAGTAGTGGGTGGGAAGATGCAACTTGTGGCTGAGACTTACGGGCTGGTCTGGATTGATCAGAAAGGGCTGAAGCTTGCAATTCTGCCATAGACAGGTGGGGGTGTTTAGCAATTTGAGCGTGGCCTGCGGCAACGCCAAATGACATACTTGGGATTTTTGGGATAATTGTTGACCAGCTGGGTCTGCTGATTACAATGATACCAAATGTGTCCAGATTGGACAAAAATCCTTGAACTAGTCATCATCATGATCATTCACTTTCGGCTGCTCCCATCAGGGGTCGCCACAGCGGATCAACCTGTCCTCTGCATCCCGCTCTGTCACACCAACCACCTGCATGTCCTCTCTCACTACATCCATAAACCTCCTCTTTG
>JAACJT020000035.1:10898744-10908760 GCA_009936485.2 Gymnarchus niloticus
CCTTGACTCTTGAAAAGCTCCCTTCACTCTTGAAAAGCTCCCTTCACTTGTGAAAAGTTCCCTTGACTCTTGAAAAGTTCCCTTGACTCTTGAAAAGCTCCCTTCACTCTTGAAAAGTTCCCTTGACTCTTGAAAAGCTCCCTTCACTCTTGAAAAGTTCCCTTGACTCTTGAAAAGCTCCCTTCACTCTTGAAAAGTTCCCTTGACTCTTGAAAAGTTCCATTCACTCTTGAAAATTTCACTGTGGGAAAGCACCCTTCACTCTTTTTGTCATAACCCGGCTGGCTTTGTTGACACTCGACGTTCATAGGTAGGTAAATCCAGACCTTGTGCTTTTTGTTTTCTGCTCAGCCACTGTGTTTTTAATTCTTAATCCCAGTTCTGTGTGTGAACGTTTGCCTGTTCCCCCCCACGTTTGTCTGGATTTCCACTGAGGTTTCCTTCCACCATTCAAAGACATGCTGTCTTGGTGCATCGTTTTCTCTAAATCATTTGTAGCGCGAGAGCATGTGTCCTGTGACGGATTGGCATCCTGCCCAGGGTGCCCCCCTGCCATGTGAGCTGTACTTCCTGGGAGGGGCTCCAGGCTTAGTGCAATCCTGCACGGGATAAGAGTTTAAAGGGAAACAGAAAGATGGATTTACTGCATGTGAGCCCGAAGGATATTGTGTTCAAACTGCCAAACTGATTTTACAGCCTGTTTGATATAATAAGAAGTGAAAAGCATTCTTTGTACAGTCAGCTGTCTGTTCCATTTAAGTAATTACCTTTTCTTCTTCATCAGAAAATGACGTATGCTATTTGAAATTAAACTAGACTTGATTAAAGGAAAATAAACTGTCTGGAGATTTGATATTGACTTAAAATTCTTAACTGACTTCTGCAGTAATGATACTGTCTAGTAAATTACCCCATGATTCTTAAATCAACATAGTTTCACTGGAAAGACATTCTGTGTGCTATTTATAAAAGCTGATTTTGAAATATTACATTTTAATTCACTCCACATTTCTTAGTGTGACCTCGCACAAATTGTCTCAGAAACAAAATTAGCTGATAGCAATTTTGGTGATTTCAGCACTGGAGAAAGTTTTCTAGATTCCTTCCCCTACGTGCGGAAAAACCCACCAAGATTTCTTTTTTCCACAGGTGACTTTAAAATAAAGGGTATTACAAATGTTCTGTTTTTACGGGTTAACAGGTCCATGGTCAGAAATTGTGTGGCTCCAAGACATCTCTGTTTAACAAAACTAAAAAATGGTCTGGTCCATAGCGACACAGGAACAGATGGTATGTTCCAAACTAAATGGAATGACCAACACCCAACGCACACCAAAATGCACGAAAAATCAATGAACGTACTAATAAGAAACAGAGCATTATTAACGATTAATAAAGACGTGGCTCATATGCCCCCTTGCCAGCTCTGTCCCCCTGGTACTGCAGTACCCACTGAAGACCTGAAGACACTGAGAGGAGGAGGAGGAAATTATTTCAGGGACACAAGTGCCTGGAACAGCAAAAAATTAATTTACCAATAAGAAATCACTGCCTCCTGGATCCTGATCAGGAAAAGCGGTTAGAAGCCAGATGGATGGATGGAGGGATGGACGGACGGACGGGGGGAGGGATGGACGTATGTATGACATCATGGTATAATTGAGTCTTTGGAGACTTCTAATTCATTTTGTGAATGAGCATATGATCAATGTTTGCATGTGAATTTACACAAAATAACATTATCATTCTAGTTTTTGAATATTATTATATATACAGCCTACATGTATTCTTAAATTTAGGTTTGAAATTTAAGAATATAATTAAAAGCATTGCAGCAATAGTTTATTGAGCTGTTTACAGTATTTCTCCGAGTGTCCAGGGTTGGTCCAGTGAAAAGAATGACATGGACAGGAAGTGACATCGCTGTTTGAATGAAGGAAGCTGGCCAGGATGGCAAAGACCTACAAGGCAAATACAGGACAAGGGCTGAAGAAGAAAGCGGGGGGGCAGGAAACTTCAAAACCAGAGCACACCAATTTATACACATGACAGGAAGTGAGGGGCGGGAGAGTGTACGCCACATCCCAGTCACCTGACTCTTCCCAGAATGCCATGCCAGCTTGTCACAATGCACTGTTGTACTTCACTGAGTCTCCTTTCCGTGGTTCAGTGTGACTCTTAAAACATGTAAAAATGACACACAGATCGATCAGCATTAACGGAGTGTTCAATCAAAGGAAGTCGTATTGTTAGGTGATAATTAAATCTCGTATACAACTTAGCAATAGCAGCATCAAGGATAAAATTACAAGCTCTCATTCTGGGGACCATATATTGAAAAAAAGTGGGTAGTATATAAATGATAATATAACCAAAATATTAACAAAAAACTCTGCCATCAGCTGAAACTTGACAGCTAATGTGTTTCATAATGAACAAGAGAAGGTCATTTGAAACCAGACATAAAATCACCATTACAGAGAACTACACAGGTACCATCGCTACCAGGTCACGTCCCATGGGGCTACATAGAAATGTTTATATCTGTCATGTTTTCAGTTTCCATCGCAACTTGTCAGATGTCAGGAAAAAAAAAACAAAAAACCTGTGGCTTTTAATTACAAGACATAAGTCAGCTGAGATTCTGCTCAAATTTTGCCTACACAAACTGAACATCCCACATAAATGAAAGCTGACACCCGGTGCTTTCAAAAGGGTGCAAGAGAAGTAAATTAATGTGCTAATTATCCTGATTTAGATGCACAGAATGGAGCCGGCTGTGAGGCATGGCTGTCATTCTAAACAAAGGTAGACATCCCCAGTTTATTCAAAGGGCACTAAATTCATGAATTGGACCCCATTGTAATCGCTGGTCCAATCGGCCACCAAGAGGGCTGAATTCTTTCTACATCACAATTTCATTCCAAATGATTATCCGGAAATTGATCTGCCTTTGAAATAGAAGGTGAGGGCTGGTGCTTAAACAGAGACATGGCAGTGAATCTGATTTACGTACTGAGAGCCGGGGAACGGAAACATGACAGAAGCAGGCTGAGAAGAATGACCTGCTGGGTGGGCTACGTTAATGGAAGGCTTATGAGAAGATCTGAGGGACAGGGGAGGATAACCAATGTGAAACGTCACCAACCGGAACTATGAACCTTTGACCATATGGCCCCCATGCCTCTATATTTCAAATACATATTTTACCCAGCTGTGGAAACCATATATTATGATATTTACTATAAATGAAAAAAGAAAACAAGCACCAATTTTCAAAAGGTATATGCCAAAGAGGCATGCGAGTAGAACATCACACGTTCATTCATTGCTGCTCATCAACGGTTTCTAGCACGGATTTGGTGCTGATAATCATTTAAAGCAGATTTGGGGTAAAGGGACCTGAAGAAAAGTGTGACCTTTTGTAGTGGCTAATGTCTATAGTAGTCTATTTCTGTCAATGTGACGTTGTGACACTGCCATATTTAGAGAATGGACAAATGAGGCTTCTCAGCTCATGATAGGTGGGAATATACCAAACTACCAATCAATGCTGGCACTAAACGAGGCTTCAAAACCCACGGTGGGTGGGAGTATCCTGAACTAACCAACCAGTACTGGCTATCGCACCCACCCACCATAAGTTTTGAAGCCTCGTTCGTAGTATCACTGATGATATTACCATCAACACAAAAAAATGAATGAATTGTAAATCTTCATTTTATGCTTGGAATTTACATGTTGGTATTTATTCTTTTGCATTTCAGTCACAGATTACTGTCAAAAATTCCCTTGAAATAACTGAAATAAAGTTTGATCCATCATAAATGAACAATATCAAAGAGGTCGGTGTAATATTCAAATGTGGCTGCTGTAAACGTCTGTCTGTATATACCACATGTTTACGAGTCAATGCTTATACACTAATCTCCGAGACATCCTTGGTTTACTTCTCTACACTGCTTATATAGTGTGGATCTGAAGATTACTGAGCTTATCTCTTACTGCCTGAACCAGTAAGGAAAACGTGTCCCTCCACCTCCTTGTATCTCCCACCCGCTCGCCTGCCCGCCCGTCTCCCTCTCTTTCTCTCTCTCCTTCTCAGTGAGGCTCAGTCAGTCTTTTCTGAATCACTACACCCTCTCACACGAGCGAAGGCTCCGGCGTGAGCGTAGTGCCTCGTCCGCCGCCTTTCCACCACGGAGGACGGATTCTCGAAGCAAATGCCTCGTTCCCCAACAGTCTGGATGGCTTAAAAAAAAATTCTACCTCTGAGACCTACATGAAATGAACACAAGCTCAGATACTTAATATTAAAACATCTCTCGAGGAGGCAGAGGGTCAGGTAGGAATAACTGGAAGATTGGAGGAGAGTTTGGCATTGGTTTAGGAACACACAAGGCTGACTCTTTTTCCTCTCCAGACGCAGGAGGACCTCTCTCCTTGCAGCTGTGCACCACGGACTATGCTCCCCACTCGGCCAAAGTCTGAATGTACACGGGGGGGCAGGGGGGCAGAGATGGAATAAAGAAGAGACTCAACTGGAGCACCAGAGGAGGAACTGACTGACGTGGCGTGGCGTGGACCAGTGAATACACAAAGGCGGACACTATATCCATGACTCTGCCCCCGGCACCTAAGGCCAAAGAAGGCTGAGCAGCGTGCCGAGTTGACCGCGATCCAACGGCCGCCCTTCCCTGCCCAAGGCTCCAGGAGGGAGGTGTGGGGGGGTGGGGGATCACAGGGATGGTGATCGTCACGGGAGGCTGTTCTTCAGCCAGGAGGAGCCGTGGAGACACCAGCAAGGTTTTCAGGCAGTTCTGAGCTCAGTTAGCAGCCTTCACTTGGGTCTACATTTGAACTTAGCCCCTTACCTCCACTCACACTTCAAGACAGACAGACAGACAGACAGACAGACAGATAGATAGATAGATAGACAGATAGACGCACGCACCTTTGAAGTGAAAAACTGCTTTTCCAGCATTGCCTTAAAAAAAGCTTTTTATTTTCTATTTCTTGCCAGCTTAGACTCAAAGACAAGGAAAATAAATAATTGTATTTTTAAAAAGCTCCATTCTTTCTCTTTTCGGTGTTAATATTGAAAAAAGAACGCTTTGATTGCTCACGTGGAGTTTCTGTGTATTTCACACGATGCCATTTTTGGTTTTGTGGAGGACTTCTGTCTGAGACCTTCTCTCTCTCACATCTTAGTCTTTGCCTGTCTATGGATTACAAGTGCGGATTCCCATTTCAGGACACAAGGAACATTGCAGCCCACAGATCATAATGATTAATTATAAAGAAAGGAAGAGAGTAAGTATCTCACATCTATCTCTGCTCTTTGCGTATGTAGTAGGTGTGCCTGACAGAAATACACTTGTGCTATTTTAAATATCATTAAGTGAAAGAAACTAGTGAAAAAAACAATCACGACAACTACTGTGTAAATAAAAGCAGTTTAAAGAGAGCAAGCTACAAGCGGCAGTCTATTGTTGCAGAACTGATAGGAAATCCTTCCCTAACTCTGCGTTTGCTCTGTGGCTGATGTGCGCACAGAGAGGTGGACATCCTGTAGATTAAAGCCACCAACTGGAGGAGCAGATTCAGGGAAGCCCACCTGTCTGACCCTCTTCTCTCTGACTGCTGAAGGACCAGCCACACCAAGTCAGCATCAGGCCAGCATGGTGCCACCTCCACCCTCTAATAAACCTCATGTCTGCCTGTCCACCATCCTTATCATGAGCAGTATGGTGCTGATGGATGCCTACCTAGTGGAGCAGAACCATGGACCACGCAAGATCGGTGTGTGCATCATGGTGACCGTGGGTGACATCTGCTTCCTCATCGTCCTGCGCTACGTGGCCGTGTGGGTGGGGGCAGAAGTGCGTACAGCCAAGCGTGGCTACGCCATGATCCTCTGGTTTCTCTATATCTTCGTGCTGGAGATCAAGGTCTACTTCATCTACCAAAACTATAAGGCTGACCGCAAGAGCCTGGACACCATCGCCCGCAAGGCCTTGACGCTCTTGCTGTCCATCTCAGTGCCAGTGCTCTACATCATCTTGGTGGGCATTGACCACATGGAATACGTTCGAGCCTTCAAGAAAAAGGAGGAGATCCGCAACCGGCTCTTCTGGGTGGTAGTGGACCTCCTGGACATCCTGGACATTCAAGCTAACCTGTGGGAGCCCCAGAAGAAAGGGCTCCCCTTGTGGACAGAGGGACTGATGTTCTTCTACTGCTACATTCTGCTGTTGATCCTGCCCTGCGTGTCGCTGAGTGAGATCAGCATGCAGGGCATCAATATTGTACCCCACAAGATGATGCTCTACCCCATCCTCAGCCTGGTCACCATCAACATCATCACCCTCTTAATAAGAGGTGGAAACTTGCTCTTCTACAAGGACATGAGGGTTTCTGGGATTCTGATGGGAAAAAACCTCATAGCTATTGTCTTAAAGACCTGTAGCTTTGTCCAGTACAAGGCTCAGTTGCAGAACTTGCCCCCCACTCTAGGCATAGAGCTGCAGAAGAACACAGCTCCTCATCCTCAGTCCATGCCGGCCCCACCCCAGGTGGTAATTCAGGACCTGACGCCCCTGCCTGAGGTGACGGTGTGTGAACACTCATGACGTGCCGAGCGGGGCAACGTGACGTAGATGAGGTCCCCCATGGGCTAGCAAGCTTTGCAGATGAAGGCTCTTCACCGAATGTAAAGAAAACAGATTGTTTTTTTTTTACTGTGAAAAAAACCTGACAGGTATAAACATAATGGTATATTTTTATATAATGTGTAAATTTAACTAACAATGTGTGGTTCGTGGCTCATTATGACTGAGGTGTAATGGGCAGGGTTTCTTTACCTGACGTTGTTTTGTGATATTAAAATTCAGGGTAATTATTATTACAGAGGTAAGACTTAATTAAAATGTATCAATTTAATGTTTTAATGAAGTTTCTAAATGACAGTATTTTATATGTAATTCTTTCGTGTGTGTGTGTGTGTGTCAGATGATATTTTCCATGCCAAAAATTATTGAGCACCTCATCGTCGCACGGATTTACAAACCAACCTGCTTAAAATTCAAAACACAGCTTCCAACATCACTACACAATAGTAGCAGATGACTGATTTTTCCCAATTAAATGTCAGTGCAGAAGCTGTATAATTATTATTGCAGACCATCTATGGCGTAATTTATCTCCAGTACTCATTTCTGACAGTTCAGTTTATTTATAAGTTTATTAACGTGAAGTAGCACTGAACCTTTGACATTTTTCAGAATGGTGGCAATTCATCATTTTAAATTCCTAATCACACAAATCTGGTGAGGGTCCACGCTGGTGCAGCTTATAGGATTCTACAGTTTCTCAATCAACCATGTAAATACAGCAGATTTACCCAATTGATGCCGAGGGTCTGTCTGGGCCAGACCTGATATGACGTGATTAAACTATCACTGCAAAACAACTAAATTTGTTCTATATTATGTTGTTTATTAATGTTCTGTACGATTAATTAAAAATACAGAAAACGGTTAATAAAACATGAGGACAGAAAACAGCATCTCTGAGTGAGAGAAATGGACTTTGAAGTCACTTCCGAAACAGGTTTGGATAAAGATATCTTTTAGATTACGTTGACTCATCGCAATGACAGTATGAAGCCGTATGATTACCTAGACAGATCAGAAAAAATGATGGAAGAATATTTTAATATTAAAAAGTTATTTAAAGACAGGCAATTTATCCAGATTTGCAGCTAAATCAGGATACATATTCAAAGTCGTATCCGTGAAAATAAACAAAAATATCCAAATTTATTTCAGAGTTACTAGATTCACTTTGCCGGAACAAGGCTAATGATGATAAAATTAAATTGATTATTGCTGTGGAGTGACAAAAACCTCATACGCTGTGGTCTGTCACGACAGGGTTATGGCATCATAAATACAGCTTATGAGTTTTAAACGCTGCCTGTACAGTCCTCCTCTCACAGCACCGCGGTCAGACGCGATGGTCATACTTCTGGGTTCATATGAAGGCCGCCATGTAACACACTGTTAAAGAACCAGGAGGTGGCCTCCTGTTGTATCCTTGAGCAGAGTCCTTAACCTGAGCAGCTTCAGTAAAATGCATTATAAATCTTTCATGTGTTAAACAATGAGCCATGGCTGTTCCTTTGATAAAAACACCCTCTCACCAAACACATCGAACTGAATTATTGATGTTTGTCGCTCAGTCACTCAGCTACGCGGTATCACAAACCTCACGAATGATGCAGCATAGTCCCACCTCCAGTTTCGATGTTCGAAGCCTGACGTCCCATAAAGTTAATGAAGCCCGACGTTCTCCCTGTAGATATTACATGCCAAAGTAAACACCACCTTCCAATAACACCTGCAGATAAAACAATTACTGTAATGTTTCGTTGTTTCTTAATCTGAGATCTCTTTTTTTTTACAATTTAACAATTCCTGGAATTCATACACTGTATTACATAACCACCATAATCACCGTTTTAAGCGTTTTTCCAGGTTAATGTCACAACAGACATAATTGCTTAAATGTTTGTCTCAACATAAAATTGGAGAAAATCCATAAATTTGTATTTTCCAGGTAAATCATGAATAAGCCGGGTGAGTCAACACTTCTGTTATTTTCATTAAAACCTTCTGCAGATGCCCCCCATTATGACTGAGGTGTGTTTCGGATCTGTCAACAAAATAAGCCTCTGTGTTTCCTGTGAGACCTGAGTCCTGCCCACTGGATAAAAATGGAGCCGCATGGGTTTTCCCGGTTCAAGACTGAGGGAGCGCCGGAAAGGGATTTGACTTTGACCGCAGGGTTCAACGTCTACGCGAACATCGTAAACCCTGAAAATGAACGGATTCATTAATCAGTGCTTTAGGCTGGTCTCAGTATCGGCCATGCTGCTGAAAGGCAGCCTTATCGCTTTGTTGAGGCTTTACGTTCCAGATCACAGTAAGGGAAGGCACCCTTGGGAAGCAGTCTCATACCTGCCCTACATTTCCCTTCGCTGTAGCCGGTGTGTTTTAAGGCTTACTGAGGAGACTATGTACTCCTTTAACAGTCCAGCCAGCCAGCCATCCATTTCCCAAGCTGCTTAATCCTATACAGGGTCACGGGGGGCCTGGAGCCTATCCCAGGCAGATTAGGGCACAAGGAGGGGGACACCCTGAATGGGATGCCACCCCATCGCGGGGCATCCTTTCATAATAATTCCAGCTATTAATATAGTCCTGAATGGACTCAAATGAAGGAAGGTGTTTTTTTCTGCTCTTATGAGATGTGACCTAATAAGATGGACTATATTTCTATATTTCTCATGGCATTATGATATGTAATATCGTACCACGGAGAGCACAGCACTGCGGAAACTTCCCGATTTCATCACTGCTTTCATGAAGACTTCGTCTTAGTTACAGACTTTTAACAAGGCCGTACTCGCACCTGGTACTTGGAGAGACACTGAGTTGCATAACGACAGCTATACCCACACAACTCCAGGCTTTTTGTTTTGATGCACATTTTGACTCTTGTCTATAGAGAGAGCTGTAAGCATAAATTTCATGCTGCATCCTTCGCTGGCTTACTTCAGATTATTGCATTGTGCTTAGCAGCATGCTTAAAATTAATTAAGCAATTTCGCTGTACACCTGTAGGTAAATTCCGTAATGAGTTTTTGCCTGAGCATCTGAGAGGCAGGTCCGGTGACATTTGATGCCTTTTTGGTTGTAGTGATATTGTTCAAATACATTTTCAAGTAATGACTGATCATTTTTTCTTCCATCTATCCAGGATTCTAATGATTTTGCTTTTATTATGGAACATCTAGGGTTTAATGGTGAGTCCTGTCAACCCTCTGCTCTGTGTTTGGGGAGGTACCTTTGTGTAGCCTCGTGTCCTGTGATGGATTGGCATCCCATCCAGGGTGTACCCCAGCCTCGTGCCCTGTGATGGACTGGCATCCCATCCAGAGTGTACCCCAGCCT
>JAACJT020000035.1:10908860-10927373 GCA_009936485.2 Gymnarchus niloticus
TGGTAGTTCTCGGTCTATATGTTGCTGAAGCCTAGCTTGCAGAATCTTGAGCATAACCTTGCTAGCATGTGAGATGAATTTGAGGGTTACGCTTCTGTATTCATGCTGCTTATCTTTTTGTATATGATATTGTTTTTTTATTTCACAAACTATTGCTGCTGGAAACTACAATCAAGAAAATATGTACTCGTATAAGCCATACACTTCTCAGTTCGTTGTCTTAAGACCACTTACTAGGACAAGGTAACATCTCTGGGTTGTTTTACTCCTGGGAGTTAAAGGCAGAAGTATTGAAGGACAGTCGACTTCTCCTGCTAAGGACTGCAGTTACTCTGCTCAGTGTTAGTTTTCATTTGTTACTACACCATTTGTGTAGAAATGATAAGAGAGCTGGAATGGCCATCACTAGGAGAGTTCTTCCTTTGCCGTCACACCTCTGTAGATGTACTTTTTGGTCTGGTTCTCTGCTCACTGGCCAGGCTGCAGCATCATCACGTCCCAACTGCTATGTGTGGACGCGTATCGGACAGAGATCTGGAAAGGAGTGATTTGGGCTTCCCTCTCATTGCCAAAGAATGCCTCACAACCTGTTGTTGATCTCTGGTCAGCTTCTGCTGTGCATGGCCTGCACAGTTTTATGAGTTCCGGCTGTAAAATCCACAGGACAGCCATCAGTTTGTTTTGATGGCCCAATGGAGAATTCCTGCTGAGGATCATTGGAGTTCAAGGGCCTCTGCCACAATCTTCATGGCCTTCATCACCTTCTCGGTAGTTGTAGTCATCATCATCATTACACTTCTCCAGCTGGAGGTGAGATTGGTCAATGCCGGCATGGGTCCAGGGGTGTGAATGAGGAAGGATAAGTGGGGTCAGTCAGTAGAGGAACTCTGACGTCAGATCATAAAGAGGCCAGTGGTGATGGATTGTCGTGTCATTCCTGCATTGCGGCCACCTGCTGAGGGCGGGAGTCATGACCAACAGCTGAAAGTCCCTTTGGGAGTTTAAATGCCCGATAGCAGTCATGCGACTTCTATCTTGGCGTGGCCGGAGAAATGGACTTGTTAATGAGCACATCTCTGAAAAAGGACATTGCAGCTTTGGTGCGATACCTCACCTCTTAAGCTATCCTGTCCGAGAACTGGCCAGGGAGTGCTTCTCACTGCTCAGCACCAAGCTTCCTTCGCATTGTCTTAAACCAGGCTCAGCCAGTGGAGCATCAATCACAATTTATGTAATGGTGCTCTCTCGGTTTACTATGGCTTAGTTTTTATGTTGTAGAAGAGCAGTTAAACAGTACTTAATGAAACTTGTTGTCAAAATGTTTCTGGAAGAGAAACCGCATATTTCAGCAAGGTAGCCTGAATTGCATTAGCAGACAAATATTCAGCAAGCTATATTATTAGCCTAAGTAAAACCATAAGTCTAAGGGGGCCTACGGGGAGGTCCCATGGTGGGGTGAAGCCCTTTTCCATCACCGTGCTCGGCTATCAGTAATTTGGCCCAGACTCCTCTTTTCTTTTCTGGCTCCAAAGAGCACGTCCAACACTCTTACCCCATTCTGTACCCTTTCCGGCATTTTGCTGCCCTTCAAAGATCCAGCATCTCCCTCGTACTGAAGCCACATGGACTGAAGCTGCTCCTTGCCGTTTTCCTACAGGAATTTGGCAAAATCGCCGTTCCACGGAGCCTTCGCCTTGTCTCGTCTCGGTGTTCTGTTCCCCATCTCAACTAAAACGACTCTCGTAGTGGGGCGTGTGCGTCGTTAACCTTTTATAAAAGTGGTCTCTAAGCAAAGCACATTTTCAAATGAATCCTCTCAGTCAAACGGAGTCAGATGCCAGTGCAGTCCTGCCGAATGTCAATAATCTTGAAAATCCAAGCTCATATTACCGTTTACAGAGACGCACGGTGGTATCAGACCATTCCAGCAGCAGTGTTTTTCTCTGACTGCCCATAACTTTCGAGGATGGCTCTTTATGGAATGCACCTGTTCAGGTGCTCTGATTTGTGCTGAGCTGACAGAAGCTTTCGTGTAGCCAGGCTCTGAGGCAGCCGTATTTTATATGTGACAGTGAACGATAAACAGCATTTTCTGGTCAACTGTGGTGCTCCATAAAAGCCGTCCTGCAAGACTGAGCGCTGGGTTCATTGTTTGCAGGATCGTGTCCCTCAGTAGTATATCTGTCAGAATGATTCCAGAGATAACCTTAATATATACTGTGGTGTTAGAATTCCATCAAAGTGATTGGGTGGGACAAAACAAAAAGGCTGCCTCCTGGTGGAAGAGCCAAGGACGGCAATCTCGATTGTGATGTCCATCTTTCTCCGTTATCTCTGCTGTACTACATTCTCTTGGCTCTCACGTTCATCCTCTCTGGATTTACCTCGACTTCACGGCTCCTGCCAATAAAGGATGCTGTTATGCTCTTAGCCAATAGCGTGAAATTCCAACGCCGTTGAAGTTTATGGACTGGAGAAACACCTTTGGGAATGTGATGTGTCACGTGACGTGTGGTCGAACACGTGGCGATACTCTCCTCTCCGAACGCCTCCGGCAGGCCTTTGAGGGATCGTCAGCTGAGAAATAAGCATCTCAGATCGTCGCTGTGCGTGAAGGCAGTGTGCTCATTTCCTCTCCCTTTCTTCACGTAGGTTGTGCAGCCTCACCTTGAAGAAGCTTATTGTCCTGAAGGAACTGGATAAAGACCTCAACTCTGTAGTAATTGCTGTAAAAATCCAGGTGAGGACTGTATGTTATTTTGCACTCACATATAGAAGCGTTCCCACAATGCATCTCCCCTTGACTGTTGTACGGTTTAATTAAGTGGCCTGTTCGTTGAGTCCTCTATCATGAATCGTCCTTCGGCTTCAGCCCGCTACCTGGTCAATGATTAGCCGATTGAAGTGCGCTCTTTTGGACTTCTAAGTCTGCCGGCTGTTCAAGACCATTTGTACATTTACCAGGGCAGGTTTACTTAGCTATAAAAATTCAATTTCGATTGAAGAACATAAATTATCATTGTTAGCATTCGCAGTAGGATTAGTAACCTCGTAAAATACGATATCTTACTCAACAACAATATAACTCGCTAGCATAATTTGTATGCGCCACATTTATGCATGCATTTCAGCGCAGAGGAAAACTGTGATTAATCTTGTCGTCTCTGTCCTCCTGCTTCGTACGACATGGCTGCATTTTGTGTCTCTCGCTCGGTGTCTGCGAGATTCGCTCGCTCGCTCGTTCATGTTTACCGGGACACGGCAGGTCGCCGCTCACAGGCTGCCCACAGGAGTCAGCTGATCACGGCCATTCAGGTTTAATCCGGATCCCCCGCCGAAAGACACGGCCTCCGCCATCAGCTCATCAGTTCCAGTGACTGGACAGAGCGGTTGCCAAGGCGACGGCTCACCGTGTGCAAAGAGGCAGAGGTGTAGTTAAAGGGGACCGAGCCGTTCCTGCTGTCTTTAAAAGATGCAGCAGGTTTCTCCGTGTGTCCTGGGAGACACCGTCCAAGGAGACTAAACCTGATTGGTACCGATTTAAAGTTAAAGGAGACCGAGCCATTCCTGCTGTCTTAAAAGATGCAGCAGGTTTCTCCGTGTGTCCTGGGAGACACCGTCCAAGGAGACTAAACCTGATCGGCACTGATTTGCTTTCCAAATGCAAGACATTAGCCATAAAGTCTTAATATGCTGACATATTGCAAGAGCTTAAATACAGAGGGAGCAATGTACAAGTGGAACTGTTTATTTCAAACATAATCATTAATGTGGCCACTGTCCCATGACCCATCCAGGGGACGGAGACTCTGCCATCTCAGGCCGTCAGACCTGAAGGAGCCCAGTTTTCTCTGGATGTCGTTATCACTGTGTGTTTGCCTCGACATCACTGTTTTGACAGCCTTGTCATCTTCATCTCTGGTCTTTTTTTGTTCTTTTTTCTTCCTCCTTCGCTCTGGCCGTCTTCAGTTTATATCCAGTTAGACCTTGGCAGTCGGTAAGCTAAGGAGCCGCGATGGTTATAATAACACACTTCCTTAAAATAGCAAAACATCGATTATCCAGACGTCAGGCATCCAAACCATCAATTATTCAGCACCACCCCCCCACAAAAAAAAAAAACGAATTACTGTACTACGTTTAGTATGCTGGTTGTTCTGCTGAGGCATTGCGACTGGCGCTTAATGCATTTTGATTATTTATTCAACGATTATGCAGTATAGCGTAGGAACAGGTTTAATTTGTCATTACAGGAGTTGAAGCTAAAATGTTGGCTTTAGATACTGTGTGGATTCGGGACAGTCTGTTGTACCATTGCTTGTTGTGAGTGATGGAGGGGCTTGGCGGTTAGGTGTCACTTAAGCTTTCCATATAACCTGGGTATTCCCATGTACATTTGACTATCTGGACTATTTAGATGAAGCAAACCAACCTTGATCTCAGTCATTTAGGATAATCTACACTCTACTTTCCAGTATACTGTCTTTGTGTGTCATAACAGGGAATTTCATTTGAAATGGTCAGCATTTTTCCATGAAGGTGCCAGCTCAGAGGAAAAGTTTGTGAACCCTCTAGAGATTTCTGGAAGAATGGCCCCTAAAGAGTGTTCAGTTCCTGTCTATTACTAATGTATGAGTAATAATAAACAAACACCATAGAAAACAGCTCACGTTGCCTACACCTTTACTGAACAAATTATTTAAACAATCAAGGTCACTGATAATCACGTGAACTCTAATATTTAGTAATGAGTGGATTCTCCTTTATTCCTTTACGTGTTCATGAAACCATAACCATATTTTGTTTGATTTATCTAAATACCTTCTATAATTTTCCGCAAAACCATCGTTCATGGTCACAGGATGGAATTGTAAAAAAAAAAAAACTTTTACTTAAAGGTTGAAAATAGGGAACACTGATGTCGGATACTGGACACACCCCAAATGCACAAGGCCAGGTCTTTAACCCATCAGACCTTTGCTCTTTGACGGGCTGCTCTCCAAGTTCTCAGGGCTGGCAGGCCAGGGACTGCTGGCTGCAAGGTAGGCAGATGAGACACGGGGGTCTGACTCAAGTGCCAGGCTGCATGGGATGAGGTTGTAGATCAAAGCAGCATCAGGCAAGCAGCGAGCAGAATCCAGGACGCTCAGCTGGACAATGAATAGGGGCTGGATCCAGAATCGAGAGAACCGCTCCAATTCACAAGGGCAAACAGGATCAAGAAACCAGAAAGCCAGGCTGGGAGAGCAGAACTCTCTGACTGAGCAGGTGAACATGTCCAAGTCACAGTGAAGGCAGGGATAGATGGTGCGAGTGATTACAGAACAGCACTAGCTACAAGTGGGCTTGACCAAAAAACGGCAACAGGTCGCTTGTGAAGTGGATTCTGGACTGGATCTGTCAGAATGCTTGGTCTTACAGAATGTCAGGCTAAAGTGGTCTTAGATGGGCAGTGACGACAATGTCATGGCTATTGTTAATTTCTCTCTTTTCACTAAGAGCCTCTCTCTGATTTAGCACTGAGCCAGTTTTAAGTAGAGACGTGGCAATCACAAACGTCGGAGAGGTGATGGACCTGGATGTTAGCGATCTGGCACATTTCACTTGTTGTTAATAAAGAGTACACTTACTTTTGATTTCAACAAATTGTACATTTTTCTCGAATTTTGCAGGTTAGTTTATTTTGTTCATCAATAAATTGTGACCAGCAAATACAGCTGTAATGGCTTCAAACAAACCCAAAAGATAGAACTGCTGTGGAAAGTTCCTGGCTTTTCTGAAGTTCAAAAATTTTTACGGCCAACTTCAGTATTATCTACTCGTTTTTTCTGCAAACATAATTGATTGTGGTAGTTCTATTTTCCCCGTGAAGTTACTTCATAGGAGTTGTTAACAGTTCCTTAAATTATTTTTTTTTAATTAATTCTGTATGGAAAAGTTGAATTAAGAAATGCACAACAGATGTTTTATACCAAAATAATCAGTTACTGTGTAAACTTTAAACAGCTGTGTGTCACCAGTGACCCTTCCAGCATCTTCATTTCCTGGTTCCCCGTAAGTGTTTTCATCCATGGCCGCCACAGGAAAATTCACGCACAGCTTGACATAGCAAATTAATCAGTCGGTTATCTTCTGCAGTATCTTTCACTTTAAGCAAAGGAACGAACTGAGCGACCGGACTCTGTGGCGACTGCGGCTGATTTCCATGTAACGTAAAAGCAGAAAGACGTTTACCACGACTAACAAAACCAAAGGCAAATTTCGACTGAGAGCTGCCGGTGTCCCCAGAAACACCGTGCTTTAAGTTGCACTGTGGTTATCAGGCAGCTATTAAATGAATTTGGTGACGGTAACTTTGCTTTGTTTTCGATCACTACAGAGTGACCATGTCGAACTTGAAACTTTTTTTTCAGGAGCATGTCATTCTTTGTGACACATTTCTCCTGTTCCGAAGGCCGCTGACATGTTGCTTCCTGAAGGAAAAAGTAGTCAAGTCAGACTTCTGTAAATCTCACACTTTGTGACTTCGAAGCATGAAATCCTTTCATTTTTACCACACAGCCCCGGGAACGAGTGTGGGCTTTCGGGGCGTTAGATCCAGTTCCCGGGATGCCCTCGCCGGGCCTTGGGATTGGCACTGAAGACCACGCCAGACGACGTACTGACTACTGTGCTTTTTAGCTGGTTGTGAAAATTGCCATGTTTAAACCCTTAATACTTACTGAAATAAAACATTGTAATACTAGACATACAAGTCCTGAAACCAAATAGATTTAGAACAATTGCCAAAAATCCCTAATATAGATTTTAGGTAAGTTTGGTGCCTGGTCTGAAATCATGATCCCAGGAAGGACAGGGGGGCAGGGCAGCAGGCAACCGGGAAGGAATGCAAAGCCAATACAGGGTGCATAAACTCACGCCCACTGCTGTACACTACGGGTGAGTTTGAGACACTAATGCACCGGACCACATGAGGACATGCATGCCACACACACACACTGCGCTGGGAGATGTGAGGATACACAGCTACGCATTCAGGCTGCCTGTTTTTACTTCATGTTATGCGAATTTAAAATAGTGGCCACTCTGGAAGAAGCTGCTTAGAATGGACTGATATTTTGCATCCAAGTGCTGCTTATTTTAGCTGGCAGCGTTTGCCCTTTAATCTGAAAGCTCCAGTTGTTAAACGAGCCGTTCTGTGTTTAGGCGGTGGGAATGTTGTCCGTACGTTTGCGGGTGAACTCCGAGTGCTTGTTCCAGTTTCACTTCAGAGAATACCATATTTTGTTCAGTAAATTTGTAATCTGTCCCAAGGTAAAACAGGGCATTAGTGGCAGTATTTATATGCTAGTTGTGGCATCTCTGTATGTTTTGGGGAAATATTCAGATAATAATGTTAGCATGATCTCTGTAATACTGGTAACATCCTCTAATCCCCTTTACATGTTTTTTATCATAGAGTAATTTATTATGAAACATTATTCCAGCATACAGATGCCTTTATTATCTGCTCAGTGATATTTCTTTGCTGTGAGACACTTGTGACTTCTGCAAACTGTAATAGTAAAGCAATCTGAATTTGTTTGACTACTCAAACCCTGCCCAGAGTGACTTCATTTCATAGGCACATGGTAATCTTACCACAGATTATTGTAATGGAACATTACGACTACAGGACCAGCCAACCGGACGAGACCTTGAAAATGTTTTTTTTTTAAAAAATGTTGACATACAAAAGCATTTCTTGGATGTGTAGAAAACAGCCTGAATGAGGACCTGAATACGTTTATAGGCTGTTTACGGAGGGTGAAAACGGCAGCTGAGAAGAGAAGTTAGTCTTAATGGAGTGACAGGCTGAAACTGTGCACTGTGTCCCTGGTCTAAGAAGGTACTGTACGTTCACAGCTTCTTACTGAACAGTTACATAGAATCTCATTTCTGAACATCACAACTCTCGAAATCAGATTACGCAACGTTCCAGCAATGCAGGTTTCTTCTTCTTCAAAAAAAAAAAGATTACATTACGGTCCTGTTCAGTTAGAATTTTACTTCAATTTAAGTTTTTTAATTAAATTTAATTTTGACCCGTCATCATCAACCCATCTTTTAATTTGTAAGGTTTGCCTATGAGATGACGGGTTACATTACAGACGTCACTGGGGGGCATGGATATAAGATGTGCCTGTTTTTAATGATTCTCTGAGCCGAAATTCCGGGATAAGCATCCCGTCTCGCTCCTCAGGGATATAGCTTATCTCATGCTAGAGTCTTTTCCAAAACTAGTTCTGCTTTGGTCAGCATGTTATGAATGTTAGAGCCAAAGTTCCAGAAAACAGTCATGGCTGCAGGCCTAATTCGCTTGATTTATTGTATGGCTTTCTGAGCTCAGAGGTCGTGTTGATCCTCTATAATACATCGAAAGACAGGAGGCTTGGGCAGATAGAGTCCGACGGGCACCGTTCTCCCAACGGGCTAACTATGCACAATTTTATCCAAAGCCATTTATAATACCATGCTTAATTTGCTTTGGTTATCTAAAAATTAAGAGGCCTTTAGGAAAACTGCAGAGATCCAGTCATAATGTATGCAATAAATACTAATTTGTTTAGCTGCTTTCATGTGCTGTTTTCTGGTCCCAAATTGCATCTCCCCCCTCCGTTGTTACTGTCATGCCAATTGTCTGTGTTTTCTCCAGCCAGGGATTAATTATACAATGCACATTAAGGCAGTTTGCTGAGTCTCATCTAAATTATTGTAGGCCTGATAAGCTTCTGTTTCTGTGGTTCCATTACCACCTCTCTTGGATTCCATTAGTGTATTTGTTTAGTTATTTATGCAGTGGTGCCTGTATTGGTTTGATGGGTCATTACTCCCCTTACCACAACAACAGCTCATTAAAAGTTCACCCACCGTCTTGATTTGCCTATCTGGTGCCCACAGATGGATGAAACCAAGTAAGACACGTGTGGCTTGTCCCATAGGTGAAGTTCTGGCTTGTGAATCAATGCTTTTGTGCTGGCTCTGTCTGAGAATCACAGAATGGCTTAAGAAGCAGAAAAAAGAATTTTGAATGGAGCCCGGCTAATCAAAGAGGAATTGGAGAGGAACTGAAGAGGGATTGAAGAGGAATTGAAGAGGGATACCTCTTTGTTCCTGCTGAAAAACAGCCCTGGCTTTCACCAAGTCTGAGGGGGAAGTTAATGTTAGACACGCATCATAAATGTAAGCAGAGAGCTGTTTCAGCATTGTCATGGAAACTAAACTGTAGGTACACCAGCTTGTGTGTGTGTGTGTGTGTGTGTGTGTGTGTGTGTGTGTGTGTGTGTGTGTGAGAGAGAGAGTACATGCAGAAAGACACGGTAAATGTAGAGACAGAGAATGAGGCAACAACAAGCAGTCAAGACGTACACCAAGGTGAAGGTCTCATAAAATATAGCAGTGGACGGCTTCTGTATTTACCAAGTGCATCCCACGTTTTATTCTCATACAGGTCTATATTCACACGGCTCTCACGAAAAAGACCTCTCTGATACAGACATTGAATAAACCTGGAATGTGACCTTGAACCTAAAAATTAATCGACAAGAAAATTCAGAGGTGGGTTGGAGAAGAACCCTTATTTGTGATGATTTAGTAAGCAGGTGACGTTGATGGAAGGCAGTGTTTTTTAATTACGAGGTGAGTTTGATTATCTGGGTGATGTGGGTGCTCACACGTGTCATGTGATTAGTGCTTGTTGGTATCCAGTAGCTGCAGTATGCCAAACAAATGAAATTCATTAAGGTGACGTGCTATGGTGCAGTCTGAGTTTCGATCTTTATTGAAGGCTTCACTCAGGTGAGCAGACGCAGCCGTAGGACTGGACAGGGAAAGCAACAAAACAAGGTATTAACAAGAAATACAATTCTTTTTTTGCGTGTGTGAACGGTTAAACAACGACGAAGCTGAGCACATCAGTTCATATCGTTAAATCACCTGACAGCCCGGAAATGGCCACACACTCAAAGGATGTCAACAACAACAATAAAGCAAACAAACAAACCTTCTGATCAGTTTGTCTTAAAGTTGAGAAAACTTCTACTTGGAGGATATTAATCTATGAGTGTTTATGGGGAGAGATGAAGATTCGGCTGCTAGTCTGTTCAGTCTGGCAATTCATCAAATTACCCACCTGCACCTCCAGGGTTAACTAATAGAATTAATAAAACTATCAGGGCAGGCTGACCAACCTACACGGTGCTGGTGGAACGTAAGCTCCACCCATATTCTAGTGATAAATGATATAGGCAACAAACCCCAACGTAAATGACCCTTCGCGTGCTCGGTGACGTCGCAGAATGAGACTACGGTGGTCTGCGGTGGGTTCCTGGTTTTCAGGTTGCTTTCTTGTGAAGTGACCTTCCTCTTGGACAAACCGAGAACTCGATTTGGGAAGAACAACTGCCAAACTTCAGTCACCAGTAGCATTCAGCTCGTTCTTTTGCTGTGCTGCTGGAGTCCGGCCCTCCCACCTATGTCGCTTTCACCTTGCTTGCCTTAAATAGGTATACGTTTCCTTCCAACGCTGCTTTTCCATATATGGAAAGCAGATAAATGGATAGATCGATGTATAAATGCCCTGTCTGGAGGTAATGTTTGTGTCTCTGAGAAATTACTTCTCTCAAATACAATCACGTGCACCGATTCCCTTTAGAGCCGTAAGTAAGTGTGTAAATCTCAGTTCTGTAGCTAGAAGTCAGTCATACACCTGTGGTGCATTTTCTTAGATTTAAATATTCCATTTAAGTTTATAATGAGATGCAGGGTTTCACAATTTCAAAATATAAGTTTTGCTCCTTGAAGGAGAGCATGACCAACTCACCAGGAATGATTTTTTTTTTTAATCTAAGACAGAGATAAGATATTATTTTGGCATTATAGGAAGGGGTGATGTCTCTACATCCAGCTCGTGGAAGATTCCGGTTCTGCTGTTGTTGGCATCGTCTGACGGTGTACTGCTCCCCGACCCTGTACAGCGTAAACCGTTTAGTGCTGGGAAGATTGAATGCACAAATTACAGAACTCATTACGGACCGCAGGGATCTACGTGGTTTAATTACAGGCATGGCTGTCACAAAAGCACACGGCCTGATCCTGATATCTGTAGGTGGGGGGTGGTCGGCTTGTACCGTGGAAGGGTTAAAGGAATGTCCAATGGCATCCGCACCAAGCGAATCCCACGTAGAGCTCCCACACTGACCCTCTGACCTGCAGGGCTCCAAGCGGATCCTGAGGTCAAACGAGTACATCCTTCCACCCAGCGGACTGATGGAGACCGACCTGGAGCTCACGTTCTCGTTGCAGGTAACCCGGCCGCCGGGAGAGCCGTGCTCTTTGCTCTCCACAGCAAGCTTCCTCTGCCAGCGAGGTTGAAGGTAGCCTCTCATTGTGCAGAAATCGGCCTGGTCGGCATTTTTACAACAGGAACTAAATATTCTGTCTTGTGCAATTTTTTTGGTTAAATATTTATTAGAAGGGGCATTGGATGAATAAATCAGTGCTGTAATGATGGTGATTTCGGGCTTGTGTGCTTGGTAGTATCCTCACTTCCTGAAGAGGGACGCGAACCGGCTGCAAATCATGCTACAGAGGAGGAAGCGCTACAAGAATCGCACCATTTTGGGATACAAGACGCTGGCCGTGGGGGTCATCAACATGGCTGAGGTACAGCTCTCTTTAAGCGGATGAGTGGCTCTGCTTTTTTTTAACGTTTGCTTTTCCTTACAAGCCTCTGTTTATGTTTGGTACGTTCCACTCAGGCCTCCCTGCCTCACCAAACACGTACGTTTTCAAACGGCCGGGTCCGTTTTACGAAGGCTCTGCTTTTGGCACGGCCGGATCTTGGAGCGGCTGCCCTGACCGTACACGCGAGAGAATAAATTTTCCTGATCACGTACGCCTTGTTTACAAATGGAAGGAGCTGCTGGCTCCCGGCGCCGAGTGGAGTGCTTTTGTGTAGGAGATGAATCATGTTCACAGAACAAACATGAGTGGAAAAAAACAGAAATTATGGACCATCTGGACAAGATTTCATAAGCGGCTCCCTCGGCGGGTTTGTGAGGCCTTGCTGACTGGACGCCGGCCTCTAGCCTCTGACGCCAGCGGCTGGTGTGAGGCTCTGATGGTCTCCTGAGCTGTCGTGTCCCAACTGTGCTTGAGCATGGCGCTGGGTGCCATGAATACCGTTTTGTTCCCTTGTGTTCTGTTTAATCTTAATGGCCGGTTCCTGTCAATTAAAATGCTTTCCTAGCGGAGGGCAACACCCTTGGGCACGGTAACAGCCCCGATTGTTGCTTATTGAATCCTACAAAATGATTATGCCGTCTATCTGTGGTGGGGTTTGGCATCCTAATGGGCTTTCTTCTCTGTGTTTTTAAAAGTTCTTCAGAGAGGGGACCATTAAGTTGGGAGTCAGCTGAATAGTGCCACTGTGCCCTCGACTAACCTTTCGTAGGGGTGGGCAGTGCAAGCAAATGGGAGATTTCGGTTCAGTCGTTTTGCTCTGAAGGGTAATAGTACAGATTTCAAGCCGTAAGAAATAATCTGTGAGCGTGGGCGAGTATGAACAGCCAGTGTAATACATTTTAGGGCATTTGGGTATATCTGAAATCCCGGTATATTTTAATATCGGTTCTAGTTCTGTATTTTGTCCTCTCGTTCCACAAGGCCTGGACAGCATACAGAAAGAAAGGGTTTGCAAGAATGAAAGAGAATGTGTCGTGTTGAATGGAGGAAGATACTGTATCTATGGTCTAAGTGTTGCCAGGCACGTCTCGCCCCAAGGGGAGCCGAAGACAGTGGATTTTGTGGGTTCCTGAGTAATTCCCTTCTGAATGAGGACCAGCAAGACAGACAGACAGCAGCAGGAAGCTGTAGCTGAGCAATCTGACCTGAGGAACCTCACCATTAGGTCCGGTCAAGGGGGAGGAACTGGTGCACTTGCTAAGGGGTGGCTACCGTAAGCCGGAACCACTCCAGAAAAGATGTTCCTGTACACGTGGGTCATGCATAAAACTCAAACTGACACTGGCAGATGCTCCAGACGATCATGGGATGGATGGATGGATGGATGGATGGATGGATGGATGGATGGATGGAGGGATGGATGGATGGATGGATGGATGGATGGTTTTTTGAATGACACCAAAAAAATCTGTAAGGTCCTCACATTTATCAGGGATGCAGATGAGAAACGTGACTTTCTTTAGCTTGTGGTGGCAGTCAAGCTCCCATTCATTAACATCTAGGTGATGCAGCATCCTACAGATGGAGGCCAGATCCTGGGTCTCCATAGCAACGTGAAGGAGGCCTCCGTCCGTGCAGCCGAGGTCAGCGTGCACTCACTGTCCAGCCAGCCGATCGACCACGAAGATGGCAGCGTCCAGGCGGAACCCAAGACGAAAGCCTCAGGTGTCGCCCGAGTCTGATTTATCGATCTTTAATTCAGTCACGCCACAAGATTTACTCCACCCGTTACACGGAGGTGTCTAATGAATCATACAACGTGCACGTGTGTACAGTCAAAGCATTTAAACTGCAGCACGGCTTCAGTCTTCTTCAGATTGCTCCAGCTGTCTGGTACTGGTGATCCTGCCTCATTTACAGTGTATTGCAATGGTAATGCAAGCCCCCCACTTCGTCCAGACAGACCCCTTGAAATGCACACCTCAGGATGCTGATCTCCTTGAGCGCCCGCCCGGCGGAATCCCGGAGTGCACACGTGCGTTCGAAGGCTTCCATCTTGGCGGCCATTAATTTTTAAGGCTGTTAGGTCTTGTGGAGTAATGCGCTGATGTGGTGGCCATGAACATCTGCAGAGGGTTGAGAGCCAGAGAAAACAAAACTGAGTCCATGGCCGTCTACCCGCTCACGGCTAATGGCCCGGTCCTGATGGGGCAGAGGCGGGCTTTACTCCTCGTATCACAACATGCCCCTCCCCTCTGACACGCAGTGTTCAGGCAGATGTAGTCGGAGACCTCCGTCACTGAGCCACAGGCTAGCTGGCGGGCTGTTAGCTGGGGAAAATCACTTGACCTTCTTCAGATCGGGGAGATTTCCTCCCTCTGTGATTTCAAGGGCTAGAACAGCCCCCACCATGAGGTATTTAGGGGAGATCCTTCCCCCCCACAGCCCCGACAATGAGGCATTTCGGGGAGATCCCTCGTCCCACAGTGAGGCATTTGGGGGAGATCCCCCCCCCTTTCGGCCCCCACAGTGAGGCATTTGGGGGAGATCCCTCCTCCCACAGCCCCCACAGTGAGGCGTTTTACAGGACAGATAATGAGGGAACACAGAGGGAAGTTACCCTACCGTCCGAGGTGATGGAGAGATCATCAGGCAGCCCCGCTGTCTATCTTCAATCTTGCTGGTCTTCTAGAAACTAAAGGCAGTCATTTGTACTGCCATTGTTGTGGTCACATTAGGAGAAGTCAGGTGAGAGGAGGTTTGCTTGATCACTCAGAACGTCATACAGAGGTACTTTGCCTTTGGTTTCAGCTGGTAACCCTGACCGTGTTTTAGATGTAGTGTAAGTACCCAGATATCCTGTCAGAGTTCTGGGTTTCTGGACTGTTCTGTCAGGGTTCTGTTCACCGTTTCCACCAGTGGGGTTCTGGCAGCCTCAGCAGCGTCAGTTTTGGATGAGAGGTTGTCTTCAGTGCTAGTAAAACCAGGGATCTGTCTGCTGCATCACCCGTTTTACGGTTCCTGTGTGACATGCGACTGTAGAGTTCTTACAGCACGTCTCCGTTGTCCGTTAGCAAACCCTGTAGATCATGGTAGTCATGACTGCAGTGTAACCAAAGCTTTTGTAGAAGCACCTAAGATCTTTCTGGCACTCCTGTGGGAATGTGATTTGATTGAGAGCAGGCGGCACAGCGTGAGGCATTTTTAGCCCAAGCCCCAGGAGTGACCTTTAAGAGTGAGAACGGCAGGGTGACTCGTGGCCTGTCGTCTCGTCCCTTCTAGATCGCTCTCCAGATATCGACAACTACTCGGAGGATGACGAGGACAGCTATTCGTCTGAGCAAGAGGCCAGCGATGATGCAGTTCACGGCCAAGTAAGAGCCACGCCCAAGCCGACCGAACGGAGTTTCATTTTTGTTTTCCTTGTTCCGGAAGTGACCGAGCCACACGCTTTCACAGTGGTTTTCCGTGTCGTTCTTGACAGCACCACCTTACTTTGTTTGATAATTTAAAATAACTCAAATTACAAGATGAGAAGCGTCCTCACAGGTAATGCAGCACGACCCGCCGTTACATTGCATGGCAGCTCGGCAGCTGTCGTAACATATGATCTTAGATGTAGCTCCAGGGACGCGACAGACGTCTGGGAGGTAAGGAGCCTGTGGAACATCACGCTAATTCACAGGTTCAAACGCGTGATCTCCTCGCGCTACTTAAGAGGAACCGAATCCCACTCATCACTGGCTACGTTCAGCATCTCGATAATGAGCCTAAAATACTGAGATGTATGCAGAGTATGACGTGAGGGCAGGAGATTCGGCTGACCCCTCGCTTGGACCCCTCAGGACCTGTATGATGAAGATGATGAGCTCAGAAAGCCAAAGAAGTCCCGGAGGAAAATGATCAGGACGACCTCAATGACCCGGGTACGAGAGCAATGCAGATCTGATACTGAGAGAGTCTTTCTACCACGGTTGGTAAGGGAACTGAGAACTAATGTTAATGAAAGCATTGGGAATTCCCCAGAGCCTCGATTGTAATCGCTCATCAGGAGGTAAGACTGCGTTTTTCTTTCAGAGCCATTATCACGTGAGAGAGACAGGAGTGGGGTCACTCAGGGCACCGTGCTGTGTGACCTTTGACCTTGTGTCTAATGAAGGTCACGGCTTTCTGGAAGCCAGCCGAATGTCTCACTTAATCTGCTCGGTGTAAGCTGAGGAAGGGTTCCATGCAGCATGTAGTCCATTATCCACAATCATGGTTATTCGCTTGTGAAACTAGCCTCGTCATGTGACCCGTGCGTGCAGTGTGGGACTTTTTAATGCGGCTCCCTGCAGCCTTTCAGCTACCGCTGGTGGCCTGCATGGGGAAACATGGAGGAAAGGCTATAAGCTTAGGTCCGTGTGGGAGTCTGCGGCGTGTGAATGTTTGCTGGAGAGATTAGAGTCTTCTCGATAAAGACTGACAGCATGTTATTATTGCCGTCCACCATTACCATGACAACAGAGCCGAGGGAGGATGCATGAGGATATGGTATGTTTAGAACAGCACAATCAATCGAAATGCAAAAGTAATCTCAATCAGACGGGTTCTGACTTCTAATACGTGACCTGCTTCACTTTGGCAGCAACCCAACTTTAAGCAGAAGTTTGTGGCCTTGCTGAAGAGGTTTAAAGTGACGGACGAGGTGAGTGTAAAATCTGACGCCGTGGTGACATTTGGGGAAGTCTGACCCTTTCGCTTACGGGCCCCTATGCGATGCAGTTTGGCAGTATAATCAGGTTTCCTCCTCTCGGGGGAGGATCTCCGCACCTTAGTTTGAGGAATTCTGATCAGCTGTACAGTAGAGATGGACATCAAACACAGCCTATCACATCTTCATATATGTCAGTCGATGGAGTTGAGTTATAATAACTATCGACTACCATCATAATATCGTGATTTGCATCATATGAAATCTCTCCTAATATCAGAATTACAGGAAGCTTCGTTATTTCACTTAGTGCATTCGTACTAACTTTCTGTCACAGTTCTCCCTAACAGGTCATAAAATCTAACGATCTGACTGGATGACGATGGGGGGAAAAAAGGTCAGCATTGTGATCCAATAGATGTCTAGGAGAAGGCTGTCATTTGGGGTACTGTCTGTGAGAGTCAGTGATGCACGGCAGGGGTGTCTGGTTAAAAAGCCTTGGCCTCTTCAACTGCATTTCTGGTTCTCACATTTGGTCAGTCAGCTATGAGGTATGGTTTTTATTAAACTGCTGTAGGCACTAGACGTGAAGCATCCAGTGATCAATCCTACAGCATTACCTTAAATAGGTGGGGCTATATAAAATAATTCATCATCGCAGCAGTAGGTGATCTGACGGCATTCTTCAGTCCAGCTTATTCTCCGGACCATTTGGGACATCTGACCTTCGGGCCTTCCTCTCGCGTTTAGAGATGAAAATAAAGCCATCGCGTCTGAAATGATCCGATTTGTGTGTCCGGTAACCTAATAAGGCATTGGTTTGTTAGCTGGCCATGATTGCACAGGCTTCCTCCGGTTCTGGCAATTGCCGTGCAGGGCTGTAATTACATTAGGATATGGAAAAGCAGGAAGGACAGAGTATCGTGAGGTCATCTGCTGTGGACGGCAGATCACATCGTGGGGCTTTCACAACGCTGCCTCGCTTAACTGAGCCTGCCCCGCTCTGTGAAGATATATATGTCAGAAGAGAAGCCTGTATAAACAGGCATGGTGATGTACAAAACCAGCGTTTGTGATGCCCTTGAGCAGAGGACTCAGACTGCTAACTTCCTCAGTTAGATGTGTGAGCCACTATGCACCGTAAGATACCTCTGGATGAGAGGCATGCCGTATGTTTTCAAATATCCACAGACATTTTTATAGCTTACCAAAATATACACCTGTCCACCATGTCACGATGGAGGTATTAATAAATCGTGACGTGTACTGATTCCAGTATGACTGAGATGACTCTTAGATCCTGAATTTTGGCAGGTATGAAAGTTCTTTCATCTTTAATTAAAACTGACATCCAGGGGCCGAAATTTGACGCTTGAGGACAACAGATTTGTGGGGGAAAACTGCAAAGCTGGCAGGAGCTTTGGCAGTAAATAATGAGACTCTCACGGCTGATGCAGATAACTGCCATCAAAGTCCTTGGCACAGTAAGACCCCCTAAATGACAGAACTCCAGTAAACCCTTTAACATAGCTGCTACCCCAAGCTGCACCCTAGTCACATCCGTCAGAGTGGCCGGTGGGACAGGACGCTTACCAGGGTGGCTTCCAGGACCTATCCTGCCTCTCAGAGATGAATGTTGCAGAGCTTGGCTCACAGCCCAAGGCCTAAGACATCAGAGCCACTCGTTGATTGATGTAATCAGGAAGACTTTCTTTGAAATGATTCATATTTAATGACCATCTCCTGGCCAACAGGGGGATGTTTCTCATAGGCTCCAGTTGGCAAAGGGTAATGTATGTTTTTGTTTTGGTTTTATTTTTTCAATTCTCTAAAAATTTTAAATGGCTGCAATGTTCTGTCTTCTGCCTTGATGACTAAGACCTGGTTACCACTTTTAAAAGAACTGTTTGGTGTAGGTCAGTGATGGAACTGTGGTTTATCATATAAATTGATTATGGTGTAGGTCAGTGATGGAACTGTGGTTTATCATATAAATTGATTATGGTGTAGGTCAGTGATGGAACTGTGGTTTATCATATAAATTGATTATGGTGTAGGTCAGTGAGGGAACTGTGGTTTATCATATAAATTGATTA
>JAACJT020000035.1:10929765-10945655 GCA_009936485.2 Gymnarchus niloticus
GACACAGAAATAAAGGTCCAACGGGTACAAACAAGAGGAGTCCTAAGACACAGGAATAAAGGTCCAACGGGTACAAAAAGACAGAAATACAGAGAAAGTGACAAATCTGGAATCCAGGAACCAGAATGAAGTTAGGGTCAAAAACTTGGTCATACACAGTCAGGAATACAGATAAATAACGGCTTGGCAGGATGTAAACATTTAAAGGGACAGCATGATTACAATCAGCTGAGTCAGTACTTGGGGGAGGAGGAGGAGGCTGGCTGGGCGAAGTCATAACAAAAGTAACACTGACTGTATCCTTCTTATTGTTTTGTCGTGAATATTTTCAGATCTTGTTTAATTTTGATGTAGCTGGAAACTGAATATCCTGGATTTTGTTTGTTTATTGGATAAATCAATAAGAGGTTTCGGCATGTAATTAATTTTTTACATATCATTTTTATGCTAATTCTGGTGACAGGTGCTGGACTCAGACCCAGTGGACCAGACGCAGGAGGTTGAAGAGGATTTGGACCTTATCTATGACAGCCTGGAGGTGTACAACCAGAGTGACAGTGGACCTGAGATGGAGGACGATGAAAGTGTCCTCAGCACGCCCAAACCCAAACTCAGGTACACTTCAGACTTGAGACTCTCTCTTTCATAATTCTATTACCAGCTACGTATTTCTGGGCACCGTCCATGTTTAGATTTCGTACTCTGGCTAAGTTAAGGTGCATGAACCTTGAGTTCTACAGGAAACGTGATTTAATCTTGCTCAGATTCTCAAATGGTATTACAGTCTGTCTAAAAGATGAGAATATCTCGTAAACTATATGGTCTTTACCTTTACTAAGAAGCTGTCCAAATCTGGTAAACACAATTCTGATTTAAGATGCTTTAATCTTGTTCAATTGCTCCTTTCTGTATGCCAGCTTACATGAAGTATGAAAAACATTCACGATCGTTGATTAGGAGGTCATCATCATAGTATCAGTTGGGTATCAAACTAGCTATGAAAAGCGCTAAGAGCTGAGAAAACCGTGTGTCAAGGACTGCCTGGCTTTGAACGCTCAGTTACCGCGAGAGTCCTTAGCACGATGAAGCAGTAGCCAGACATTTGGACCACAGCTTTCCACGGCCCTCGTCTGCACTCAGCACACTCACTTTCTGCTTCCCAGGCCCTTTTTTGAAGGAATGTCCCACTCCAGCTCGCAGACAGAAATCGGTAGCCTGCACAGCCAGAGGAGCCAGGCCAGGGACGTCAACAGTGCTGTGAGTTGATCTCCCAGTCTAACCCTGAGGTGGGCGATCAGCATCTCGTAAAGTTGAAGTGGCATCCTCACATCAACAACCCTGCTTTCCTGATTGGTGCTGCCTGACGAGGGTGCTTGTTTGACTCTTTGCTCATGAATGATGATGAAATAGTCACTTTTGGGTCAGTACCCGCTTATCTTCTGGTGTTCCAGCCCAGCTCTAACATGGTCTCCCCAGTGCGCACAGCCAAGGCAAATATATCGCAATCCATATGTTAGGTTAGTCTCATTGCTAAGCATCAGCTATCCTGGCAGCAATCCCAGAATGCAATAGGACACAATACCCTGGATGGAGTAAACGCCAGTCTCATTGTTCTCACAGACACAAGTAAATACAATTTAGTCATATCCATTCATCAATCCATCAATCTACCTTTACCACTTATCCAGGCCAGGAATCACTGTACAATATACTCATTTAATTGGGGCAGTTAAACTTTACGGTAACAGCATGGCTCTAGAAAACACAGATATGTGTTGCTTGAACTGATGGAAGACTCTGTTTGAACCCGTGACACTGGAGCTTGGAGACTAGACCCCCGCCAGGTTATTTCAGTAAGGCCCCTCAATGCAAGACAGATAATATTCATAAGTGATCGCGGGGTTGAGTCTCAACAGAGTTGTAAATGTTAGTTAAACCTGTGCTCTTGTACAGGGCCGAGACTTCATTTCCCCAGAGATGAACAAGGCGCCAGGGCCCAGGTTTCAGGATGAGGCCACTGCTGAAGCTGGACCTGGGGTAGGTGTTCAGGATGACGCGTGAGGCCGAGCTCCTGGGTCTCCTGCTTCTGCCCCCATCCCCACAATCCACGCTACATCCATTCACTTTGCTTCACGTTTACATGTAGTAGATGAATTTATCCTCAGTTTTACTGTTTGATTTGCCAAGAAAAACAAACACGAAAATGACATTCAGTGATTCAAAAACACATCCATTGCACACGACCCCGTGGAAAATGATGTCCTATTTCTCGAAATCCCAGCAGGCTAGAACTGTGAAATCTTTCTTTTGCTGAATAGTACAAAGTTTCACAGTCCTTCTCCGTCACTGATCACATGCTCGGTCACGTGATCAGGCTCTTAAAGGTGCCTCATGCCCGGTTTTCTCTTCATGGTGACTGGCTGTCTGTGTTGATATGAACCTCTTTCTCCAGCACACACACGTTCAACATAACGAAATCGGTTTTTACCTGTCCGAAGGGTTCTCAATCGTAATTCTGCGAACTGAGGAAATGTTCAATTCAGAGCCATTCCAGCTGCATCATTGTCTATCGAGTGATAAATAACGTTTGAAATGCTTCTTTTCACTGGTTACAGGAGGCCGAGATCCCGGAGGCGGGGTTAGGGACAAGTAACGTAGGCGACAAAACACCCCTTTATGGGGGAAAGCTTTGCAAGACAGAGTCCCAGACTCACATGTCGCCCAGGTACTGACCACGTCACTGAAACAGTAATGTCTCTTAAATCCTGTGATTCATGCTTCCTTTTACAATACCGCTATCACTCATATGAATTAAGGTCTGTAATAATTGCATAATTAATACCCAGCTGAACATCCTGCTTTCCTACTAGTGTCAGTGGTGTTGTTTGTTTAGAGTGGTTTCTGGAGAATTTTTTATTTCTGTTATTTTTAATTTAATCAGCTGTTTTTTTTTTTTACTTTGCAGAAAAACAAAAGCTGTTGCTTTTATTTCTGATGGCCGCTAATGATGCTTTCTTTTTGAGTGAAATGCAAATAGCCTTTTTTAGATGTACGATTTTTGTGTAACAGGTGGGAGTGATTTAGATCAGCAGTTTTAATTTAATTACGGCCTTTACTGGATTAAATTTTTTTTTTCGTCCCGTTCTGGGAAGGCCTTGCTTTGCTTTTGTTCTAAACTGTCTTGCGGACGAAAAGCCCCAGCCACTAGGCAGACATCATGCATTTTGTCTGAAGGGATTTCAGAGCTCTATGAAAAAAAATCATACTGAAGAGTCACTCACCTTGAGACTGCCAAATGTTAATAGCTTTGATGTCTGTGATGTCGCTCTCTTGATTTCACTAGGCTGGTCCTCTTAGAATTGAGTTTGCATCTCATGCTAAGGTTGCGTGCCCCAGAATTGCAAGTCTGTGGAGGCCTGTAGCATCAAGATTTAATATTGCTGTGTTGGTTGTCTGGGAACCCGCGGTCTTCTACTGCGTCTGGCTGTCCGCCCGTCACGGGACTGTCAAATGAAGATAAACGACATAGAGTGGTCAGATCCTCGGATGGGCTCTGCACTGGTAGTGGGATATCACGGCTGTTTCTCTCCCCAGCAAAGTGGATAACAAGCTTCAGAGACGTCCTCGGAGCACCTCCATGAAGGACCGGCAGAATTCCAAGACCCAGAGTGACCGGACGAGCAGCATCGATAGCGAGACGTCACCAGACTCGCGGCTGACAGCCCAGGTCCACTTGTTTGTGCTGTTCACCGATTGTTTACCAATGTCACCCCCGTTGACCTCCCACTCACTCAGTATGAAACACCTTTTTAGTACCGAGCCACTTTAAAAGCGATGCTCCATTTTCAGAAGGACACGGAAAAAGATTTTGACTTGGCAACTCAAAGCCAGAGGGCAGACGGCAACAGTAGACCTTTGATATTTGAGCGATATTTGGACGAAAGCTTCTTATCATTACTGAGCTCTATAATTCAGCCGGGAGGGTGGTAGAAATTAATTTCAGAAGATGACATTTGCATAGTTCAGTTTGGAGCCGGGCTGCTGTAGTTCATTTTAAATGAAGTTTTGAAAGGACTTATCATTGACATGGTTTTTTAATAAGAAATTGTCTGTTAAAATAATCAAATCTCAGTCTGACCCTTATTCAGATCCACTCAGTATTATGTGCTTAGACATGATCTGGAGCAGTTAGGAACGCTTAAAGAATATTTCCCTAAACCTCGACACACCAACATTCCTTCTTCTACCCCAGATCCCCAGGAAGTCCGTGTACGACCAGCTGAACCAGATCCTGATCTCGGACGAGCAGCTGCCTGAGACCATCATCCTCATCAACACCACGGACTGGCAAGGCCAGGTGGGTGCGTGAGGAATGGGGGGTCGGCGGTGGGACGCCAAGGGCAGCTGGTGCTCAGATATGCACCTGCTTGGGGGCCCCGAGCAGGACCTCAGGGCTGAGGCCGTGCTGTGAGTGACAGAGGCGGGTGGAGATCCACCCAAGTCCCATGACCCTATAGATCACTGCAAACAGCGCCCTCTAGGGGGCGTCTCTGACACTGCCTAAGGCTGGGAGTACAGTCTAAAACTATGAACCTGATCTCCTGTCAGCTTTATCAAGGTCTGTATATTACCAGCTCTGAGAGTATGGCCTGACAGACAGACACCAGAATGAGTAGAAGATGAACTGGCAGAAATTCAGTTATAGTTTGGGCTGGTTAACCTGAAGGAGATTCAGGAGCCACAGGGCGGACAGACTGTGCTGAGCACCATCCGTAGAGCTTCAGTCCGGTTCAGGAGGACAGATCTTCAGTCCAGTTCAGGAGGACAGATCTTCAGTCCAGTTCAGGAGGACCTATGCTGTGTTGCTTGGATGGGTAGCATCATGCTAAGCAATGGGTTGAAAAAGATTATCCGTCTTTTCCATAAACACAAAGAAGAGGATACTGAGAAGGTCCTGTGGTTGCGTCTGGAGCGGTTCTGCTCTCTCTGGCTTCCACACAAGCTGAGTCTCAGCCGTGTCTCTCTCGCTGCCTCCTCTCCAGTACCTGGCAGAGATTCTCCTCGAGCAGAAGCAGCCCATCGTGTCCACCTGCTCGGCAGCCGATGTGCAGGCGGCCTTCAACACCATCGTCACCCGCATTCAGAGATTGTGAGTCAGCCCGTCGTGTTGCTCCACTCGGTACCGAGATTACAGACAGGTTCTGCATTCTGGATCCCATCTGGAGACAGAATTTCTACAGGTCTAGAAAGTGCTACTCCAGTTTTTAAATGGAATTCATCTGTGGGTCTTTTGCCTTCACCTGCTTCTAAGATCTGGGCGCTGAGTGGTTTCTAATGAGTGTGAATATCTAATACCAAACCAATCTAAGAAGTTCACGTTTAGCGTGTACGTCTTAATTTGAAATTCTCCCTTCTTCTGTTCCGCTGGCTTTTTACTCACCGTCTTAAATTTGTACGGTATCCAGAGTACCGACTTCTCGATTGTACCCATCAGTTGCAACTGCAATGCCCAGACGCCAGCCACCATCAAAGTAGCAGTGGCAGGAGACCAGAGCTACCTCAGCACCATCCTGAGGTTCTTCGTGGAGCAGCTGGCCAACAAGACGCCCGACTGGCTGAGCTACGTCCGATTCCTGGTCATCCCCATCGGTAGGTCTAGGAGACGGACGGTCAGCAAGGTCCATAAAAAGAGCAAACAGTGGCTGTCCTTAGCAGCCAAGAATTACATTTGCTTTATTTTGTATCACGGAGCTGAATCCTCTAACCAAGGCAATGTAGAGGCCAAAGCAAATATGGAGAACACCTGTAAGCAAACCCAGGGTAAACAGCTGGGGGAGGTTATGGTGGGGTTGTTCCTGGGAGCTGAAATTGAAGGTGTTCGACTAGTCTAAAAAGTCCTCATGTTTAAAGCAGGTGGAAGCCTGCAGTGCGGTTACAGAGGCAGCAATGTGAGATTTCTGAGAAAACGCTGCCCACGTCCTCAGGTTCTCACCCACTGGCAAAGTACATGGCCTCCTTTGACGGCAAGTTCAACAGCATCTTCATGGACACAGGCTGGAGGGAGCTGTTCGCTCGGACGGAGCCCCCGCTCTCAGGTGCGGCTCCCGCCGCAGTCATGTGACGCACCGGTGCTCACTGCCGCGTCTACGCCGAGCGAGTGGCCGAGTTAATGTGTTGCTAAACACATGCTGAGTTCTGCACTCTGGCCGGGTGAGAGCGCTACACCTCCAGGGCCTTGAACCTCGGCCTTCTGTCCTGATGGCCACTCAGAAGTCCATGGATACCCTGGTGATACTCTCTGCCGTAGAATCTGGCGAGTCGTGGTTTGAAGATGTGCGGTTTTTTTATTAATATGCTATTGATTTTTCAAACAATGTTACTCCTCATCAGTCTGTCCTTTGAACATATTGTGAGGTACGACCTCCACAAGCAAATAATGTCAGAGAATGAAAAGCTAATGGATTTGCTGTCTTTGCCACTGGCAGACGTTGATCTCTTCAAACTTTCCACAAGGCCTGTTGGCAGTAGTAGGTGTTGTGCTGGTCCAGTCTTGGAGGATGTCTGCTCGGTCAGGGCCGATGAATCACTGAGGATCCCTTTCTGGCTATGCAGACAACATTGATGTGGCCAGTCGTGTCACGCAGTACCTGGAGGGAGCCAACCTGTCCCATCAGTTTCCTATCTCAGAGGCCATGCTCACCTACAAGCAGAAGAGGTAAGAGAGGCCACCAGCACACTGCGACCGCCGGGGCTAAAGACAAGACTCCACCAGATGGTTCACATGTCGTTCTTTTAACGTTGATCCAGCTTCTCACTGTGCATGCTGTCATTCCCGTTGTTGATTTCTTGGTCATTCCAGTGTGACATGTTGAAGTGACCCATGCGTGGACTCTCGGGTCGTGTTTATTGTTTAGTTGAAGACTTGACAGCGTGTTGCGTCTGGCCAGTCCATTCTCTGGGTCTCGATTTTTTTCAGTCCATCATTAAGTATGAAGTTTGCCTTTGTAGTATTGGTGTGTCAGGTGGGTTTTTCCCCAGAAGATTCAGTGTAATTTCTGTTGGACGTCTGGTTTGTTTTGTGTCTGAAGAATGTAAAGTGTAACACTTTGCTTTTCTTTGATTTTTTTTTTCTTGTCTTTTTTGCATTCAAGGAAGAGAAGTTTGTACTTTGATTTTTACATAAGGTATCACTTTTTATGGTTTTTTCTCCTTCTTCATTGCCGAGTTTTGTCGAATCCCCCGTCCATGTAACCTTGCTCTCTCGCCTACGTCGGTCTGCCCGATCTCTGTGTTGTTGATCTTAACCATGCGTGATCGTCGTCTTCGTTCTGTTTGGAAACGCCTAACAAAACCCCTTTTGCCTCTGCTGTTTCTCCTTCTTTTACTTCTTGTTCTGTGGCCATGAACGATCCAGCATGTCCCCCACCTTGAATCAATGACCATGCATCCTTATCACCTCTTATTCTTATTTTAAATTCAGTCATTTTATTTTGGTCTTAAAGCTTCCGTGAATCTGACCTTGTGAGTGAACATAGCTGATTGCTTGACCACCAATGTGAAATAGCTCAAATAACTTAGTACTTCACACACCGCGGTGCGTAAACAGCCTCTTGAACTTAGCGGTTCTTGGTACGAAAGGCCAACCTGACACTCGACACAAAGGCAGAAGACAGCCAGCGCATCACCGTTTGACTCAACGTAGTTTACGTAACGTAAGCTTTCCCCAGGCTGTAATCGGTGAGTTCCATCGTCTGCATACGTGATCCAGCTTACGAGAGCCCCCTGACAGCCCGGTGCAGAAGTGGCGTCATCGCGAGGTGATCCGTACCACTCGCCAGTGCGAGAAACAGACCATACGCTCCTCCTAGGTGGCTGAGGTGGTAGCTCGATTTCGGCAGGAACAGAAACGGTAGGGGGCAGAGGGAGAACGCCAGCTGACATGCCCTCCATGTGACTAGTTATGCCAGAATCTTCCATTAGTTTCCAAGGGTCATGGGGTGAGGGCCTGCAGTTTGTAGGCAGAAGGTAATCTCCTAGGGGCTGAGGTTTGAGTGACACTCGTGTTTAAGCAGAAAGGTCAGGATTAGCTGCACCATGCAAGGACTTTGCATTTTTAATGAGTGAGGGGTGACTGACATCCCATAATCCTCATATATGGCCAACATCATTTTTCCCCCCACCTATCAGACTCGGATCCAAAAATGAGAACGGGGGTGGACAGAAGCATCCCTGGGGGGGACTTTAGTTTCCTTTCTGCACAGCCCGTGCCGGCCAGACACGCCTACCGCGTCTACGGGGTGGCACTGCAGGAGATGTCAATCCGGGGAGCTCTGCCCATCGCTCAGAACATCATGTGGCCCCGTGGTCCTGTGATGGGAAAGATCAGCGACGTTAGCGGTCAGGCTTCGAGGGTATGCTGCATAGGGGGGGTCCATCTGCGATCTTCACCACTTTACAGCCGCCATTTCACCGCACCACCCAGCCGCAGTAAAATGACTCCATCTCAACCGGCCGCCATATTCTGCCATCACAGATGGACAGCCCTCTATCTGTAGACTATCGCACCTCGCAGGTCAATTGAGAATCTATGTAACCCTGCATTCTGCCTCTGCTCTGTAGGATTTCCATGCCCCCCCCCCCCCCCCAGAAAGCTGACCCTGTTTTGCCATCACTGAACTGACGTTTTCTTCTTCACCCCCAGCCCTGATGAGGATTCCTGCCAGAAGTTTGTGCCATTCGTTGCGGTAAGGCCACGTCTTTGAGAATTTACTAACTGCCTCGACTTCTAATGGGCAGGCGGCGGGATATTAGGCTTGTAAATCCTTCCCCATGGTAAACCTACTGTAGCCGCTCCAGGCCTCCGCAGCCAACCTGCTGATCAGAACCAAGGGCTGGGAGTTGAATGTCTCTGTGCTGAGCTACAGACAGAGTGGCAGGCAGCTGGGGATTTACTCAGAAGGTGTCTTTTGAATGAACGAATGAGTTTGAATGTGTCTTTGCAGCGTGCAATCCTGCAATGTTTTTCTTGGCAGGTGGTCAAAGTGGGCATCGTGGAACACAGCCTGTCCACTTCAGGTAGAGTTCCCGTCATCCCGTTCCTCACACCGATATCCAGAGAACGCAGGTCAAGTTGCCACCTGCGCGTTCCAGCACAGCTTAGAGCGACGGCGATTCACTTCCTGGCTAGTGGATAGCTTTCTTGGTATGAGCAGTCAGGATCCGATAGCCCCTTCAAGTGAAGGTTTAGAGGAGCATTTTAGCGAACCCAGCTCTGGTGTTGAGTATACTGAGACACTGGCTTTTTAGCAGAGGTCAACAAACAGATTCTACAGCAGGTCACAAAGGACTCCGTAGCAGAGGTCTTGAGCTTGTACCGCAAGGAGAAAGAAATGTCTGACCTTCTTTCATGTCTCACCCTGAGTTGACATTCATGTACAAGGCACAGCCAGGTGATTAGCTTTGACTCCTTTCAAACTGTGGGTATGTGAGTCTTTCTCTGGGTCATGGGTAAATGAATTGACTCTGAGTCATAACTGTAGCTCTGCATGCAGTTCGGAGTTAAACCAAATTTTAGTTCCAAGCTGATCTTTGTGTTTTGAACCTAGAACACAGCTGAAGCTGAGTTTGCAACAAATTGCCTGAGTTCATCCAGTCTGTTTTTAGACCTGTAAGGGATGCCATGTGTCAAACAGTTAGCCGTTCAGTTAATGAACACAATCAAAGGACCGTGTACGGTTGTTAACCTTATCCATACCGCTGTTGTGTACAGTCATTACCAAACCGCGGTTGATAAAATTAGAGGGTGGGTCATGTAAAATGTGTCACTGGACAACACCAATGGGAAACGGGGCAAAACTCACAAACACAGTAGAATCTAAAGAGCCTTCAGTCACCTTCACAAAGTAGCAATGTCCTATTTTCGGATTAGCTGAGCCATGAAGCACTAAAGCTTACCCACAGGCGTGTTGCTTCCCCCTGGCTGGATGCTGATCACACACTCTGTCCCCTCGTTCATCACGGACATTATATCCAGTCTCTGAACGGCTCCTGTCCGCTCTCTGCTTCTCCAGTGGATTCTGACGATGCCATGGTAGGCAGTGTGAACATTCTGTCGTCCCCGCCGCCGCAGACGGGATCACAGTACGGAAAGGAAATGGCCTGCACGCCGCCTTCATCGCCCTCCGTCTCGACGGCACTCTCCGGAGCCGGGTACGACTAGAGTGACCTAGCCACACCATCTACACGCACAAAGACACCTAATGTCAACAAAATCTCCAAATGCGTTCGGACAGACAGACGGACGGACTTTATTGAGCCCAGGGGGTAAATTTATGATATGGTCACATTAAATAGTAAGCCAGGAAACACTGACCTACGACAAATTACCTTACAGCTTACTCAGGTACACAATTTGAACAGACATCTGGCTGGCTTTTCAAGGGCCACAGGCAGGGCCCATTGAGAGCCTGGTAAACATGTCCCTCTCCTACTGTAAGAGTATCCAGAAGACACTCATGGTGCCTACAGAGAACCGGTCCTGCATATGCAGTACACAACACTGATAAGTGAGGCATCTCTTCTTCTAGGTGGACGTGGGTTAGAGACCATGTGAGCTCGTGTGTTCTCTGTCTGTGTCACCGTGGGTAAAAATTCCAGTCAGTCAGATCGGGGGGTTAAATTGAGCTTAGCCACGCTGTCGTAGCATGTTCCCCTGACCTGTGCGAGGGAAGATGTTTGTGAATAGTTAAGTGTTCGATGTACTGCGCCTGGCGTTCCGCGTGCCTGAACCATCACGGCACTGACTGGATGACGAACCAAGTGGAAGTGGACGGCAGGCTGATAAAGACAAATCTGTCTGAGGACATTGCCAGACAGGAAGTGCTGCCCAGCGTGTGAGTAAACCGATGTTAGACTGCTCCTTCTCTTCTGCTGTCTGTGTCTGTGTGTGTGTGTGTGCGTGTGTGTGTGTGTGTGTGTGCACGGCAGGTCTCCGGGTCCCGGCGGCGAGGTCATGGGCCTCCAGGTGGACTACTGGACCTGGCAGGGCCAGGAGAAAAAGCGCGAGGGGGAAAAGAGGGACGTGGGTGTCAAAAATACCCTGAAGAGCAACTTCCGCTCCCTGCAGGTCAGCCGCCTGCCCAGTGGGGGCGATCTCACGCCACTGCCCTGCATGTCCATGACTGTGGTCATGAAGGAGAAGAACAAGAAAGGTGAGTCTGATCGCTTCCGTACTGGAGCCTGGAAAAGCATCTGTGTAGAATCTCTGTCCAAGTCTCAAATGTAGCACTTTTTCTCACTTTATGAATGGAATCTGGACAAAAAAAAAACTCCAACAGCCCACTCTAGCATCAACGTTCAAATGTTAATTTACTGAACCGCTTCTACACGTTGCGAAGGGACTAATGAACAGCAAAGCGCTAACAGACTTGAGCTGACTTGCTACGTTGTTGTGAGATGTTGTTGTGAGATGTTGTTGTGAGATGTCATGTGCCTCGTGCAGCGACACTAGCTTGTACGTGCTACTGGTCCACGGCCCGGCTAGAAGTGTATCCAGACTGGCTCCTTTTGGTCCGGCTGTACGTCACCTCAGGCCAAAGCGCCTGCTAAATCAATAAACGTGGATGTATTTATTAGCGATCGGCAATGGCAATTCTCTTTAAGGTGTTTGTTACTGTTGACTCATGTCAGTGTTTTCTTGTTTTCATGTTAAATAGTGATATTCCTCAGTAAGAAGCCCAAGGAGAAAGACGTGGACTCCAAAAGTCAGGTGATCGAGGGGATCAGCAGGTTAATCTGCACGGCCAAACATCAGCACACCATGCTGAGAGGTGAGCCCCCTGTACAGTGACACGCCTTTTCGTTTGATAACGTTACAGCTTATGGTAACTCTTACATGAGAATCGAATGCTTTTTATGCTCAGAGGTCTTTTAAATTATAAAAATTTTCAGACATTTCCAATCCCCGGTTTGAGCAGAAACCGAGACTGAGAAATGGATTACCTCCACCTAGTGGTACGAGATGGCATTGCGGCCCACTGTCATTTTCTGATTGGTTACTTTTCTTCCGATATGACGTGTGCGTCCCGTGACCTTTTCACCATTCAGTGTGTCTCATGGTGGTTTGTTTAATGAACCATCTCTATCTAATGGTTCAAGGAGTTATACCAATCAAATGCAATCCTGTCACTTCTATCCTGCGATAATTTGAGCGTGTTTCTAAGACCGTTTCAATGCTTGACTCGAATACAACTGGAAAATCTGCTCCAGTAGTGGTTCAGCTTCTGGCTGTTGGTTTAATGTGTTATTACAATAAGCTACAGAATTTGTTTTTTTATAATCTGGGCTTCCCTATCTAAATATGAAGTTTCTAACTAGTTAAACTGAAGCAGGCCATCCTGATAAAGTACTGATAGCCCAGGGTTCAGCTCGTACTTCAGCCCTTTCTAGAATGTTCTGTGCTCGTTCTCCGCAGTGTCCATTGACGGCGTGGAGTGGAACGACGTGAAGTTCTTCCAGCTGGCCGCCCAGTGGCCCACCCACGTCAAGCACTTCCCCGTAGGGATCTTTGGCTACGGCAAGCCCGTGTGATGTCCATTACAACCGGCAGACTTTCTCGGGAAAAGGAAAAAAAATAAATAAATAAACAACCAAGCAAAAACCGTAATGGATTTCCTGTGGAAACTTTACAATCTCGATGCCGTGTTCTTTATTTTTTCGGTTGTTAATGTTAATGTTTTGTGTTTTTTTTTTTACACCAGCAGAAGGAACGTTTCGTCCTTTTTAAGAGTTAGGCTGCCGCTGAAGTCTACTTCATGGGAAGAGGAGAAAGACGTGATTGTTGAATGGCAGCCATGTTTGCTGTGTCCTGTACTCTCCTCTCACCTTTTAATTATTCCTGTGAAATCCCGTGTGGATAACTCTTCTGTGTATCATGTACGGTTTCTGGGGTGGATCTGGGGCTTCGATGCGCAGACGGCAGTTTTGTTTAGATGCACCATGAGAACGCTGCCCTGTGGCCTGAGTACACCCCCGCTTTATTGTTTTTCTTGTGTTTTTCCACTTGTTTCCGAGTGAATTTGCCTTTTCCTTTTAATGGACTCTGTGTATAACAAGCAAAAAAAACGACACGCACCTCAGCGACTGAACTCCCCAAGCAGGGTACGAGGTGCACGTCAGCACTGATGATGAAGGACAGCCTTAAAAAGAGCATGGGGGTGCCAAGAGTCACCGTTACGTGGGCCCCCGGGCTTGCGACAGCGAAGGCACCGCGTCATCCCCGCTGGCTTCGCACCGTGGCGTCCGTGGCTCTTATTTCTAATTCGACTTTCTCTCTGGCAGCCTAGCGCCAAGTGCTTCTGGCTGTTCACACGTTCATTTTCCCGGCTCCTTCACCTCGGCGTGGGCATCCCGTGCGGCTGTCATTGGACACGGAAGCCTGTCTCCCCCTGCTGGCAGTTTTTGACATTTCGTCTGATTCTTCTGAACCTTTGGCCGACGCTCATATCCACCAGAGGTCTCTCTTCTGTACGTTCAGGTTACATTCTAATTACAGGTGTCATGTCCATGTCATGACCATCCTCCTTCGTGATCACATTGTTTCTTTTTCGTATGAGGAAATCATTGTCAAGGGGGTTTGGTCGGGGAGCATCGCGTGTCCTCGTCCGCAAGTGTGAGGTCGCCTGCTTTGCGGATAATTAATGGACTTCAGTTCATTCATTTTTGAACTGCGTCCTCTCTCTTTGAGATGTAAAGAAGTTGCTTCTTTATGAATTAATTTTGAAGTATTTCAAAAGTGAGAGGCCAGTGTTTCTTTATGTCCTGCTGCATCGAAATGCTCCCTGACACCCACGGGCCTTCGGCGAGGCCCACAGGATATGTTCAAAGTGACACGTTTTGTAACGTGTCCTCTGAATGTCACTTTTCAGCCAAGTTTTTGTGACTTTTCTCTAGTGCTGGAATTTTACAGGCAACCCTTTATAAACTGGCAGACTGTGATGTTCAGTAGCCCATATTATAACACATAATCGCCATTCGATTAATCAGCTCCCCGTGAACATTTTCATTTTTAGGGCTTTGACACGCCTGTGAGATGTTGATGAAGCAGAGGTTTTAATATTACTGTTTTTGTCCTCTTACACGTCGTAACTTGAATGAGGCTGACCTTTGAAGGACAAAATGGGGCTTTCTTTGTGGAAAGTCACTGTGTAAAAGGATTTCAGTTGCTGTTGATTGGCATGTAGTTTCTGCACACGAGCAAAGCGCTCGTTTGCGTGTGTTTCCGTGTGCGTGTTCACGTGTTCAGAAGTGCTACTGACATTGACATCGCTGGTGGAGAATTTGAAAGAGGTTTCCTTTAAATTCGAAGTGCCCAGCTGTGGAAATTCCCAGATTTGAATCTGAATTCCAACCATAAGAACAGTATCCGTTCTGCTGTGTTCCTTCTCCGTATGCAGTACCCTCTCTGGGCCTCTGTAGATGCCGTGTGCATCGTCAGTAAGGTTATAATACATAGGAGTATGTTTACCCTGTGAAGAACCACTAACACTGAAAACTTTATTAATAAACACTGGTCAAGTTTAAGCCATAGTGAATAATTAAAACTGACATAGCGGCTGCAGTTGTAACCTCTGATCATTTAATTTATGAATGTTTTAATAGCCAAAGGAGTGAGGATTAGAAGTTCAGTAGAAGTGCTGACATGAATTCTGAGATTATTTCTCGAATCTTAGCGCCATTCCGTTTTACTTATTTTAAAATATTCTATCTATCTGGAGGATGCAGTTTCTGTAAGCACTACAGCACAATTTTTTAAACTTCTTTTAATCCCGACTAAACTTCGTTACTATAATTAAAGGAGCCCTGTATATAAAATGAAACATCACCTTGAAAACACTCACTGGATCTGGCAGCCATTTCTGTTAAATGATCACTTAATGAAGCACTATAAAATCAATTGTTTTTAAGCAGTAGATCTTTGTGTGAGAGATACTGTGTACTTGTTTTGTGTGGAAGGTCTGATGTGGCTACTCTGGCGACAGGCTGTTTAGCTGTTACGTCACGTCCAGTGCGGGATCTTCACACGCTTCGTTAATAGAGGTATTGTTTGTATGTATTGTTGTATATTTTTCACTTTTTTTTTTTTATGTCCCGTGCGACTTCCGGGTGGCTTTTGATTGTTTTGGGTGTCGTTTCTGAACTGTTTAGCTCTCTTCCTTTTCTCAGAGTCTCTATGATGCTCATCACTGGCTGTTAAAAAAAAAAAAAAACTTTTTCTAAGCAGTAATTTTGGAGGGTATCAAAGGAGATGACACAGTAAATTTTGTTGACGCTGGCTTGCTGTCATCCTTCTATTTCAGTTCTATTTCAGATTTTTTGCCTGTCTGTTACTAATACTGTAGCAGGCACCTTTGCACAAACATTGTTTTAAATTATGACAGTATTTTTCAATGTACCACTAACGGTAACATGGTTCGATATTTGCATGTTTTACAATGGTTGTAAATATATACTGTAATTTTATATTTTGTTTTGCTTTTTTCCATGCTCTAATGAGCCGCTGTGTTTATTAAAACATTTTTAATCTTCCTGCCATGTTTTTCTTTTTTTAAAAAAAGAATAATCCTTTTGTTATTTGCTTGTATGTGGATATACTCTGAGTATACATTAAAGTTTAAAATATAGGCCTGTACGATAAATGCTGGGAGAAATATCAACAACCTCAGATATGCAGGTGAAGGAAGAAAGTGCTAAAGCGGGCCTGAAACTCAACATTAAAAAAAACTAAGATTATGGCATCCGGACCCATCACATCTCGGCAAATAGAGGGGGAAGAAGTGGAAGTAGTGTTAGATTTTATTTTCCTGGGTTCAAAAATCACTGCAGACGGAGAC
>JAACJT020000035.1:10950704-10962154 GCA_009936485.2 Gymnarchus niloticus
AGGGCGGCCTGGCGTGCTGTGGTCCATGGAGTCGCGAAGAGTCGGACACGACTGCGTGACTAAACAACAAACAACAATGATAAACGTCTCAGACTAAACAGTATAGCCTGTAGCAGGACCTTCTGAAGAATTTTCAAATACCGCAGTGTACTAAAGTGGATTACACAAAATTATTCAATTAATTTACACACAGCAATTCCTCTCCACATCTGAAGCCAAAACTGAGTGGGAAGTAACACTCAGCCATAGGTTATATGTATGTGTATATTCTAAACACGTATCCAGCACGTCACACGTGACTATGAAGGCTATCCCATGTATCACAGGTCAAAAGGGATGTCAGTCCAATGTAGTAACACGTTTTACCAGCACTCACGAGCATTTTAGTTTACTCTGTTTATTAAAAGTGCTCCTCAGGTGATGCATAATCAAAACCGTAGGAGTTACGGAAATGCAACGCTGATGCCGAGTGTCTTGCTAAATATATCCTTCCTATTCTGATATTCGAATATGTAATTCCTATTCTCACCAGCAGATGTCATGGTAATGTCGGTTATATACTGTAAGCCAGAGGACATGTCCAGCTTTTGAGACTGCTTTGTTGCTTAAATTAGCAGTTTATAAAATTATCACAGATTCGTTTACAGTAAACTAAATCCCACACTCTTAATGTAATTTTATGATGTTACATGACTATTTTGGTAGCAAACAGTTAAAAGCATTAAGCAATAATAATGTTTGTCCAAAAACTTTAATAGCCCCCCGAATTTCTAGCTGAGTGGTTATGAACTTATACAATAGACCCGTAAAACTGCAAGACTAGAAGTTTCCATGACATATTAATTAGGGTCGATTTCCATCAAAACTCCCCCTCAGAAGGTCAGATCCTATAAACGTAGACCTGAAGATGACTGTCGCTGATTCACGGCTTTAATACACCTAGATCTCAATATTTAATATGATTTACTTAAATTAGTCCCTGTGAGATTAATTAACGCCGACGTCATACGTGCAATTAAGGGTCAAACAGCCAGGCCCTGTTCGATCGGTGTGTTTAATTCATTACTCTACACACACAACATGACGGGTTCGAGTCAAAGACAGCTTTAAAAAATGATTTTCACGTCAAGGCAGTTTGTCTTTTCATGACAGTATTTATCAGTGATGGATATTATTATATTATCCACCTATTAATTACTGCTTTAAAAATGCAGACCAGGCCAGCTGCGGCGTGATGGTATTGGGCTGCTTTTTATTACTTTTATGTGTCGTGGCTCAAGAATGTAACCTGCTACTACCGAGTAGGCATTATTATTATTATTATTATTATTATTATTATTATCTTATTAGGAGCTCCTGGGAGGCAGGCCCAGCAGACATGCTGGATTTAAAGGAACTTCAGTTGACTCCGGGACTCTGTCTTTAAGTAGGATGATCAGACAGCTACACATCATCACGGTCGGTGTGCATGGATCCTGCATGAAGTCAGTCACTCAGCTGGAGGTTCGCAGTCAACATCTTTACACGGCGAGCCTAAAGCGTCCCCTCCACCCCCATCAGTCAGCTGTGCCGAACCCTGCCGAGCGCTGCCGAACCCGACCGAACCCTGCCGAACCCCGCCGAGCTCTGCCGAACCCCACCGAACCCCACCGAACCCGGCCGAACCCCACCGAACCCGGCCGAACCCCACCGAACCCCGCCGAGCTCTGCCGAACCCCACCGAACCCGGCCGAACCCCACCGAACCCGGCCGAGCTCTGCCGAACCCCGCCGAGCTCTGCCGAACCCCACCGAACCCGGCCGAACCCTACCCAGGTACGCTCTGCTTCGCCTGCGCTTCTCTACCGCGTTCTTAAGCGGTTCCTATCCGAAGTTACCGTTCGTGGTTCTGCCGCGTCCTCGCGGGTTCTCCTGGCGGCGCGTGCCGCGTCCTCGCGGGTTCTCCTGCGGATCGTTTCTGGTTCAGACGACCGTGAATCAGACCTTTAAAGCTGAGCCCGTGATGTCCAGCTTCCTACTGTACGAACACTGCATTTCGTAATTAGCTGTGTGTAGGTGAAGTTGTCATTTTAAGGCAACCTTTCGACTGACGTAATAATGGCCTTTTATTGGCATGAAATGCTGATTTCCGCATTCGTCCGACCATACAGTCATTGGCTGTCACCGCCATCTGGTAACAGCACGTCCACTTCACCGTCCTTAGCTGCTGCATGATGTTTCCTTCTTTTTAATACTTGTGTGCATTAGGAAACATACATGAATGTTAATCCACACGGTCTTTGAGCAGAGATGACAGGCATTACTGACCTGTTGACGCCTCCTGGCCATGACTGCTGCCCAAATCATAAATCTGTAAAGGAACCGACACCCCAAGTCTACATTAACAGGTGACAGACACGGCGGCAGGATGCTGAGCTTGTAATCCCCTGCCTTCACTGTCCGCCCTCAGGATGTCCATCAAGCAGTAACCCCACAGCCTGGAGTATGACCACGACATCCCAGGACGTTACAAGCAGGCTGCTGTCGTTATTTCAAAGCCAAAACCCACCTGTTAGCAATAAGGCCGCCTTCTGCACCGCGGCTTCAAACGACCGGTCTTTGACCGGCCGTGTTTAGCTGGTCTTCGCTGGCCCCTTTGATGGTCAGTGATGTATGATAATGCCAAGATCATCACTAGAAGAGGCCTATTTCTGAGGGGATGGCTGGTGTTCGTCAGACACATAATTAGTGATACGTACGATCTGAAGTGTGGCATGGATTCCGACCCTTTTAGTGGCGTGTTACTGGCTGAACGGCAGATGTGGCAGCTGTTAAGTTCACCAGTGGAGGAGGGTCAGCTAGACCCGCCTCATTCTCATGATCACCCCATTGCTGTATTTTAGTAAGACATGCTCATCTGAAAGGGGTGGGGACCAGTGGACCATGCAGAACTCCTCTTACAGAACCCAAGGACCTACCTTACTGTTCAACTCCTCGTACTTTGCAGTTTAACTGACTTTGTCTGGTGTTACGTCTGTCAACGATTACTTGCAGAATCTGGGCTACTCGGTCAGTGAGGGCTTCCCGGCTGTGTGTGTAAACCTGCTGGACTTCTCCATGCTGTCATGGTGACACTCCAGGCTGTCCTCATTCTGCCTTCGGTGTGACATCAGAGTCCGGCTCGTCTGCGGCTGTGACATTGCAGCTTATCCATAAACACTAGAATCTGCTGCAGCTCTAACATTAAGGCTGTTAACCACTGACTCATGGCTGCTGTCACAGTGAAATGTTTCTGGGGCTTACTCACCTGCCACCTTCGGTGTCTGCATGCTGATGGACGAATAAAGTGGTGTGTTAGACTCCAGGAAGAAGTGTGAGGTTCACGTGTGTTTCTGAAACGTGCCATTGGTGAAATTTCATGTGCTTTTACTCCCCATTCTTTAACTTATTTTGCTTGACTTGAGCGTAAACTAATCATGAAATGGTGGTATGGATAAAATGGAAGAAGACAGTAGTCTGCTAGAAATATGAAAACACAACTTGTACAGAAACCCAACATTTTACAGTTATGGTGCATTAGAGAACCTCCTACACCTTAGACTGTGTTAGTCATGGCACGTCTCTCTCTAGCCCATCCCTAGCTGTCAGGTTCAGCTCTTCCAGGAGTCTCTGACTTGTGTGTAGGTAAAGCAGTAGTTGTTGTTTGGAACGATCCTCCTGGTCACACGGTCTCCATTCAGGCGACCTGCTCTGGCTTCACATCCTGCCTGCATCTTCTGGGCAGCAGGATGCTCTATGAGGGTTTCTCACTGACGGATGCCCATTCTGTCGCCCTCCCTCTGATTTTTAAATCCTTGTCCAATGCGGTTGCCATGGTAACCTCCTCAACAGCACCAACGTGGTTGTTATCTCATCAACCTCACAGAGGGAAGATTGTTTCTTTTTCAGGTGGAGGTCCAGACCCCTCAAGGTTCTAGGTCATCTTTGCTCTGCTTGTTCAAGTCCGGTTTTCCCTGCCATGTAGCTACTGCAGTTGGACTAACTCATGCCTCTTACGTACAATGGGCCGTCTGTTATGATGGGGTGGGTCATTCCAGTCTTTCAGGAGTGGTCTACAGCAACTCAGTAGCAGGATTTAGACATTTTTCGATCCAAACAGCGTTACCTAACTTTGGCGATTTTTGCAGGTGTCTACGCAGTTGCCTGAGAGTAGCTGTGGGCTCTATAGCTATTAATATTTGGGTTAGATCGCTTATTAGGCATGCATGAATCGAATGAGGGAGGAGTGGGTTGGCTTCCATAAGTTAGTGAATGGTTATTTAAAAAATCGCTACTCACCTGAAAGTGCTCGTTTGTGTCATTTGGCGAATAGTTCAAATTAACTGGATCTTTGACAAACCTGCCTGAAATAGGACCCAAGCTTATTCAGCTCCCATGCACAGTGATCGTGATGGTAAGGGGGCAAAATAATCCCCTATGATCACTGTTGGAGGATGAGTGGAAAAAGGGCATCTTGGGCTCACCGAGGCTCCCAAACCTCCATCAGACACCAAATCCATGCCAAGAGATTATTTGGAGGGCATTCCCGAAAAAGCTACCGGATCTGACTGGAACCGTGTTCCGTGGTCCGTTGAAATGCAAATTGAGCTTTACTTTAGGCCATCTCTTTATTTGTGGAGGTATGAGAGGTCCTGTCCAGTGTGCCCCTCCCATGTGCCTTCTGAGGGCCCCAGGTCACTGTAACGGTGGAAATGCTGCCTGCTCTTCTTGGTGATCGAAGTTCTCTCCTCTACCTGCTTATCTTTGCTTCCTGTACACGACAACTCAAAGCTCTCTTCGTATTTTGGCAGCAATGCCTGGGATCTGCCGAGCATGCACAGGGGAACTGAAATGGGAACTGAAACTTTCACAGCCTTGCATGAGAATTCATGCGGCCACCCCCCCGAGGGTAGAACGATCACCTGTCTGATGTAAAAAGGCTCAGTCAGCCTTTGGTGTACAGTAGGTGTCATATTTCTGTTCACCTTTCAGACTAAGAGCATGCTGGTACGTTCTGCTCTGACCAGTCTTGCTGTTTCACATCCTTTTTTTTATTGTTTGATAGAAGGCAGTCAACCGGCTTGACTTGTCTTGATTTTCAGCTGGCTCTTGTAGGTTCAGAAATGATACACCCATTTAAGGAGGCGTTGACAGACAACGTTATTCAAGGCTTTGCTGTGCTGAGTTCTCCTGTGTCTCCAACCTTGAGAACATGGTTCCAACATGGTTCATTTCTACAGCCGGCTTTGAATGGAGGTCGTCAAGGTGGCAGAGCAGGTAACACCGCTGGGGTTATGGGATTGATTCCTGCCCCAGCTTGATACCCATGCAAGTCTTCCCATTACCGCAGGGTTCCGGGAACAGTCCAAAGTCCTGAGCTTCAGGTAGGTTAGAGTCTTTAAACTGATGCTGACGTGTGCCCTGTCCTGGGATGTCCATTTAAGGTGTCCCCTGCCTCAGCGCTTGACTTTTGGAATACACTGACTATGACCTGCATTTGATATGCTGATTTTTTTTTAATTTTTTTTAATGGCGGCACCATATAATTGAACTCCCTTAACTGTTATTGCTGGCTTATTTCCGCGTGCTGCATTTTCTCCATGTCATTACTACAGTTACCCCCAAAGGAGTTTTAATACCGTAGAACTTCAAAGGATTTCCTTAACAATGGGGAAAATGAGGAAATAATGAAACCACAAATAACTGTCACAGTACCAAGCCGCTGGAGGCTCTGGGTGAACTCTCAAAGTTCAGTCTCTCTTCTACCCTTTTCCTTAAAAGGAATTGAAACATGGTGACATTTTAAGCGGTGGCGTCATTTTACAGCTGTTGGGGAAACTAGAGCTCCCACGAAAAATATTAGCTGTAGAACTGTGGAAAAGTTTCTGTTGGTAGCTTAACATTTGGTACATAATTAGTCAGAAACACAGACATAGTAATCATTTTCAGTGGTAAATCTATATCATTTGGCATTTTACGGTTAATGGCGAGCCTTAGGATTATTCCTGTTCCTGTACTGTTATACCGTAGTGAGTAATCAGAACTCGCCAGACGACTTCTGTCATGGTCGGCCTGATTCCGTACGCTTTGCTTTTGTGGGCAGCCTGTAACTTCTGTACTATAAGCAGAATGCATGATTTCTGGAGCCTCTTGGGGACGTTCGAAGCTGGCTGATGTTTCTGCAGCGTGTGAAGATCTGGCCATTCTGGCTCTGTTGCTGCTCGGGGAGCTGTGGTGGGTGGGTTACTGACGTATTTTCATGCATTTTCATAGCAACATTGCTGTGGGGTTTTTTGTTCTGTGTACCACTTTCTGCTCTGCTGATGTGAACCGGCAGGAAGCTGAAGTGAAAAGATATCACTGATTAATGACCCGGGGGCCCCGTTATTTCAATCTGTCCTGATCTTTTCCATGCAGGCCTACCCTGTAGAACGCCGTCCCAGAGCAGCTTTAATGCCTCCTCGATGCCAGTCTTTGACTCGCACCCTTCCTCGTACTGACTGCCTGCCCCTCGTTACTACAATGATGTTTTTGTTATACTGGCATGTGCTGTTAAGTCAGTCGTGATATTATTCAGGTTATGCCCTTAATGGGTTGCACGCCTTACCCCAGGGCACTGTGGAAAAGGTTAAGGTGGTAAGCAAACATAGAAGTTTGTTGCCTGGGAATGCCCTCTGAGCCATCAACACATTTATTAAAAGCAATGTTCCGTATCAGTAGTTTTGTTTTTTTTTTTTTTGTGTGTACACAAAATTGTACAATTGTACAATCCAAAGGATTTCTGAGGATTTGGGTTTTCTGGGTAAACATTACATTTTACTGGATTGCTGTCTCCAGGTTCGTTGAATCCTTGTGAAATGGGGCCTGATTGGCTGCAGGTGTCTCCACAGCTGACCTGAAAGGCCGCTGTTAATTCGGTGGTCAATATCTCTCGTTCACTCAAGGTTCTATTGAACTCACAGCAATAAACTGTGCCTCAGTATTAAACTTCAGCCTTGGGGTTGGATGTGGGTCTCCTGTAAAGTGGTCTGGGTTAGTTCTGTGGCTGTGTTTGCAGAAGGTGTTGCTTGTAAATCTGTTTTTATTTCCCTTTTAAAGTTGTTTTATTATTTAAAATCACTTTAGTATATCTGCTTTTTTTTTTTTTTTTTTTTTTTGATGATCAGGTATTGGCATGTTCTGGGAAGTGGAATCACGGTGGACTTCAGAAAAGTTGAGTCACTGCTGCATTGATCTGGAACGGATGGTTGAAGTAACCGCTTCTGCTCTAACACTCGGTTAGGACATGTCCGTGATGGTTTACCCACACGAAGAGAAGCTCTCACAGGAGGAGATCATCTCCAGCACGAGGCTGGTGGTCCAGGGTCTGGCGGCACTGAAGAATGAGCACAATGCCATCCTGAACAGTCTGCGGGAGGCCTTCGAGGATCTGAAGGACAAAGAGGCCGGTGTGGTGCAGGAGAAGGCAAGCCTTCTACGGAAATCGGTGGAGATGATTGAGCTGGCGCTGGGGGAGGCACAGGTGTGTAGATGAGGCAGGGGGATGGAATGTGGGGCTGAAGACCAGCCAGCAGGTGGCGTAGTGGTTAGTTGTATAGACATCGGACAAGTAAAATCTTTAAGTAGGAGGGTAAATTGTAAGCGTTCAGCATTTTAAACATTTTGCCCTTAGTATCATCGATGCAGCTAAAATAAATGAGCAACAGCAGCTCTAGATTGCCGAGTTTCCCCAGGAAGCCAGCTGGTGAAGGTGGGGCCCCTCTGTCCCCACCCCTGCAGGTGATGATGGCGCTGTCGACCCACCTGAACGCCGTCGAGTCGGAGAAGCAGAAGCTGCAGGCGCAGGTGCGACACCTCGGCCGGGAGAACCAGTGGCTGCGGGAGGAGCTGGCGGTTACCCAGCAGAAGCTGGGGAACAGCCAGCAGAGCGTGGCCCAGCTGGAGGAGGACAAGAAGCACCTGGAGTTCATGGGCCAGCTCAGGAAGTACGATGAAGACCTGCCCCCTGCGGTGAGCTGGCCGAGGCCGTATCTCCCTAGGCAGAGTATGAAATGCCACCAACTTTAAATCTTAAATTCTTGCAAGACCCTGAACTGTGTCACATGACATTGACCTGAGATGCCCTGTGGCTCTACCGAAAATGTCCGTTTCACGTCAACTCAGGAATTGGTCAGCTCTCGGTTCGACCCTCACCCCTAATTGGTCAGCTCTCGGTTCGACCCTCACCCCTAATTGCTTCTCACTGTCAGCTGACATCTGCAGGATCCATAAAATCCAGACTTCAAGGACCGAGGTCTGACTACCCAAGTGCCTTCCTATGGGTTCTACGTTATTACATGTTGCTGTCTTGTGTTTTTCTCAAACAGCTGCAGCTACAAAATAGAAGGAATATGGTAACGCAAAACGGGTTGGGGGGGGGGTTTTGTTGTTACTGTGTCTCATTAGACTGGAGCCAGGTTATGGAGACTCCCTTAAAGCTGAGGGTGCCCTGTCAGGGGAAAAACCACCTGATGTAGGAGAAGTCAAGTGTGTTTCTGATTTGCAAGCAGGGATGCTTGATGTCTCGCCATCACCTCTAGGTGCCTGTGTGGCTGATCCAAACTGCTGAAATTCTGCTCCCTCCCACCTTGCAGGAATCGCAGGACGGTGAGCCTCTGAAAGATTCCCTGGACGATCTCTTTCCCAGCGAGGGGGAGGAGTGTGGACAAGGCAGTGAGTGGTCTTTGTCATTCAAAGCTGCAATAATAAGTGACTCCATCCGTCGATCCATCTCCTAACTGCTTATCCTGGTCAGTGTGCCAGTTGGCCTGGAGCCTGTCCCAGGCAGCATGGCTACGGGGCTGGGGTGCCAGTCCATCTTGGTTACATTACTGCCCTAACTACAGTATCACCTATCCATATCTTTACATCATAAAAAAACGCACCACCTGGATTTAGACCCCCCCCTCCCGGACCCCCGACCTGTTCTCTTGCAGTCCAGCAGCAGTCTGGCAGCGCACCCTCGGCTCAGCCGGGGATCTACGAGATCCCGGCCCACCTACGCACTCTCCATAACCTGGTGATCCAGTACACCTTGCAGGGCCGCTACGAGGTGGCCGTGCCACTCTGCAAGCAGGCCCTGGAGGATCTGGAGAAGACGTCTGGGCACGAGCACCCTGACGTGGCCACCATGCTCAACATCCTGGGACTGGTGTACCGGTGCGTGCAACGGGACCCTTGGAACATCGCCGGGGTCGGGTGGCAGGAAAAAAGGCGCTTCTTTTTTTAATAGAATAACAGAACGCATGCCCGAATTGTGAGTGTGTAAGTCTGAGAAAGAATACACGTGCAGATTTCTAAAATTTTTACTGGAATGGGAGCAAAAGTTCATCAATGAACAAAGGAGAGCGCCCCCGTGTGAAATGTCACTGATATGGCACTTATTTCCCTATCTATATCTGTTCAGGGATCAAAGCAAGTACAGAGAGGCCGTCCACCTGCTAAACGATGCCCTCACTATCCGTGAGAAGACACTGGGCAAAGACCACCCAGCAGTAAGTGATGCTGAGGGGTTCACTCTGACTCACTGCTTATGTGGGAGCAGGCACCGTGGCCCGAAACAGGACTGTATTAGCGAGTCAGTCAGTCGCTTTGAGTCGTTACTCAGTGTGTGGAGGAGTCAGAGACTCACCCCTGCCATCTCTGCCTTACTGTAATTACATGTGACACAGTCTCCTTTTGTCTGTGTCCCAGAACACAGAGCTGCTCTGTCAGACTGTACCGTGATGCTGTGTCTGTCTGTCTGAGTTCAGCAGATCAGCTTAACCTGAACCACGAAGTCAGCCATGTGCCGGAAGACACGCGTACAGCTTGGGGGCTGAAATCTGACCGTGTATGACATGTTGGTCCCAGGTTGCAGCGACTCTAAACAACCTGGCTGTGCTCTATGGGAAGAGGGGCAAGTACAAGGAGGCTGAGCCCCTGTGCATGAGAGCGCTGGAGATCCGGGAGAAGGTAGGGAGAGACGGCCACAGAGCTCCTCTATGCTGCATGCTTTGTGTTTGAGTGTAGCTCTATGGTCAGCGTGGACATCATGGATTACTGTGGCGCTAGGAGAAACCAGAGTATTGTGGAATAACATGAAGAAATCATCTGGATGGTTTCTTTTAAAACTGTTTTGCTGTTTCATGTAGTTTTAGAGATGCTTGCATCTGAGCTTGTTGCTTTGGCAGCACGCAGAAACGTTCCGTCTTCCGTTGCGCTCAGCTGTTCCTCAGCGCCGTGACCTGCATGGGTGCAGAGGGCGCCACTCCGATCTCCTGACAGGACCATGTCACCCTGAAATGTTCACCCTCAAGTAAAACTTTCAACTTTTGTGGGTTTCTGTCCTAATTAACGTTTCAGGTGCTGGGGAAGGATCATCCAGATGTGGCTAAACAGCTGAACAACCTGGCTGTGTTGTGTCAAAACCAAGGGAAGTACGAGGAGGTTCGGTTCTACTACTGCCGAGCCTTGGAGATCTACGAGCGCAGTCTGGGTCCGGGTGACCCCAACGTGGCCAAGACCAAGAACAACCTGGTAGATAATTTATTAATTCTCCTGCCTTTCCCCTCTGGGATTTGGTCAGAGAGACTAGAAATCTCCAAGTTCCCAGCATGTGACCATCAATCGCTGCTTTGGTCTGATATTTCGTTTTGAAAATATGTACCAAAGTATGTTTTCTTAAGTTTTTAAATGCTTGTTGATGTGGATGCAGTTTTGGCAGTTAAGTCTTTGGCAAGTGGTTCTCTATCCCTGTCCTGCCCCCCCCCCCCCCCCCCCGTGGGTACAGGCTTTTTTTCCAGCCAATTCCTGCTTTTAAGTGAAGCCCTATCTCATCTAATCATGCCCTCCATCATTCCACACCACACATCAGGCCCTTAAGGAGCATCAATGGTCTAATGTGATAATTGTCAACAAATGGAGAAACGAGGAGAGATGTTAAGAAGTGATGTTGCTTCTTAAGATGGATAAACCCCACAGAGCAGACTGATTCTCACTAACTGTGAAAGGATGTTGATCTGTCTTCAGTCCAGACCAAAAGTAAACAGGTTTCTGTGTGTGTGTGAGTAAGTTTTTCCAAGAGTGTAGATGTTTTCAAAAGTGTCTATGTGCCCAGACATATAAATTTTTTTTATTTTTTTTTTTATTTTTTTTTTTGGCTGCAGGCGTCTTGTTTCCTGAAACAGGGAAAGTACAGGGAGGCTGAGACCTTGTACAAGGAGATCCTGACCTGTGCACGTGAAAAGGAGATCGAGGATGACGGTAAGCCAGCCAAGTGGACATTGAAACCCCCGGTCATATTTTAGATCACGTCAGCCTTGTAGGTCTTCTCAGAGAAAACATCCTAAAAGACTCCTCACACCCAGCCCATGATCTCTTCCAACTGCTGCCATCAGGCAAAAGATACAGAAG
>JAACJT020000035.1:10962254-10987602 GCA_009936485.2 Gymnarchus niloticus
AAAAGGAAGAGGGGATGGCAGAAGATGAGATGGATAGACAGTGTAGTGGAAGCAATGAACATGAGTTTGGGTAGGCTCCGAGAGGCGGTGGAGGACAGGGCGGCCTGGCGTGCTGTGGTCCATAGAGTCGCGAAGAGTCGGACACGACTGCGTGACTAAACAACAACAGCAACAATTTGATTTACGGGTAGAGAAAAAGATCTGCCCCTATTAGACAAACATCGAAACATAATCAGAAAGGCTGTCTCTGCATTCTGTTCACTCACCGCCGTTCTACTCGGACTTCTTCCTGCTCTACAGGTCATTAAAGCCCTGAAGACCGTGAGCCAGCTGCGGGCCCACCTGCAGAACCTAGGACCTACTTCACTTACCGGGGACTCAGTGGGTGGGAGCAAGCAGGAGAAGTGCCCCTTGGAGGAGGAGGTCCTTTCCTGCGGCCTAGCGATTGTAGCTTTAGGGGACGAGATGAACAAGCTACAGAACGAAGGACACGCATACACACGGCAGCTCTGGAGACGATTGCGGACGGTGGCTGAGAAGTGAGTGCTTTTGGAGGTGTAGGGATGAGAGGGCATGGACGTTATCATATGAGAAGACCTGCTTGTTGTGATCCATTTAGCTCTGAATGTTACGATCCCATCCAGCACTGAAGGCTGTTCCATCTAACCCTGCTGCACCTTCTAGGTACCAGAGAATGCTAAAGCCACGGAACTGTGATCACGATCTTTCAGACTTGTGGATGGCCCTGGAGGAGAGCCAGGGTTTTCCTGACGACAGCCTCGATGGCCAAGAGCAGGTAGGCCCCAACTTATTGAGCAGACCAGGTAGAAAGAGTACTGCTGACCGTAATAACCTGGTAAAGTCCATGTCTACCCTCATCTTAGGATGCACGGACATTTAATATAGGTGATGGTATGTCGCTCAGTATAGTCAAATTCTTGCTGGAGAAATGTCTTAATATTTCATAGTATTTCTTAGTAATGTTCTAAATGATGTATCTTTCTTTTCTGGATGAGCCCATGTCCCCATTCATGCTGATAGCAAAGCTTGTGGGCTTTGTTGTCATATCATTAGTGTGAATGACACTCAGATATGTGACAGTCAGGAGATTCGGGTTTGACCACCCTTGTTATAAGAGCCCCGATGCACTTAGGAGATGTGCTGGGCTCATGCCGCTGAAGCTCTGGAAAGGTGTCGAGAAGGTTAATGAAGATAGCTGGCTGGACGCTCAGAGCTCTCAGGAGCTGTGGAGTCTGAGTTGAATCGTGGAGACTGCCTCAGTACTGTGAGCTGTGGAGAATTGTAGTGTCGCAGAGTTTGGCAGAATGGTAGCTGGTAAAACGGATGAGGAGGTATGAGGCCTGTGTTAGGTAGCGGCTAGGCAGACCTGTGGGCCATCAGGGTGGCAGCTAAGGCACCCGGTGTTGTGTTCAGCGGGAAGCACGGAGGACCTGACACCAAGGTGCTTGGGAGTTACCTGAGTGGTACTGTCAGAAGCAGCAAGGGACATTGCTCATTTCTGCTGGTGATTGACGAGTTGAAGCATGAGGCCTCAGAGGAGTGGCCAGGTTTATGACTTGACTTGTTTGCTCTAACATAATGGCCTACGATGTCCTTTTTTTGCTAGTTGATCCATCCATCCATCCATCCATCCATCCATCCATCCATCCATCCATTTTCTATCTGCCTGTCCTGGTCAGGGTCGCTGAACATTTGTTAATTTACGAAAAAACCAGAATGAAATCAATAACTTTTAGATGATTATGTACAGTAGATCAGCCTGGCAGGTCAGTGATGAGCCCAGCTGCTTCGTGCCCCTGCAGAGTTATGGGTCTGGTTCCTGGCCTCCTCTGTCAGTCGAGTTTGCATCCTCTCTCTCTTTCCTGCATTTTCTCAGTGTTGTCACCAGGTTTTCTGGTACTGCAGCTTTGGACCGCAAAAAAGAAGAGTGGATGACACACTGCGTTTACTCACTCAGTGACCGTTAGACGTGTGCTTAAGGTGGATCGGCCTCTCGAAATCGCCTGTAGTGTGAGAGAACGTGCCGTTTGCTAAACTGCTGGCTGACGTGTGCAAAGGTAGTCTTCATTTTCAATGAAGAGAAGCACCAAAATGTTTCAATGTATGTCAGTGCCTGGTCAGTACATCCAGTTAAAGGTAGTAAGTTGTTATTCAAAGCATATTAAGTCTAACACAGTAGCTGATAAATGATTGGCAGCCTTCCAGTCATCATGATCAGCTTGTCCAGTCCGAGGACACGGTCAGCTTGGGGCCTGTTTCAGGGAACACAAGGGTGTCCATCCATTGGAGGGCACGAGTTCATGCTCACGTATCATGTGGGAACTGGAGCCACCAATTCATCAGTTTTGGTGCTGCAGGAGGGAACCAGAGATCCCAGACGGACGCCTGCACAAACGGTGGAGCTACAAAATACGAACCATTAATCCATCCATCCATCTTTTGGCCGCCGATCCTGGTCAGGGTTATGGGATGTCTGGAGCCTCTCCTAGGCAGCATAGGGCACAAGGCTGGGGTGCACACCACCGGCACAAATTAGCCTAACTGCATGTGTTTGAACTGTGGGAGGTAACCTGTGAAACATGGGGGGAGGACGCAATCTGCGTACCCGCAGAGAGGAGTGGTGGGTTTCAAAGTCCCAGCACCCAGCCCTAAAGGGATCAGTGCTTAACCACTGTGCCTTCCATAATGATATCGTTATCGGTGTTGTTATTCTTCAATTTGTTTATTACCGTGTCAGCTATGATAAGAGAGAGTGGGCAGGCAGTGCTTTGATGGGGCTTGAGAGAACAGCTGTAGAAACATCTGGATCTCACTGCGTATTCCTAATGCATGATTCATGTGTATTTGTTCTGTACATGTAATGTGAGCTTCCTCGTCCGTTCTGACCGTGTAGCCTACATGCATTAGTTTGCCTGGGTTTTGCCTGTAATCGTGGGCTCACGTCGCATTTAGCCCCAGTACGTCCTTCTGCTGTCGTTTGTGTGGTTGCAGGAGACATTAAAGGAAACTTCATATTAAAAGTCTCAAGGTCGGCTTCTGCAGCTATTTAGGGGGAAGAAGGAACCTGCATGTTATCGCAGTCTTTTGAATGTTGCAGTCGGTCTTCTATAAATACTTGCTTCCGTGTCGTGTCTGTTAAGTTGGTGAAGCCACTCGATTGAGCACTGAATCTTTATTCATTCGGGTAATCATGAAACAGGCACGGTTTAATTCTCGGGGGATTATCCAGAATTTACTATTACAGCCTTATCTAACATTGGTATTTACAGGCAAGTTAATTAAGCTACTCATATCCTGTTATTAATAGCTATTTGCAATCATTATCGATGTTTTAATTTAATTTATGAATAAGCTGATCGTCGAGTGCAGAGTGTAATGGCTTCACGTGTGGTCGCCTTCACAGAGCCTGCTCGTCCAGATCAACCAGACCATGTCCCAGTCCGCCATGCTTAGCATGGACATCCTGGATGCAGAGAGGGACATGTCAATTGACCACGAGCCAGACTGCGACAGGCTGCGGGAGCTGCAGGAACAACAGGCCAAGCTGGAGGTCAGAATCGGAGCATTTCATGCTGGTCTTCGGAGTTGCCTTCCTCTGCAGCCGTCTGAGAACCGTGTCAATGAACAGAGAAGTCTGTGAATAGAATTTGTCTTCATTATATTGGATTTGGCTGTAAAAATAATATGTTTAATAAATATCTTCCTTTTAAGATGATCGTGGTCGCTCAGACTTCACTTTCGGAACAGAAATTTCTTTTCGTGGTGCCGCCTTATGTTCTCGAGTTTTTAAAAATCGCCAAGGCCCAGTTGAGCCAGTGTTCCTTTCAATCATTTAAGCTCTCGCGTGTAATCCCACCGCACAGAAAGTGCGATGTTTTGCCAACAAAAGACCTCATTGTGTAATGGTGTGCGTGGACTTGAGATGGGGGTGTTTCAGGCCCCGGTGGTCTGCTGCATGACTCATGTTTGGGCTGATGTTACGTGAAGCCCATGCACGCACATCTGCACTGCGTCCGATAAAAGCAAGGAACCAAATGAGCAGATCTTTTATCCTAAAATATCATTGTAGTCATGGAGTGAACAGCCTGTTCCTCTGAAGCTAGCTTGGGAGGTTTTTGAGGAATTTTCCCACTGAAACGTTAATGCTATCAATTACTGTTAGAAGAGTGGGGAAGGCAGGCTTTTGGAACAGCGGAAATATTTAAGGGATCTGGTTATTATTAACGGTAAGGTACCCCGGTAAAAACGCAGATGCCACAAATCGGACGATAGCTTTAAGGTCTGCAGGCCCCACATGGCAGTTTTGTTGGATGGTCTCCCGTTAGATGGATTATGGGGTCATCAGAGAGGAGCTGGTGAATTCGGGGATGCTGGCTGCTGCACAGGAGAGAGACCAGGTTCTGGGAGGAGAGAGCGAGGCATCCCTGCAGGCGTGGGAGGAACTGCGCGGCAGCATGGCGGAAAACCGCGGCCGGCTGCAACAGCTGTGGCAGTTGCAGGACTTCTTTGGCAAATATCAGGCGATGATGTAAGTGATGGGCTGCATGAAGTAGTGCCCTCCTGTCCACTGGCAGGACTGTATATTTAAGATGTACAGCGTAATCTACATCATGCTGCATGTCAAATGTAAAAATTGTTCTTTGTGATTTTTAATCTGTCTCTACGTCTTTTGTCAAATGTGCATTTAAAGTGCTTCAAGCGTGAAAATGGATATTTGGATATTTTGTGCCTCATGCCTGTTTTTCTGCTCTTGACCGAATTCCTCCCTGCAAAGTTCGTGGACGGAGTTCACACAAGCCTGCATCTTCTCCGGAGTTTCAGCAGACCACGGAGAAGCTGGTTCAGAGTTAGATATGGAGCAGAAATTCAAAGAGTTTGAGGACCTAGCCGCTGCCGGACAGAAGCTCATAGATGAGGACCATCATCTAATGGAGCTGGCAAGTTGTGAGCCGTCGCCGTGGCACTTTGGGTCCTCGTCGTAGCGGACGATTTAAAGTCCGTGGCTCTCCCGCAGATCAAGGAGAGGACTCAGGAGTTGCGGAACATGATGGACTGGGTCTGGGTCCATTGGAGGCAGAAGAAGCAGAACCCTGTAACCATGCCGGAAGAGATCATTTCTCTGACGTCACAGCTAAAGGTGCTGCAGTAAACAAGTTTGAAATGTGTGTTGACTCGGCATGAATACATTAATCCAAGCCAGATCTGTGATGCTTGAAGCCTTTTACTCAAAAGGTATTGTTTAGACGCTAAGACGTGTATTTTACAGCAGCTCGGTGGTTAGCACTGTTGCCTTGCTTTTCCAGGGTTGGGGGTTCAAATCTCAGCTGTGTGTGCTTCGAGTTTGCACCTTCTCCAGTTTCCTCCCACAGTCCAAAGACATGTTGTTTGGGCTGATTGGTGCATCTAAGTTGCCCACAGTTTGTAACTGTGGCCTGTGATTGGTTGGAACCCCGTCCCATCTTGTGCCCTAAGTTGTCCTGGAGAGTCTCCAGGTGACCCAGCACAGGATAAGCGGTTTGGAAAATGGGTGGATACCAAGATGACGTTTGTTTGCCCTGTAAACCTTTCTTTAACAGCCAGTTAAGTCCCAGCATCCATCTGAGATGCCCATCTCTTCACATTCCCCCGGCACCTGTCGTGTTCTTCTGGGAGCCAGCAGCCACGACGAGGGCTTGAACAAACTATGGGTCGAGCCTGAATTGAAAGCTTCCCCCGAGAGAAGCCCTCTTCAACCAGAGATGTCCAGGTCACCTACGCTTGTCCTAAGTGAACCCACACCTCCATCTCTGGGTGGCACCGTCAACCTGGTCCTCAGCTTTGGAGAGTCGGGGGGAAGCCAGCTACAGGTGGATGACACTTTGAAGGAAGAGGAGGCCTCTGAGCCCAAACACAGGGTATTCCAGTCCTGCGCTGCTGATTTTGTTTTTATTCATGATAACCTTTCACAGGGTCAGAACTCGAACGGAACAGCATGTGGAACACTCATGGGCACTAGTCTCTCTGCCTGCTGGTTTTGTCGTCTTCCTCTGTGTATTTTCTTCATATTATAAAGCCAGCTGAGTTTCTCTCTCCTTCCTCTAAAAAAACGCCCCCAAAGGTGCTGCCAGGAGCATTTGGAAAAATCATTTTTGTAGCGAGACAGAAGGTTTGATTTTCAGAGTGCATAAAAGGTAAGAAGTACTCCTGAAAACCATGCCCTTGAGACGATGCTTGGCGGCTTTGCTCAGGCTGGACACCACAGTCTTCCTCGGCTCGCTCACCACTGAACTCTAACTGGCCTCTGGACTGAACTGTAAGCACCCTGTAGAGGGTTAAATTGCTTTGTTGTTAAATAAAAATTTGTAATCCAGGCATGCTGATCCCTAGGGACATTACTGAGCATCCAAATAAAGGGGAACTAAAGGAGAGTACAAATCCGGGTCTCGGTCGTAGTTCGTGAGCGTAATTTTATCGTGGGTGACCTAAGAGTGTAATGTATAGATTAGTGCAGCTCTCACACCTGTTCCAAGTAGCCTCTTTTCTAATGATTTCACCCAGATCAGTGTGATTTTGGTTCATACCCAGATGCTGAAGCCGGAATCGTAAACCTGACCGTGGACTTTTCTCGAGTCATTTCTCTGGCCTTTCATATCAGTAGATGTGGACGGTATACATTTAGTGAAGGTCAGGTAGCTTCACTAAAGGAGAAAAGAGCACATTAGCTTTGAAATGCCTTTTACGTGGGACGTTTCGTGTATTTAGGTTGGTCACTGGAAGACGAAGCCTAATTAAGATAGAAAATGACTTCATTCCATGGTAAAGATCAAATGCAGTTTTTTTTTTCCCTAATTTTGTGGTACTAAAAAACTTTTATAATCAATTTTGAATGTGTGATGGTCATATTTTACTGCGACAATTTAGACTAATGACCCACAGAAACTATTCAGCTCTGTTAAGTAGGCACTCACACAAGCACGAATGATCTCGAGCTTGAGGGACTCTAGGAGAGAAGTCCACTTTGGGAACCATATGGAGCGTGAATATGCAAACAAACCAAATTGCTCGAATTACGGCCTTGACCGTTTCTGTTGCAGGCTGTTTTATGTGCTGGACAATTTTGTTTTGGCCGTACATTTATAGTGTAACTATGGTAACTGTTGAGACCAGTGATGTGTTGTTTTCTTTGTGTGTGTCGTGGTCCACATCAGTATTTTCTTAGCAGGGACACAGAGCACTTCCAGTGATTTGAATCTGCTTTAACAGCGAGTAGACAGCACAATGATTTTCCTTCAGAATAAGCTTATTTACTCTTGAATAAATGGCAACATTTGGCACAGTAGCTCTAGACCGGAGCCTTTGACTGTGGCCCTGATGTCTGCCATCAAATGGTTCTGGCAAAAAGTAGGCCAAGTAGAGGGGAATTTGGCAAGATGGTTGTTTTGAATGTTCCCTGTGTCTGACGTTGTTATGTTACGTTCCTTACATGCCTGATTTCGACCTTCAGGCCTGACCCCTCGCTTGAGTTCCCATGAAGTTCACTTTGAACGGCTTCCCAGCAGGACAGGGGGCCAGAAACGATGTGGTTATTAGCTGAGGAACGTGCAGTGAGACTTTCAGGCGGCCCCACGCCAGTGAATAGGATTTATGAATGTAGCAGGCTAGGGTTAGTCATGGGAGTCAAAGGTCAAAGCATAGCGGCTGTGTAGGAATAGAACATAAAAACACATGATATTGATAAAGTCTTGGTCAGAGCATGACTATGGTGTCACATGGCCCTGAATGTGGTATGTGGTTCTGTTGCTGATTCACGACAGAGCAGAAGTCTAAATGTCTAAATACCTGAGTTTTGACTTTATTGTAGACTGACTAAACCTTTTTTAGGTGCTCTGACGTGCTCACAAGAAGTCTGTTATTTCACGCCGCTAATTCATTCGCCAAGGAACACAGGAATTGTACTGTTTAGGTTAGAGTTGTTTTTCCTGAAGCAGTTAACGGTCTAGATCAATGACTCGACAGTATTGCATCTTTACTGGAGCATGAATCAGAAAGTTCATTGATCTAGCCAATCCGGTTAGCTGCAGAAACCAGGTAGTCTTTGGAATGTGGAGGTACCCGCGACATTTGATACATACATTGTAGATCATGAATCATGTGACATTTTGTGTTTTTTTTTCTAGGTGAGTGCCTATTTGCTTGTTAAGGAGAAGCAAGCTTCAGATCTTCTGCTTGGGAATGACCCTCTGACACATGTCGATAGTGAGGCCCAGTTATCCATCTGCCCTTCTACATCCACGTCCTCCCAAGAAGTCCACATCATGCCCTGTCAAGATATACCTCAGTGTGTTTCCAACTCCACCTCCAAGACCTTGAAGGGCAAGAGTGAAAAGAGGAAGACGAGAGCACACAGGCACACCGTTCAGAGCATGATGGGAGTAGAACCCGAAAACTTGGACCTGGTTCCTTGTTGGTCCCTCTACAGCACCCATACCTGGCCACTCGAGGCCAAGAAAAAGAAAACCCCAAAAGCTAGGCCTGCTAACACAGGTCATCTGGCATGTATCAACAACCCGCTGGCCAAGGTCATTGATACAAAGCATAGAGGAGATCGTTTTGGATGGACTGGAAAAAGCCCTACTGAGTATGACAAGAATCAATGGAAATATCTCCCTCTTGGCTCAGTTTTGAGCTTTGACCTACCTAAGGACTTGAGCCTCGTTCCCAGCATTCCAGATATCATCACCATAAATCCACTGGAGCCGAAGAACAACAACATCTTGAGGAACAATGTGGGCCAGAATTTGAAGTCAGGTGGACACAAAGGATTAAGCAGGTTGAAAACGGGACGCTCACCACCGGATCACAACGCAGATAAACCCACGTCTAAAAAAACTGCCAAACTAAAACAAGCGCACTGCAAAAAAGACTTGTGCCAAAGTCCGGAGTTGCAAAATTCTGACGTGAACTTAGCTTCACCTGTGTCTCCGTGTGACCCGCTGTCTAAAGAGCACGCTACCCAGGACCATGTCTGCGGCTCTTTAGGGGGTTTGAAGATATCAGATCATGCCTCAGACATCAGTAGTCAGTGTGAGGCAGCTAAGCGAGTTACTAGTCAGACTACCTATGTACATGATAAGGAGAAGCAATGCAATATCAGCACCTTTGGACAGACCTCCAACTCATTTATAGTAAATCATGTATGTCCAAGTGTTCACACCAAAATCCAGGACTTGAATGGACATGTATACCATGCTCCGGCTTTGTGGCTAAGAAATCAGGAGGGCAGCTCAGCCACTACATTAACTGCTAGCTTACCGACTGCAATGGAGCTTAGGACATCGGTTCGTGAGGAGGATTCAGCTGACTTTGGTTCTCCTGTTGGCCAGCATGTCAAGCTTGGTGCTGGAAAAGCCTTGGATGGCGCCGTGTGTGTGGCAGCTGTAGAGGCGGTGGGGTCACTGGAGAGGGACAATCCCCCCACCTGCAATAAAGACGATCTCAAGTGTGAATCAGCAGATGCTGTAGAGCCGGACATCATCCATCCAGATCATAGACAGTTTGAGGAGGACGAAGCAGAACTGAAGGACATCTGGAGCCAAATCAGTGGGTGCAAAAGCTGCCATGAGGACACTTGGCAGACTCTCCATGGGAAGATGGCCCTTGATCCTAAAGTGCAGTCAAGAAAGCCTATTCCCCAAGAGCAGGAGAAACTCTGCAAGAAACCCGTTACTGTCTCAGCACACAACCTCCTGGTGGCAGAGTTTAAGCTGCCAACATCCGTACAGAACCTCCAGGGCTACAACCAAGAGGAGAACTCTGGGAAGAAAACCAGCCCCATTTTGAACAAAGACTCCCCCTTGAAAGAGCAGCACAAACCACTTATAGCACTGACAAACCAGAGAGCCTTCAGCGCTGGAGAATTTCCCAAGACTGACTGCCGTGGTGCCCAGGGCATGGAAGAAGAAGCAGGAGAGAAGGTGAACGGTAGCCATTCGAGGGTAAGGCCTTCCGATGATTGGTGAATGCACAGACATCGGTAGTATGACTACTTGAATTTGTAATATTTGAATTTAAACTCAGCCGCACGCTGGCTCACTGAGTACAGCTGTTGCCTCACCCCTTCAGGGTTGAAGGTTTGAATCCTGTATCTGCTCTGATTGTATGTTCTCTCCATGTTGTATGGGTTTCCTTCAACAGTCCAAAGACCTGCAGGTAGGATTTTTAGCATAGCTGAATTGCTTCTAGTGTGTGTAATGCATTGGACTGGCATCCTGTTCAGGGTGGACCCCAGGCTTGTGCCCTGTGCTACCAGCAATATGTGGTATTCAGATTACTGAAACATCACCCATAAAAATTCCTTTGAAAAATTTGGTCAGAATTAATATAAGTTGTTCAAATAGCAAAGTAGTGAGATGGCTGTTCATTCACTTCAGTTCAGAGGGCTGGATTTCTCTAGGATGAACAGTAACGTTCAAGAGCAGAGCACAGACCCACCAGTAGAGGGCGCTGTCGGTCTATGATCAGAGCCTAAATGTCTGAGATGTTTGTTTCAATTAAAAGACCAAAATGTCTTGCATACGGGAAGGTTCTGTATTTCAGGACCAGTGTAGCATTTCTAAGAGACTGAATCAGTTCTCCGTCTACCTAGAATTGGTATAGTAAACAAAGATGCCTTAGCACATTGTTCTTGAAATTTATTTAGCAGTTTTTTATGACTATTGAGTTCAGGTTATGTTTCTTTTGTCATGAGTGCTGCCTCAATGCCATCTTTGGTCCTGTCTTATCATGCCCCCTGCACCTACAGAGTGCCACAGTATGGTTAACAGATTTGGTGTGACTCGGCGTTTCCTTACCTTCTTCAGAATGGGAAAATGGCTGATGTCCGCCCGACGGAAGGAGTCCTCTTGATGAGACGTAAAGCAGAGCAGACAGGAGAGGTAATGGGGAGTGTGAAGGAGAATCGGGGGGAATCTGACACCTAGGGTTGCTGGATCCAAGTGCTGGATAGCTCTGACTGTAGTTCTGTCATTGGCAAATTGCTATTCAAAAATATTGCTATTTCCGGTTTGTTCCATCCTGTGACACCTAAACACTTTAAATGGAGAACCGAGTCCGATCTGTTTTTCCAAGACACTAGTGCTAACTAATTTTATAATTAAGAATCCAAGAATCAGATAGAAACATCAGTAAGCAGTCAAACATCTCCAGATTTAGAAGTCTGAGGTGAATTAAATGTAATATACCTTACTTGCTGGGCTTACTAGATTTTTAATTGACAGGCTATTTAAATATCTGTAGAAGGGAAACATAGAAATCTCTAGGCTGGAAATGTCATTTACTCTTCATTTTGGACTGATGACTACATTGTCAAATTTCGATTAAAACACACATGACCAGTGAGCAGAAAATCTGGACTGTCTGATGCAGTGTTGATCTAATCAGATACCGAGTCATCAAAGCAGCCAGGAGAGGGCAGTGTGATATCTGATCCACATAGATCCTAGCAAGGAGCAGGCCTCAATGTTTCATGCATTTAAAAATTACCTACATGGTACAGACCAAGCCAGCCATCATGGTAGTCCCTGGCACGGCAAAGCCATGGATGAACAGTGTACGGTTCCTTCTGCACGTCATCGATATGGGCTTATCCTTACAGGCCACCTGGACCCCTTTCCATGCCCTGCTGCTGAATGAGACACTGTGCTTTTACCGGCACAGAAAGGACATCCTGCAGGTAACCAAGGCCACTGCTGGGCTGTTTTTTGCCATTCTCGCTGCTTGGAAGGTGGTTCTGTCCAGAAACCGGACAGCCTACAGTTGTTACACTGCAGTCCCCCCTGCTGTTTTCCAGTCTCTTAACCACCTGCTAATTGGTCAGTAATGCAGACCCACGCCGCACTCGTTACGTTTAGTTGAAATCTCAGTCTGCCTGTAACTACGTAACCGGTCACAGCTGTAATGTTTAACCGTTGCATTATTATTTGCTGAATAATTTTCTTACTCCAGCAAGCACTGGAAAAGTAAACAACACAGATATCAAATTGTTAAAGGGTATATCAGTGAGTGCAATTTTGCACTGAGATACATACTCTCTCTTTCTTTCTTTAAAGTAAAATCTTTTCCATTTTATTGTTTTCAGGCCAGCTAATCCAGTACTTATTGGCCTCATGCACAATGTATGAAATATCCATGAGTAAAAGTATGTATTCCAGCAGGTGTCCATCTGTGGTGTACATATTTGCTTTAAAGTACCCCTACTCTACATTCAGAGCTCAGCTCCTGAGCTGACCGTCGACCTCGCTGATGCGGAGTGCTTCGCTGTCCCAGGATGCACTGGGAAGGCACACTGTTTCTGTTTGCGGTGAGCACACGGCCGCTTTTAATCAGGCATGACGGCCTGCTGGAAAGTTGATACTGTACCGCGAGTTCTGTTCTGCTGATGAGAAATTACTTTGCGAGCACATTACCTCATGCAGAGCTTTCTTATTGAATGGTGTCGTTATTGAACTTGTCACAATGGCCATGTGAGTCGCCCAGGACGTTAAACAAAATCAGCAGACTGTAATCTGGAGATGTTGCCTTTAATTTAGAAAAGGATTACATGTCACATGTTATTCTGACTCCTGCTGTCTGCTAGGATGAGCAGTGGCTGTGAGTACGTCCTCAGTTCCCCGTCACCTTCTCTGATGATGAAGATCCAGGATGATACAGAAGAAGGTGCCACGATCGTGTAGTCCTAATGTGTATTACTGAAGACTCACTGGCCAAGTGTTCTGCACATTTGAATCTCAGTTTCATTTCACGATCTTGGTCATTTTGTGTGTATGTGTGTGTGTGTGTGTGTGTGTGTGTGTTACACCGTCAGGTTTGAAGCAAACTGGGCACCTCCCTTTGCCTGCTGTGATGGACCAGTCCCCCTGCACGTAAGAACTGCCTACACACATCCCCACTTTTCTGAGGAAGGGTACACAATAACATAATTCTCATAATTCTTGTATATCTTTATTATTTATCTGACAATATTCTGTCCATGCTGGTATTTAGTAAGCAAAAGGGAAACTAGCTGTAATCTCAGATTGATTATTACACATTTTATTTCATTACACTGTCATGAAATATTATGGAGAATTAAATTTAGTGTTATTTTTAATCAGTTATAACACACTTCAAATTGTTTTGTGGTTTAGCCTAGAGGAGACTTTCAAATTATCTTTTGAGTGTCTGTTAAGTAACGTGACATGTGTTTTCTTTATTATCCAGTTGTCTGTTTTATTGTCTAACATCATCCGATATCCAGGTCACCTTCATGACGGTTACAGTAAGGCCTGCAGCTCATTATACGGCCACAAGAGGGAGATGTAGTCCCGCTTTTGTTTCAGCGAGGAAGCCTTCTTAAGTCATCAATTTAAAAATATATAGCGAGACTAAAATGGATAACGGCACTAAGGACAGTTTTAGCAGCTTTATATAAAGATGACTTAGAGCCTTTTTAAATGTTTCTATTGGCCCACAGTAACTCACTATCATGTCGCCATGTCCCCAGAGAAACTGCCCCCAACGTGGGCTCCAGCAGCCATAGAACACGCCACCGCCTCTCTCCAGCCGAAACCACTTCCTCTTCCGCTAGACACAATGGAACAAGCCATGCCAGCTCCACAGCATGTGATGGCCCTGTGAAACCACAGCAGGATTGTGGGAATTTAAAGGCCAAGGCCACATTCTCAGACGCAGCAGACTGTGGTAAATAATGCTGGTGGCATTAAACGACTTTCATCTCGAATGCGAAGCAGTTTAGAGCAGCCTGGCTGCTGCAACAGGTCGGGAGAGATCTTACAGCTCACTGTATAACAGATGGAGTACATTGTACTGATTTCATTGCCATTTTGAACAACAAAGGACTAAAATAGACGATTCCATTACTGGGCGAGTTCTCTTGGACAGCTGGGTTCGGTGTAACCTGTCTGGACGTCGTCTTAGTTAAGCTTAGCACTGTATCCCGGAGAGCTTTACTCCCCTCTCTACATCTTTACCTCCCTCCTTTCAGACCAGTGCAATTCGGTCCCCCGGCCGCCTCTCCCCCACCCATCCTCCAATGCGGGATGTCCCAGCGGCCTGTGTCCCTCCCACCCCTGTAGCTCAGGTATGCTCATGCACAGCACTGGCTGGTCTCTCTCTCTATCGCCTTCTTGGGCAATGGCCCTTTCCTTCCTCAGTTCGCACCTGGCTCGCTGTAGGCTCTGTGCTCCACTTTCCCTATTATTCCTTGTAAAGGGCACTACCATCTTCGGGGCCTTCCTCTGGGGCCCCCTGCTGTGGCTCCTTCTTGCTGTTTGCTGTGATGAGTCTGATGTATCCCGCTGGGAGATGTTCTCCAAAAGGTCTATGAAACATTACAGTTATTATCTTAATGCATGCTTTTTTTTTTTCCTAATGGGAAGACAGCTTGTTAATGGAATCACACACGGTCGGAAGCTACTATTAAAACAACACTTGAGATGTGACGTACACGAGAATTGTTCTCCAAAAGCGATCATTTATTTTTAATAACTGGCACATACTGTCCTGTTACCAGAACTAGCTTTGAATGTAGTGGGTATACCAATCAATTAGGCAGAGCAGTACGCTTGACCAGAGATAAAATGTGTCCCCGTGGTCCTGTTGTGGGTCAGAGTTTCTGTCGAATTCCTCTGAGTTCATTTAGAGAGCCCTTTAAGGTTTCATGCTGAAACTTCACGTCCTTCCACCCACTTAAGGGTTTGAAGCTGTATGTGGAGCCCGGCTGCTTCTCTCCTCATCAGTTCCTTTTGCTATAAGCTAAAACAGAAATTTAAGCAAAATTTAATTTATTATAAAAGTGACGTTGCTGTGGACTCACAGCAATCTGTCCGTTTCAGCTGCTTATCAGGAGGCCACGCCTGCTGCCCCCATCTGTGGGTCATCTGTGGGTGGTTCCAGCTACTCTGTGACCTTGCACATTGGAGACCAGCTCCCAGATGCTGTTGGCCAAGGAGCTCAGGCGCGCTGCCTGATTGGCTGGCAGCGGGGGTCCACACGGGATGCCTGTCTAGAGAGGAGCAGAAGTCTTCCAGGGCAATGGGATGAAACTGTAAAGTAGTGATATTATTGATGTGCCTTTTAGCTCCTGGGAGACACCAGCGTTGTTTCAAAGGCTGGATTTTGTGCCTTGGTGTAAAGCACACTATACTATATACTTTTTAAGGGCTATTTCTAGATGCATATCACCAGATAGAAGCAGCCATTATGAATACAGCTCTGTGTGTACGTGTGTGTTCATTGCTCAAGATCACCTGTCTTGTCATGAACTTTAATATTTGTCACCAATTCCTCAAATACTACTGATGGGACAAATGAGGCTTCAAACCCCACGGTGGGTGGGAGTATCCCGAACTAACCAATCAACGCTGGCACTAAATGAGGCTCCAAACCCCACAGTGGGTGGGAGTATCCCGAACTAACCAATCAACGCTGGCGCTAAATGAGGCTTCAGACCCCACGGTGGGTGGGAGTATCCCGAACTAACCAATCAACGCTGGCGCTTAATGAGGCTTCAGACCCCACGATGGGTGGGAGTATCCCGAACTAACCAATCAACGCTGGCGCTAAATGAGGCTTCAGACCCCACGATGGGTGGGAGTATCCCGAACTAACCAATCAACGCTGGCACTTAATGAGGCTCCAAACCCCACAGTGGGTGGGAGTAACCCGGACTAACCAATCAACGGCGGCACTAAATGAGGCTTCAAACCCCACAGTGGGTGGGAGTAACCCGGACTAACCAATCGATGCTGGCACCAAATGAGGCTTCAAACCCCGTGCTGGGCGGGAGTATCCTGAACTAACCGATCAATGCTGGTGCTAAATGAGACTTCAAAACCTGTGGTGGTTGGGAGTATCCAATGCTGGGGGGGCCTCGAAGCCTCATTTGTTCCATCGCTACCAAATACCCATCGTTGTAGTGTAGGTGTGGTCTGCTTTGTTTGAACCCAGGCTGCTCGGTAATATGTGTGGTGTTAACCTTAAGATGTGGCATCCACAAGGTTTGCTGAAGGTGGTTTGCCTGGTCAGCATGCAGTCACCTTTCAATGTATCTGCCTTCACTTTGCCTTTTTCTGTATTTAGCTAAAATTCATATTCAGACTGTTTTAAATTCAGATAGGTTTGTGTACTTTTAGCAGTTGGAAACTGCTGGTGTTGTTTGTTGATGCAAAACTTTCGTTAAATAAAAAGTCATCTTTATTTACAACAGTATTTATATTTTCTTGATCATTAAATCCACCAGCATTGAGTTAGATCAACTGTCCAGTCCAGTTTCCCCTGTTTTAATCATTCACAGTATTCTACGCATCTTTAATCAAGGCTCTCTTAATTCTGGAATGTACAATATTTTGTCCACCATCCGTTCTTCCATCTTTCTGAAGATTTTGTTGATCTTCTGCACGTACGTAGCTCATTAGGATCTCCTCAGCACCATCGCCCACTTCCTTTGTCACACGTTGCATTTTGCCTGATGTTGGTTTAGCTGGCGGTCATTTCTAGTGATTTATTCCATTCATTAGCTCAGCAAAAGATTTTCAGGCTTAAATATGATCGGGTTCTTTACTACAGCAGTCCTGCTTATATTGCACACATCTTCAATCCGCTTTTCCTGGTCAGGGCTGCAGGGGGGACCTACAGCTTATGTCACAAGGCCCACACACACAGCCCTACGCTATGGGCAATTTAAAGGTACCAGCTGCTGTGGGATCCTGGACATGTGAGGCCCTGGTGCTACCCATGTTTCAGTTCGATTGCCTTCTGGTTGATTCTACAGCACCGTGCATTTTGGGTTCGGTCTTCTGGCCTAGCTGTTCACCTGCCTGCACTGTTAGTTGCTTTCCAGATAGTGGCTAATATTTTTGACATTTGTAAGAGCTGGATTAACATTACTCAGGTGGGTGAATTCAACACGTACATATCTACAGAACGATAACCTTTCTCCAGGAGGTAACCCTGTGCTCAGTGGTGTGTGTCATTATCGCCATGTGGCTATCCTCATGCGTTTATCTGAGAGAATGTGAAAGCGTTTGATGTAAAGCTTTTAGGCGTGTGTTTGTTTTTGTGGTTAGAGTCTAACCCACACACTGTTCAGTACGAGCCTTCATTGTTAACATGATTTAGCAGTAAAGGGCTGCCTCCCTGTGAATGTAGCTTCTGCTGTCCAGATGCTGGCTTTCTGAGTGAACTGGCCGCTCCTCCACGTCCTTCTTGGTATGCGACCCTCACCTCCTTATCCTGAAGAGCAGCAGGCCGAGATGGCATACCCTGCTGAATGTTTGTGAGAGCTGTCAGGAAAACGACACGGAGGACTTTGTCATGGCCGTCCGGCTGTCTGGTAGCTCTCAGAACCACCTGCCAGATGCTAGCTTAAGTCATGACTTGGCAGAACGTTACAAACGAAAAACACCAACACGCACGTCTGTCCGCAGCCCTCCAGTCGTGTCATTGTAGCATTTACGACGGTGGGCCAATTAATAATTGATATTCCTGATTTAATCTCGATATTATATGCTTGTAATATTAAATATTAGTGTGTTGACCTTCATCAGTTTTAAAACACGCATGTTATACAGTATAGCCTTCATACATGTATGTAAAAGTGAATTTCCAAAATAATGAGATCAAGAATTGATGAGAAAAAGAATTTGACTTATTGTGTAGTGTGTAAGCAACACGTACGTAGATAGCGAAGCTGTTGAAATATCGTCACTTTAGAGGAAGGTAAGATTAGTGTTTGGTTTCTTAATTTGACTTAATTTTAGAATAGTGATGGAGCGAGAGGCCGTGCCACACGTATCGCTCGCTCTCCATCCGAAACATAGAAGTCATGTGGACTCTACAGAATCATTAGGTGTATGTCACTTAAGCTCCCAGCTAATTCGCTAATGACTCTGGCCGAGCACAGTGCTCCCCTGACGAAGCAGGATGACACCTACCTCTGTGGTGTATTGCATGAGTGCCCGGCTTCACGGAGGGCAAGCGAAGGCACCTGTGACAGCCTGACGACATGCGGCAGAGGTTACAAGGCATTTTAATGGCTCATGTATGAACCTGGTCTTATCTTAATAGGGTCACTTCACCTTAAGCCCTTAAACAACTCTGCACTGACTCTGTGTGTGTGTGTGTGTGTGTGTGTGTGTGTGTGTGTGTGTGTGTGTGTGTGTGGCTGGCTGTCATGGACCCAGATCTTTGGAATTCTAAACGACCCCGGAGGGGTCAGCTAGATGAATATCAGGAGTGTTGACTCCACCCACTCATCCTTCCAAACACACACTCGCAAACAGAGTCGTGTAGCGTAGCGGTGTAATACATCCCATCTTCCATATCATAAAGGAGCAAATCTCAACATGAAAATGCGTGACCTTACAGCTCCCTCTTTACCAAACTTACCCAGCAAATGGTACGTGCCTGGATTTCCCATGTCAAAATTACACTATGTCATAACTCCAGCATTATCCAAAAACACACCAGTGTAATTCCTCCTTTCAAAAGCTGAATCTTTACAAACGAATTCTGCAACTTCTGTTATACCTCCTGATCCCACGCTATTGTTCATTTTCAGATGTGGGGATCCATTAATGCATGTAGAATTTAATAGATTAGGTTAGAATGTGCCAGAAAGCTCAGGTCTTCTCATGCAGCTTCTGACCGTGAGGCCGATTTATGTTAGGGCAACTGGGCAACACAGACGACATCTGTTATCTCCGTGGAACTCCCTGTGATTTGTGGTGTAGCGATCCAATGCGCAGAGCCGGAAACAGCCCAGTTTAACAATCACACTTGGCTGAGTGCAAAGCCCCTGCAGACAGAAAGCAGAATCCTGAGGGAGGGGGTGATTCACACTCCATTCAGGCTCCCTTCCACCCCCTTATGGTGACTAACGTCATCAGTGTCGGGGGCAGCCAGGTAATTTGGTATTTCACAGGTGTTGCACTGGGACAATTTGCTGAGGGATCACTGAACTCCTACCAAGCAGAAAGAAAGTAGAGGCTGATTGATAGAGCGAGAGAGAGAGGAAAAATGAGAGCGAGAGAGAGGAAAAATGTACCAGTAATAAAGTCCTATAAGTTGGAGCAGTTCCCACAGAAAAGCAGAACTGTTCTAATCAGGCTTATATCCTTTAGCCAGCAATGCTGAACCCTCACTCCAAACCTCCATTGCTGGTAACGTCTGTCTAATTGTTGACATTGCCTGGCAGCAGGTGCCGGTCTGGATTCCTTCAGATTGTAGCGTCGCGTTGACCCCCCTTCTTTTCGTTTTGAACGTGTGATTACAAAACGGTAACAGAGATGCTCAGCACATCCATTCCTGTGGCTCACAGACGGTGAGTCTCTGTGTTTCCATACAATTAACTGCGGGCCATCTGGCATATTTGCATGCATGATCATAATATGAAAAAAGTATAAACATTTAATGAGCACATCCAGTTGAGCAGAAAATACTCAAGACATCGTGTTGACTTTCATCCAGTGCTCTGCTTCCTTGATCATAACAAGGTCTCATCGCGAGTCCATCTCTCACGGCTCTAAGAGTACAGTGAAAGTGAGGCACTGTGCTGATACCTACTTTGGAATGAGTGCCTGAATAGGGAAGCTACCTCATTATCACCTGCCTGTACAGGTAAAACCAGCGAAGATAAATGTTCTTCATCGAAAAGAATATATTCTCTTCTCTTTAACGGCATACAGGAAAGCCTGCATGCATCACTTGCTAAAAACTAAATCGATGACACTACAAATTGCTCAAATCATCGTAGACACTGTTGCTGGAGATATAATAAGCTACCAGTGAGTGGCTCATGGTGTCACCCACTGGAGCCTGTAAAAGGAAAAAAAAAAAAAATCAGTCATTTTGTAGGTTTTCTGACCTTTCAAAATGACAACATGCAGCTTATGCTAACCAAGCGTTTAATAGCACAGTCATCAGTTAAAATCATACACTGGTCGCTGATATGGTAATACTTTGCAAATATTTAATTTATATTTCAATTGTGTTGTCCTGGCTTTCTTGTTTATTTCTGGACGTCAGTGCGTACAGCATTCACGACAGGTCACACGTTAAGAAGGTTAGCCTCAGCTTTCCAAATATCAGACCGGGAGAGTGAAATTTAACACCACGCACCATTAGACACGTCTGAAGAGGAGAGATTTGTGACCAAGTAACTGCTTAGCATTTGAGCGGGGACGTTGTGTGCTGAGACGAGCCCGGTGAAAGGCGTACGGTGAACGAGCGGCCTGGACCTTATCTTTCCCGTCCATGTTCTCCAGCAGGCGTGCCAAAGTGGCAGATGGCCGTGAGCCACTGCAGTGAGGAAACACGAAGACTGACAGGCCGAGAGGAGAGAGATGGCAGGGCAGCCCAGCCACCCTTTCATCTCGCCGTCATTTTCTCAAGCAGCGCTGAAACATGGCAGGTCGACGGAGTAGGGAAATGTTGAAACAAAGTCCCAAACCTGCACAAGCAAAACTGTGAAAATGGTTCCGTTTATCAGCTCAAACATAAAACAATGGTACTGTATTTGAACTTCGATGCTTTCGCTGTAATCGCTCTACGTTTTGTAAGATAAATCGGTAACATAACATTCTCTGTCACAGTATGGAAAGGAAATGACTTTCAGATCATTCGCACGACACCTTCTGCCTTCCTCCTGTTTACCTGTGTGCATTGGGTCCAGCCCACCTCTTTCTCTCTCTCTGGTATTTATCCAATGAGTCAACACCCCAGTCCAGACACTGGGGATCACTTCCTTTCACCTTTTCTATGACAAACGGCGTGTCATCGTCTGGAATGCGAGTGTAACTATAACTTCCTTCGTGTGTTTTTTCTCCGTGAGCTCAGTCGTCCTTTCCGCCAAGAAAGAAGAGGTCTGGAGAACCTGGGCCTGCTGGGTGGGACCGTCTTGCTCTGTTGCATAATCCTCTCTCGCAGCCCGCGGATCAGGAGGTAGGAGCTGGCAGTGGCTGCCCGTGAGTCAGCCCTGACTAGCTCCTCTGCTGCCCTGCTTCGTTTGCTGGCCCTGACTAACCCTATTTCCCTGTTGCGACCTTTCTTTGACCCTATGACCCCATTAGGCTGAAGGTGTACTCTAATGGAAAGCATTGGCTTACAGCTATCCCAGCGTAGCTTTGAAATTCTCATTTAATTGTGCAGGGAGATTTTTACATATTCCTGTGGCCTTCGTTATTGTCTGGTAATGCAGTTGCCTGCTTTTAAGTTAGAATCTCTCACTTTTATTAAATGTGCATTTATTCATTGACTCATGAAGTGAAAGATCACCAGAAATGTCCTCACTGCAGTAAAAGGTCGCTGATACAATGCAAGCATTCGGCAGAGCTGAGCATCCAGCTGACTGGGCATTATCTGCAGGCCAGGCTGATTCCTTCTTTGAGAACAGAACGTGTCCATTACTGCCCGCTGACTCACCGCATCAAGGGTTGGCAAAGCCTGGGCAGACCCAGGGAGCTCTGACAGAAGCCGTGGGACACGGTGGAAATGCTCTCTAATATTCCAATACATGTCTGTCACTGCAATGTGAATACGTCCGTATCACACTGATGTTCTCTCTTTAAGGCCCGGAGGATGTGCTGTAAACCCAGTCATATGACACAGAAACATTCCCAATAGATGAATCACAAATTCCAAATGAAAAAAACGGACTATCAGAGAAAAACAGTAATGTAAGTTACACAAACGGATATATGGCACAGATAGGCGCCTTTATGCAACCAAAGCACATGGCCAAAGGACCGCTGGACACATGCAGGAAGTGAATTTCGAGCAAACGTTAACTCAGCGAGGGCCAGGAGCTTCAGGTTCCCGTTAGTGCATTCAGTTGCCTTAAACAGTTTGCGATTTGCATTTTTTTTTACGTCAGCCCACCGGCAGATGTCTGGCACGGGGCACTTACTTTTCTGTTTGTGTGCAGTCACGACTGCCTTTCAGGCAGTCTTTCGAAACCATCCGTCCTAGGAGAGGCACGTCAATGAGCGATGGAGGCATGTGGCTTTCAGAGTCAGCTGGTGACAATGCGAGACTCCAGCTGACGGGCGCTCCCAGCTGCCTTGACAGCGCCCGTCCGTATGCACGCTGACTCCAGTGTTTGGTTTGCGACTAACTGTATTCCAAGAGGGACTCAGAACAATAACGTGCTTAACTGCTAGTTTGTGAGGATCGAGGAGATAACCAGGAGCAAGGCATTTAATCCCAAAATTAATCCGTGAGTTCTGGGGGTACTGACGGCTTAACTCAGCAGGACACGCCATTGCAACCTGGTGTGGCAGCAAGCCAAGGCAGTACACGGATGCATTGCGCCATGCATGTCTTCGAGGATGGCCAGCAGGGGACGATTAAAGACACCCGGGCAACTGCGACACAGCCAGAAGATCAACACAAAGGAGCCGACCGAGGCACTGAAAAGACCCGGCCATAATAGAACTCATGGTGGTCTGTGGCAGCCCCTGGCTACGTCCCCGCTCTCTCTCAAGCAGGGCAAAGGCAGGAGGAGTACATGATCCACAGTGACACAATCATGGGTGGCATTTGGAAATCCCAGATACCTCTGTAACTCGTAAAACAGCAACAGAAGATGGAATCAAAAAGAATAAAAACGGAATCAGAGCAGGCAAAGTAGATCTTTGCAGACATAAAGGGGAGAAAATGAGCAGAGGTGAGGTGAGGTGTGAAACTGCTGAAGGACAGGAAGACCACACTTGTGCGTAAAAACAAGAAAAGCATCAGGTTTTTTTTCATTTGAGAGGCTCTGGGCTAAAATAGATTAAACAAACAAGATGAAGCCTTTGGAAAATGTGATGCACAGCAAGATAAAAACTTTACAGTAACACAACAGCTTGTGTAAGGTTAGGTGAACGCAGTGGCTTCTGTCAGCCATACTTATCACTGTTTGCCAAAAATTTGCCATTTGTGTTCACCCAGGAGAACACCAATAACTGCTATAAGGCTTGGTAATCCTGAGACTTCAGGAAAAAGCAAATCCATGTAATAGTCTGTTTATAAAGGGGTGGGATCTAGGTGCAGGACCATGAACATTTTACATCAGAGAGCTAATTTAACCATTGCTATGCAGATTCAATGCCTCCTGTTTCCAAGCCATCAGAACTGCCACGATCTCCTACAGATTTTTGTGGTCTTGACCTCCACTGCGGCGAGAGATCAACTGACGTTCCAGTATGACAGCGGCTTGTTCAAACCCGATTAATCTCAGAACAATGGCATTGTAGGAGCCTGGCCTTCAGCTGAAGGACATATTGGAAAACCTGCCGGTTAATCAGCGAGTACTAGGTCCCCTCAAGGGAGATCCGGCCGATGAATTTTTTAACCCCAGCAATCTAGTAAATGGGAAACATGCAAACTCAATTTCCTTTAAAGGCAAAACTATCACTGTTAATTGCCCAGGATTGGTTATCAGGTGCAAAGCGTTTCTAACTTTTGTGTGCAAATCAGAATACATGTCAGAACTCAGAAGGTAGTCCAGTGCTGCGATTAACTTAGCCTACTGCTGGCATACTAACCATCACCTTCATGCTTTCTGGTCCTCACGCTTGATTGATTCTGCTTGCATCTTAGATCTTAACTGAGCCTTTATCAGAAATATGACCTGTGAGACATTGTGGTAAGAACATAATATGTTTTCTGAGTACCTTTTGACATACGCCACACCCCATTGGACTTAATTTAAAATTTCATTTAGATGTCAAACACCCTGGCGATACCCAAGCCATCAGGAACTTAACCATATCGTAAACAGATTCAGTTAACAGCCGCTGTAAGACACACTTAGCTGGTACCTCCCTGGCCTTGTGAACTGGCTCCAGTGTACAATTGAGTCTCTTATTCCTCCTTATTTTCATCTCATTTGTTATCTGTTGTTTTCATAAATTAACTATATATGCAGTGGAGATGTTACACCTTTAGTTTATCTCTAACTTGGATGGTTTGATCAGGTGCAGATGGACAGTCCACGCTTGTCTAAAGTATAGTTTTCCTTTCATTGGGTAGCTTAGCATCACGTTCACTACAGTAGACAAATTTGTCGCTAGTATCTCACAATACCCCATGGCCTTCCTTCTCTTTCACCGCTTCCAGGCACCATTTTCACTAAGCTGGGGCAAATTTCAGTGACCCGTTGACCTTAGTTACAGTTTTCTGATCCTCATTTTAACATTTCCTCTGACAGCAGTGATCTCGATGTTAGGTGAAAGTCTTTCCATGAGTAACACCTTTAACGTGACCTTGATTTAACCTTTTGAAAAGGCATATGGGTGGAGGCACATGAAGGTCGGGACCATCACCAACGATGGACCGTCATCCAAAAGCTAGAGAGACGCCAGCAGGGCCTGGTCCCAGCCTGGCCTTCCTTCATCCTTCCTTGCTTACTCTCATCATCTCCCTTCCTCCTTCATCACCTTGTTGTCCACACGTTCCAGAGGAAATAAAATATCGACTTTATGCGGGTGTCTGGGTGCCCCTGTTGTAGTTTCACCCGTTTACCCCAAGCATTGGAGCAGGTCTCTGAAACAAGCTTTAACTCCTGCGTGATTTTGCTTCGTCTTCTGTTGTCCAGAAAAACTCCTTGTTCACGACTCTTCTTCTGTGGTTTACTGATTCCATTTGTGTTGATGATTCTTCTGTTTCTCCTTCACATTAATTCTAATTTTTACATTTCTGTTCTTGATTAATACTGATTCTTCCATCTTTTTAATGGTTTCTAACTCATCTGTAACACATCCTCTTGATTGCTGATCGTTACGTATCTGTTCCTGATGATTGCTGACTCTTCTCTTCCACATCCTCTTGATTGCTGATCGTTACGTATCTCTTCCTGATGATTGCTGACTCTTCCACTTCCTCATGATTGCTGATCGTTACGTATCTGTTCCTGATGATTGCTGACTCTTCCACTTCCTCGTGATTGCTGATTCTTCAGAATCAGGTTCATCATCACCAAGTAGTTATGCATGTACAAGGAATTTAACGAGCATGTTGATGCAGATACCAGACGAGCATTGAGGAACAGCAACACTAGACAAGCAGCAAAGCAGCAACCCTACACACAATATGCCCAATATCATCCAAAATATCATTTTTTTGACAAAAAAAAGTCCTGTATTTCTGACCCTGATGATAGCTGATTTTTCTGTTCGTGTTTGCTGTGATTACTGAGTCTTTGGTTTATCGCTCTTATGTTGTAATAATGTGTGTGTGTGTGTGTGTGTGTGTGTGTGTGTGTGTGTGTGTGTGTGTGTGTAGTGTCATGGGGGGGGGGGGGGGGGGGGGG
>JAACJT020000035.1:11006467-11018479 GCA_009936485.2 Gymnarchus niloticus
AAGGGGGGGAGAAGGGGCAGGAGAAGGGGGGAGCAGGGAAGAGGGGAGGATGGGGGAAGGGGGGGGGGAGGAGGGGAAGGGGGGAGAAGCAGGGGGGGGGAGGGGGGGGGGGGGGGGGGAGTTGTGAGTATTCCAAGGGGCCAATAAAAGGGGGGAGGGAAGGGCGCCAAGGCATGAAGCTTTCATAGGTCCCAGAATTCTTAACCATAGTGCCTGGAGTGAAGCCAGTAGAGAAGGAGGCTGGAGGAGCAGGGTATTTCAGGAGAGGCACTTGTGAAAATATAATCCCCCTCCATTTTGTTTCTGCCGATTGGGGATGAAAGGGTAATTACGGCAGTGCGACTCCCTCCCTGCCGAAATAGCAGTTGGTCTTCAAAGTTGCCTGCGTCAGGGCTTCTCGAGGCCTTCGGGTTTGAGTCTTCAGGACTGGGCGCAGCCTTTCTCAGGCTGTCATAACAAACCAAAATGACACCAGCCGTCACCATAATAATGGGGCCTGCAAATGTTAATTGCACATTTCCTTCTCAGGCAAAATGTGGTATTCCCAGACAGAACTTCTTGTCACCTCCTACTTTGTGGGCACCTCATGGTTTTGGTCAATGGGAGCAGAATCGGGTATTTTCACGAATTGTCGCCGCCCACTTCAGGATTTACTTGCCTACAGCCTTTCTGGGCACAAGTGTGTGCTGTCTATTGAGCTTTCACTCAAGGTCAACCTCCAGGGTCCAGGTGAGATGTGTTGTCCCTTGAAGTAGGATGAAAGCCAGAAATCTCCATTTGTACACAAGTCAGCAGGTGCACCAACTGCCACAGAGTCATGGTTCTGTGTCCCTGCACACTGCCTGTTTGTTCAGGGTGTGAGCATTACGGCACGGGGCCGGCAAGCTGAAAACGTCCACCAAAGACTTTGCACGCGGAGGCCTGATGAAAGGCATGGCTTGCCAGATCGAGGAGGCTATTTTTGTCTGAACAGGGTCTTTAATTTGCAAGATGAGAGGGCCCCACTGTTTGGGAATTTAATTTTATTATTTTCTTTGGGCTTTTTCTCATCATGTTTCCTTGGAGTCGGGCTAGGCTGGTGCCGTACATCAAAACTGGGGGAAAATAGTAGGAGGTTATACTGGCATTGTGGTGATGGTAAGAACTGCTGGTGTTCGGCGTTATTATTCCGCAGAAGCCCCACTCGCATGGCTTTCGGGCCCCTCGTAAACGCTGCTGTGAGTATAGAATAAATGGCTCCCCGGCTCTCTGAAGCTGTCCACGAGCCCTGTATCGCCATGTCACTTGAAAGTCTCCGTGATAACCTTTTGGGGACAGCCCTGTCCCACCCACCCCATACTGAGGTTCCCATGCCTTCATTAATTGTTTGCTACCAGTTTGACATCAGGGTCATGAATTTAATTGTCTCTTTAGTTAAAACACTTGGATGACCCCGCACACTCCTTTAATAATGGATGACCCCACACACTCCTTTAATAATGGATGACCCCGCACACTCCTTTAATAATGGATGACCCCGCACACTCCTGTTTGCCGCTGATGATGCTGAAGGTGGGCATACAGGTCTGTTCCCGGGGAATGACCCTCCAGTTCCCTCGTTCGGGGGTCAGGTTTGTTGGGGAGCAGGAAGGATTAGCAGGAAATGTGGCTCTTAAAACAACACTACTTACCCCTAATTTTAGATCCAGTCAATTCTGTTCCTTTCTTTTAAACGAAGAATGCGTAATGACTGCATTGTGCATTTACATATACGGTGTATACCAGGGCATGTATATACTTACCTGGGCCGTCTTCCTTGGCCAGGGTCTGATCCAGTATGCCGTCCTCCTGGGCCGTCTTCCTTGGCCAGGGTCTGATCCAGCATGCCGTCCTCCTGGGCCGTCTTCCTTGGCCAGGGTCTGATCCAGCATGCCGTCCTCCTGGGCCGTCTTCCTTGGCCAGGGTCTGATCCAGCATGCTGTCCTCATTGGTTTCAGCCAGGGTCAAGCAGCTTTCAGAAAGCCCAGGAAGGGTTGGTGCTGACATCGCACCACACATCTGGCCTCCATCCAGTAGGGGGGTCCGGAGTACTGTCTGGTGCCTCCAGTTGATAAAATTAGGAGCTGATCCTGCTTGGGATCTAAGTGGACAGCTCGTTGCCTACACGGCTGTCTTTGAACACCGTGCTTCTTGTGATCATTGGCTAGTTGATTATTGTGCAAAGATTTTAAACATGAAAAAGAATCATGATTTATGTTACTCTAGAATAATTCATTCATGGTTGCTCTATGATAGAAGTAGCGGGGGGGTTCTAATCTAATGACAACAGTCTAGGCTGCTTTTTTAAAATAGTTTTTCATATTCCTCCTGTCTTTAATTAGCCGATGCCTAAAGATTATTTTAAGCCCTGCAGAACCTTGCAGTCCTACAGAGAGGAGATGAAAGGGAGTCGGCCTTTGAATCGAGAGACATGAGTTCATTGCTGTAATTAGTCCTTCCTAACTGCAGTTCTCTTGAGAGCTGTGTTTAACGAACGATGGTGCAGTCATGAATCTGTCCCGAAGGCTCAAACGTGCGTCGTATGGATAAGGACCGTACACCTTCTGCTTGCTGCCTCCAGCGGACTTAACCCAACTTGAAGACCTCATGGTACATTCGAGAAGATCAGGTCACTTATGGAGGACTATCACCCTGACGACTGTGCTGTCAGTGGCTTGACTCCTGACATAGATTTGAATAGCTTTGGTGACCATGTAGCCACCTGTGTTACTTTGAGTAACGCTATAAAACTGCTTTTCCTGACGTGTGTTTATGGAGATTTCAGAACTTCATTGAACTTTAGACTCCCATATTGCCCCGTGGAAGCATTTGGTTGTGGTATTCAATGTGCAATTTGTGGATAAATCACAGCTCTTTGGACCTCAGGGTTAGGACTGTATTAACTAATGTCTGGTGAATAATTCCAAAACTGCTCGCAAGTTCTCTTATGATGATAATGTGGTCAGACTGGCCCAGGCGAGTGTAGACTTGTGTTTGTACTGCAGGGCCGTGAACCTGGATCTGTAATTAGCCTTTACCTAACTTTCTCTTCAAAGGAGAGTCCAACATTTCTTGGTTTACTCTAATTTCACCACTGGACTACTTCTCTAGAATCTGTTGTAAAGACGAAAGTCTCAGGCTTGGGAAGATTAAAGCTCTGCATGGGGGATTTTGTTTCCTCGAGTGGTTAAGAACGGGCGCGAGTTTGACAAATGCAAATAAGGCAGTTAAAGCCCCTGGGAGTCCACTTCATTGTGCCTGACAGCGGGGGAAAAACACAGGTGCAGCATTTTGACTGGGCGGGATTGTTATCGCTGATGAAAACATCTATCATGACTGCAGCACTTGAGTGGCGAGGCTCTGGGAAACTATCAGATTTATCAGATTTATCTTAATAGCCTTAAAGATGTCTTCAGTTTGACTGTATTTTCTTGTACTTCATTTCCCAGAGGATTCATATTTCTGAATAGGAAATGCTTCTCCGTGTAACTGGGTTCTTTAAAAAGAAGCATAATTTAAAAGTTTGCCATTATTGACCATAAATCTCATGTTTCTCCTGCATTCACAGAAAGGAGGAAAAGTTGGGTCTGGGGGCAGAGATGAAGCACAGGTTTATTACCTCCGACGGGGGCAGCACCCCCATCCCCAACCTTGACACTTGTGTCCTGTGCCTTTCAGGCTACAGTCGGGTTTTGCTAAAAGTGAGCAGCGAGACTTTGGGAAATGGACTAAATGTGATGTAATGCTTAGGTTTGGCACCACGGACAGTTGCCCATGGAGGAAAAGAGAAAGCCACTTGAGTCAACAGGCTAGCTTTGCTGGAAGGAGCTGCTTAGCTCTGTACAAACACCGCACAGCAAGGTCTGTCTCGGGGGCAGCTGTGTCCATCACTGCCCGTCTGGAGGAATAGAGAGAGCTTTATGGCCCGGCCTCAACAAAGCCTACAAGGAAGTGAGCTGCTGTAAATCGGTTTCTCCGCATTCTCCCTTTCTTCGCTTTCATGTTTACAGCCGAAAGGCGGCAACACAAAGCAGCCTGTTGAACTCCTCCTTACATCTGCCTCATGTGCAGCGTAAACAGAGGACTAGGAGTACCTTTGAAATATTTTACGGCTGTCGTAGATCATTGGGTTAAACAAGGAAAGTTAGGTGTGTTAACTCAGTGCAGGGAAAAGGTCTCTATTGAAATGTAAAATCGATCAGATTATAAATTTTGCAGCAATTTACTATAAGTAAAGCATTATATCTAAAGACTTATTGTTTGAAGTCAGAAGGAGTCGTGGAGTGGTAGACGTCATGCACTTTGGGTTAAGACGACTTCTTCACCTCTGCAGGAGATATCTGTGTCTCAGTGCCAGTAAGCACCGAACAGAGCTGCTCCACGGAAACCTTGCAGTGGCTCGCAGTCACGTGACCCCGCTTTTTTGTCCTTAGGCTGCCCTGGTTTGTATATCAGCTGCCATGGAGATGGGGCTGAAATTCTGTTTCTTTACACAAGTTTACAACCCCCCCCCCCCCCTTTTTTTTTTGAGCATAGCCTGGTTTCAATAATGCTACTTTTGAGTATCTGGTTTACTGTGATTGAAGTACAATGGTTACAGTTTTTCTAACGAGGCATTGGTATTCACTCCAGCTATAGCTTGCACGGGACCTAATTTAAGCCTCGGAGTTTTCATTCAGTTGTTTGTTTATTTTTTCCGCACGTGGCATACGTTGAGCTTACTTTTTAAGCAGTTAGATGATACGCGCATCAAAGCGTTTAGGGAAACATCTGTCTTGCCCGTTCAGAGACAGGTTGCTATGCGGCCATCTGCAGAGCGTTGGCTGCAAGCCTCCCGCAGCGTTTTTTGAAAGAGGGCCTCCGTCGGCCTTCGGAGCCCTGTGGAATTCCGGCGAAGCGCTCACGGCTCCGGAACGCCTGCTGGTCCGTTCACCGCAGTTAGGGATTGTTTTACGAATTGCATGGGAAGGTTTAGGAAGTGCTTCTGTCATGCAGAGGTTCTCAACCCAGATCCACGTCCCCTTTCAGCCAGTCCACGTTTTTGTTCCATTCCACTATCTACACACATGATCTTACTCGTCAAGACATAATAGAACCCTTCTTTACCTGGATCAAGCTTGCAGGGGCTGGACTGGAACAAAAACATGGACCTGCTTGGGCAGTGGGTGAGGAGTGGGGTGAGAGCACAATGCACCTTGTTTCTCTGCAGTGGCGTACTTCCGAAAAATATAAACCACGCATCCTGTGAGGTTTTAAAGCTCGTTCTTCCCCATCGTTTGTTAAACCCAGTATTCATGTTTTTTGTCTTTTCTTTTTTTGTAGATCCTTTGAAGAATCCATCCATGTCTAGCCGCCGTTAGGACGCCGCTGGAGGAGAGGCGGTCTCAGGCTGCCCAGCCTCAGCCACTTCCGGCACATGATGGACTCGTGATAACAACAACGCCTTGCTGCGAGCGTCTTTGCCAGAGGTCGCCTTGCAGCCAAGTGCCCAGGCCCTTGATGCTACTTGACGGTAACTGGTACACGACGATGTAACGAAGAGGGGCCCTGAGAACGTGTGAACAGCTCTTGGGCTGACAACTGGGCTGATCTGGGGGCGGAGCCCAAGGGGAAAACGAACAGTATGCAGTCAGATGACCTGTTCAATAAGAAGCTCAGAACCCTGACTGGGAACATAGGACCTCCGACCCCCAGCGGCCAGGGAACTCCGGCGATGCCTAAGATGGGTGTCCGGGCAAGGGTGTCCGAGTGGCCCCCAAGGAAGGAGGGTTGGGAGGGCCGTGCCGTGCCCAACTACGAGAGCTTGATGATAGACTTTCAGAATGGACAGTCCGGGCCTGCCGTGGAAGTGGACGAGCAGGGCAGGGCCATCCTGTTGGATGCTGGCTTCCCTGAGGGCAAGTATTTGCTAGGTGACATTCTGAGCCACTCTCAGCACAAAGGACTCCACCCCATCCGGCAGAGGAGCAACAGCGATGTGACCATTAGCGACATCGACACGGAGGACGTGGCCGCCCAGAGTGCCGTTAACCCCAACACGGGAGCCGCCCTGCGTCGTGAATACGGCAGCACCTCGTCTCTGGACCGCACGGGCCTGTCTGGGGACAGCTTTCTGGGTGTGCTGAAGGGCTACCGGCCAGACCCTCTGGATCATCGCACAGCACCCTCTCTGGGTTTTCCCCAACTGCTGCGCTACGGCACTGAGGCCACGTCGCTCTCCCCGAGCCTGCAGACGGCAGCGCAGATTGCCCGCGGAGAGATCGTGCATCTCCCGGGTTTCGATTGCGTGGATGGGGCCCTTCTTTACAGCCGCGATCGGGAGAGGTCCTTCATGCAGCGGCTACGGTCGGACAGCTCAGAGACATCGCTCTTCCGCAAGCTGCGGCCCATCCGAAGCGAACACGACGTTCTCCGGCTCTCCACAGAGCAAGATGAAGGGAGCCGTTACAGCCGGCCCCTCAGCTTTCAGAAGTGCTTTGCTCACTATGATGTGCAAAGTATTCTGTTCAACATCAGCGAGGCGGCCGCCAACCGCACTAATTTGGCCAAGAGGAAGAATATCACCACCGGGGCATCTGCCGCTTCACAGTACCAGGTGTCGGGGGGCGTGCAGCTTTGCGAGTCGCCGCTGGGTAGCCGGGAGGACCTCAATTCAAAGGAGAGCCCTGATACTGATGAGGGCGATGGCAAGAGCAATGGCCTCATCCTCTGCTGCCCCTACTTTCGCAACGAAATTGGTGGCGAGGGTGAGAGGCGGATCGCTCTCTCCAGGGCCAACTCCTCGCCCTATGGTGTCGGGGAGAGCTGTTCCTTCGAGTCGTCGCTCAGCTCCCACTGCACAAATGCTGGGGTGTCAGTGCTGGAGGTTCCCCGCGAGAGCCAGGCCATCCACCGGGAGAAGGTCAAGCGCTACATCATTGAGCACATTGACCTTGGCGCGTACTATTACCACAAATTCTTCTACGGCAAAGGTAGGGGCCCGCAGTCACAGCCGGAGATTTTTAGTTAACCTGATTTGAGAAAGACGACTTATCAGTCAAATTAATCTGATGACGTGATCGTAACTCCTGTTCTCATCTGTCGAGAGCTTGGAGTTTTGTGCTCCCCATGTGTGAATGTTTATTTTGTCTTTGTTTTTTTTTTTTTCCATTTCAAATTCTCTAATTTATTGTACAAGATAAAGAGGAGATAGTTTAACAGTATCTCTGGGGGTGTGAAGGTTTATATGATACTGGCATCTCGTTCCAAATTCCCCTTTTATTGCAGAGGTTTCAGTTAAGACAGCTTATGAAGGTCTGATACATGCCTTTATGAATGAGTTAACTCTATCTTTTTTGCCTTTGAATGATTTTCTTCTAAAAATTCCACTGCCAACTGTCTTGATTAGCATGTAAATCAGCTGGTGATTGTTAGTTTTGTAGTTCTTGCTCCTTCCACGAGGGACTGAATAGATAATTTAAACAGAGTAACTACATTTCATCTCACCTCATATAACCGCTACCCTCAGGATGAAATAAAAAGCATTTTGTGCAATTTGTGTCAGCCTTCTCTTAAATATGCACGATACAAACTGAAAGATATGCAGTTTTCAAAAAAACTTAATCCGCTACTAGGCAAAATTGTCTTGTGCAGCAAATAATGTATGAGGGCTGGCTTGTTGTGTCAGTTGACCTGCCTGATAAACGGTTAGAGACTTAATGAAATTTCTTAATGACCTCAAAGATTTCCGAAAAATATAAACACAAAACACAAAACAATGCAAACGTTTAAAATAATGAGGTGTGTCGAAAACTTCATAAACAGTTGTTTTTTGCCCTCCAAAACAATGCAAAACATGGTTTTCACATTAATGATGATGCCAACCAGAGAAATCATTGGGAGGGAGGCACCTGGCATCATGTTTGGGGTCATAAACATAATGATGGTGTCTACATGTGAGCAGCTCTCTGGTTAAACATTCAGATCTGATCCCATGTTTCTGCCACCGTGTCGGTGGCTGAACCTGTCTGACCTGAAGTGACATCTGACGTGTCGGCTTGAGCACTAAACATGAAGGAAATGGCTCCTCATATGGCCGACATTCCTGCGATGCACCTCAGTAAAGAAGGATGACCTTAGGTTTACTCATGCTGGGGTATGATATGCATGGAGACTCTCTGCTGCAGGTTTCACAAAGCTAGCTACCTGCCAAAGTGAAAGGGTGAAGCTGTGTAATACCATTTGGTGAGTCTATTAGAGCAGCCCCTGAGAGTGGTCATATCAAACCGCAGCCCCTGGCTGTGACCGAGCTCAGTTTCAGCTATGCAGCGAGGTTCCGTACCGATGCGGCGCTTTAGTTCATTGCCGGGAACTGAGTTTATCATTCTAGCAAACCAAAGGATTGTTGAGGGATTCTTTTCTGAATTACTTTTTTTTGCCTGTCTTTGGATATTTCCCAAGGGCGGTGTTTTTGAATGCTCCCGTTGACACAATATGGGATGTGATTATGAAGCAGACCTTGTGAAGTCCATCGCTACCTATTGGCCTGCCCTCCAACCGTTCTTTTTTCCTAGTCACAGTCTGTATTGGTAATTATGGCAGTACCGAGACTTTTCTCACTAAAGGGCTGAGGACAATTCCCACGCAGCATGCCTCAACCGCCAGGCTGAAATCTCGGGGCACCTTTCATACCGAACGGCTGCATCGTGTCTTTGTCCGGGCCACACTGCAGGCGACAGTGGGTTGTCACTGAGTGGTGGGGTTAATTCCATCAGACCAGGCTCCGTGTTGGATTGAGGCCTCTAGGCAGAAGGATGAGCCTGTTATCACTCACTCCACAAGTGCCTTGTTGCGTCTCATCCCCAACTTCTGTCTGACAGCAGTAAGTTTTTTTTTTTTGCCCCTCAGGCACTGAGCTGATACCATCAACCTTTCCTTTCCATCACCATTTAGACACTAACAAAGGCCGCCTGAGCCCGCAGGCCACGTGTCAACTGTTCAAACTGTTGCTCCATTGCACAGACGGGGTGTGGGATTTGTGCCGGGGGGTATGGGGCAGGTGGGATGTCAAGCGGGATACTCCTCTACAAATGGTAGGCTGTGAAATCTGAGCAGTGGAGTGGGTGAGTTCAGCTTGACCCTGGTTGTCATAGTTCCCATCTGTCAGTGGTAGGGCACCCTGAGGTAGAGCTAGCTGGCATCCAGCCGCAAAGTCATCAATATACTGTCTGCTGTATGCTTATTAAACAGTTTCCCTCCTGAACTCCCATTCCACCTTCACAAGTTTTAGTTTTCTTAAGGCGCTGTCTATTTTTTTCTGCATTTAAATGCACACCAGTTTTCCAGTAGAGTAACAGTAATGTGATATCCCTTATTTGTATCTTCTGGAACAAAAAGGTCACGACGCGTCTCTGAAAAGGCCTAAGGTCACAACATCTCTGAACCTCTGAAAAGGCCTAGACATTTGCACTGTTCAGGTTGGTGAGGCAGAGGTTTCCTTCTGTGGTGGACAACGTGTCTCTGTCTCTGCTCCCTGGGCAGATTTTCAGCAAAGGGGAACGACGGGACATCGCTGGGCACCGCTGATCTGGAAGACATGGTGTGTCCAGGAGATATCAGAGTGACCTTCAGACCCTCAGAGAACGCCTAGAGCGAGGCTGAGGCCCATGTTTGTCTTTGGCAGTCATTCGGGAAATTAGCCTTATCGACTCTTGGAATATCACATTTTGCTTAAGAGACGCTGACAAATAACTCCGTAGGATGGGTGTGGATCTTGCAGGCAGCCTCTCGCCCAAGCTGTGGGTGGTGCTCTACACTTCGCATATCCTGCATCTCAGCATAGCAGACCATTCAGCTTCTGCTGTCCGTGAAGGGAGAGGAGGGCGTGTGACCGGCCCTAGTATTCAGCCACACTGTGGTAACGGTGTGGTGTGTCAGTGCACCTCTGATTCCAGAACATCTGCTCATAAGCAATATGGTGTTTCATCCAGATAGCAACACCGCCTCATGTTCACTGTCCTCCTCATCGCCCAATGCTGATTGACCTGTATGTCCATCTTGGTGGCCTGGACCACCACCCAAGCTAGTTGGTGGTTGGGCTGGGCTTCACAGAGCCTGTGTTGTGGGCGTCCTTGGTGGGATGATGGCTACCCTCTGAGACCTTGGCTTCTTCAACCCTCAGAGCATCAAAACTACTTTGGCGTGGATGAGAACCTGGGTCCGGTGGCAGTCAGCATCCGCAGGGAGAAGCTGGAAGATGGCAAGGAAAAGGAGGGTGCCCAGTACAACTATCGCATTGCCTTCAGGACCAGCGAGGTAACACCACATTCTGCCGAAGGTTCTGCTTGTCGTCGACTTCAGCTTCACTGTGGACAGTCTATCTCTTACCTTAGCAGGGCACCTTGAGCAAGATGTTAGTCCGGGATTACATGCGATGTTCCCAGTTTATGCAGCCCATACAAAGACCTTGGGCTGCTCTTATGCAAAGGCTTCTTCATATGATAGTGGGAGGTTAGCCTGCTGTTTGTTTGTTGACTTTGTTCGGGGGGAGTACTACTTGTTTGTTCAGTGTCTTTTTATGACATTTTTTCCTTTCAGTTTCTTCTTCTTTCATCTTTGGCTTTCTGATTGTTCAGTCAGGTAATATTCATTTATGGGGTGCCAATCGACATTTTTAGGTCCAAAAACGTAAACAATATTTGTATCACTGAATGGCTGCTTAGTTCTGGAAACTTCTGGATATCTGGCCTGGTCGGAATTGGGCAGTAATGTGCTTTTGTTGCCTCTCAGGATGTGAGGCACAGGGAGACGTTTACGGGCAGTGGGCAACACAGCTCCTCCTGGTCCAAAGGGCGTGGAGTGTGCTGTGTTGCTGAGATGACATGGGTGCACCTTCCAAACAGGACACACTGGAGTGTCTGTACGCACACAAACACATATGAAGGTTGTTTTTGTGTCCTACTCTGTCAAGTGTGTTCTCTGAATTATTCAGCGAAGACAGCTGGGTCATGACAGGGAACTGTCACCAGCTAAAAAGCATCTCGAGGTTACTAGGGACCTTTGGTTGTAAGTGAAAAGAGGTTCAATCAATTCTGTGTCCCAAATCTCAAGAGGTCGCTGTATTGACTGGGTTTTATTTATTCATTTGTTTAAGAGCTGAATATATGCTAGTGATTAAATTATCACTGTCTGTAGACTATGTAATCATATTCTAATGAATCTGTTCTGAACAGAAAAGTTAGTGTTGGAAATCTAGGTACATCCTTTAAATAGGAATTATATCCAGAATGTTGTAGGCTTTGGCCTGCATTTTTCTTGGACCTAAAGAGGTATAAAGAGGAGAATTCAGATTTGTTTGGCTGCTGATATGACCCTTGGCAGTGCTGTTTGACTCCCGGACTGGACGAGGACGTTGCTTAATTAACGTTGCTTAATTGGACACCAGGTGTAAATGAGTTTTCGTCGTTAAGTTAACGAGCTTAAAGTGACTGAAACCTCTTCCCCGGTGCCATTAGCAGAGCTCTGCTAACCCACTGTCTTCTCCGTCAGATTAAATGAGAAGATGTTTTGCTTTATTGCGTCTCTAACCCTAACTGTCCCCTGGCCCGCACCCTGAAGCTCACCACTTTGAGGGGTGCCATCCTGGAGGATGCAGTGCCATCCACGGCGAAGCACGGCACTGCCCGGGGGCTGCCACTCAAAGAGGTGCTGGAGTACGTGGTGCCAGAGCTCAACATCCAGTGCCTGAGGCTAGCCATCAGCTCACCCAAGGTGCCAGAGCAGCTGCTGAAGCTGGACGAGCAAGGGGTGAGTGAAGACCACGACCTCACATCAGATACATGTGTGAAGGCCACTGATCCCACATCAGTTCCATACCGTGGACAGTCGGTTGAGGATAACTTAAAGCCACTGATCCCACATCAGTTCCATACTGTGGACAGTCGGTTGAGGATAACTTAAAGCCACTGATCCCACATCAGTTCCATACTGTGGACAGTCGGTTGAGGATAACTTAAA
>JAACJT020000035.1:11018579-11031796 GCA_009936485.2 Gymnarchus niloticus
GCCACTGATCCCACATCAGTTGCATACTGTGGACAGTCAGTTGAGGATAACTGAAAGCCACTGATCCCACATCAGTTCCATACTGTGGACAGTCGGTTGAGGATAACTGAAAGCCACTGATCCCACATCAGTTGCATACTGTGGACAGTCAGTTGAGGATAACTGAAAGCCACTGATCCCACATCAGTTGCATACTGTGGACAGTCGGTTGAGGATAACTTAAAGCCACTGATCCCACATCAGTTCCATACTGTGGACGGTTGGTTGAGGATAACTGAGAGCCATTAATTCCATATTAGTTACATACAGTATTATCGAGAGTCTGTGGGTTCGCTGAATGCATCTTATTGACCGGGACCGCCCCAAACATGTCGTGGTGTCTGCTGTCTGGGTTCTCTTTTGAGGCCTGCAGAGAGAGCCCCCTGTAATGGGTCCTTCATTCTGTTGGTCTCCCAAGCCTGGGGTGTTCCATCTGGTCAGCTATCAAACCATGCTCTCCGGGAGAAAGGTGAGCTAGAGGCAGGATGGAGGCCGACTCACTACTGATGCCTTTCTCTGCTTAACAGGTCTAAGGTCGGCGCTGGAGTTTCGGCAAGTGCGCCATTTTGCTAATCTGATAACAGTTGGTGATTCCAAGCCTCACTGCTGATGCTCGCTGTCTTTTATCTGTCTTTTTATTTTGGTTGTTAATTGTAGGTGGTTCCTTTAAGACCAGGGATAATGCGACTTTGTCTCTCGTGCCTTTGTATTTGGAGATGCAGGGCTTCTGTTGGCCATCACCATACTCTGACAAGGTCTCTCCTTGCTTCCTGTGGCTTGGTCCCCCCTCACAGATCCGGCATTTCCACATGTTATCAGCCCTCCACCATGTAGATCAGGATAGCAATGGTAGATTTCAGCAAGCCTGCAGATGTCAAAGCCCTGCTGAGAGGAGCCAAGCTCTTAGGGAAACAAACTCCACTCTGGTAGCTCCCCACTTGCATAGTTAAGGCCCGTCCTTGAGCACGCACGTTGCTGTAACATGGGCTGCGTCTCCCCACAGTGCAACACGTATGTTCTAAAGCTGCTAACGTCAGTTACAGAGACGTGGGATTTCCGAGCTTGAGTTCTGAGCTAGGCCAGCGCTAGCTGAGATCATTAGCATCCACTCCCACGATGGAGTGTCTTGGGTCAAGCTCAGACTGTCTCATGGCAGACCTGGACTCCAGTGTCATTGTACAGTCACGTCTAGCAAGCAGCCAGGTCAGCACATGTCCGTCTCAGTCATGGGGGGTCAGGTGCTGACGACTAGAATACCTTGTCCTTCCAGGATGTTCTTTTTGGTTCCCCATGAACACTGTCGATTGTTGGATAGCCAATCAAAGAACACATGTAGCTGCAGCCCCCCACCCCACCCCGAATAATCCCCGTCACTAATAAAAATACCTGTGGCTCCTTGACAGGAAGCAGTGGAGTGACTGGTTTGCTACGATCAGATTTACGGGAATAGTGGCATGCACTGGGCCAGATCCATGGGTCAACCACAGGCTGCTCAGAGAGGGGGTGTGCAGATTGTTAAGTATGCATATTGATCAGAAGTCGATGAAATACGGAGCAGGCTGGAGCTGATGCCTGCTGTTCTGACCAGTAGCACATCTTTAATTTCATTCATTTTTTAAGACGTAATGAGTGTTTCCTCCATTGTGAATATTCCCCCATTCTTTTAGTGATCTTTAAAAAAAAAAAAAAAGTCTGCCGCTTGTTTCTGATTTATTAAAATCTCCCCTTTCTGTTGGTAATTTGCATCTCAGTGGGTCACCGAAGTATTTTGACCTTATTATTGCGATGGAGTGATGCAAGACTGAAGAAGGGAGGATGGATTTATCCAAAAAAGGACAAAAACGGGGTCGTGTGACAGGAAGGACTGTACTATTCGCCTGGACACCTGGCATCACCAGGGCGTGACTGTCGGTCACCTGGGCCAGATGCCGTGAGAAGGTCCCTCATTTAAGTTCCCCACCTCACTGCAAGAGACCCCCACTGAGAGAAGGACAAGATGAAAAGCAGCTTTTTTGGTGGCTGGGCAGGAAAAAAAAACCTCCGCCCATTACGAAAGTAGCAGCTGAGCCATTAGATAGCTCTCAGCCATAAATACAGTTCCTCGTTTACAAAGGTCTGCCGGACACGTGATCGTTGCCATGAAAGCTCCCATGTTATTTGAAAATGTAGACGGGCAGGGGAGATAGAAGGCAGAAGCTTTAGGCTGCTGGCTGCTGGTGGTGATGAATCTGGAGCGTCTCGGGTGAAACGGTCCCTCCTCGAGACTCAGAGTCCCGTTTATCTTACGAAATGCTCGCCAAAGCTCGAGCATTAATACTGCTGATCTACGCTGGTGTCTGATTCAGATGAGTACAGGTGTGCAGCCTTGAGCATTGAGTCCCCTCATCAGTGCGAAGGAGAACACATTCAGATCCTTCCTGCATGACAGTGGACGGTCGTGGGCTGCCCCAAGGTGGGCCACTGGCTGAAGGGTCAGAGTCCGTGTGAAATTGCCATTGGGTCCCGCTGGGTGCTGCTGAGAATGGATGCTACACAGTTTTTCGTGGTAGACAGTGAGGCTAGAGAGACAGAGGTGAACAACGATGTCACCTTTTCACTGTGCGTAGAGTAATGTACCAGGATGGAGATGACTCCTGCCCACCTGTAGGAAAGCAGGGGCGACTGTGTGGCTCGCCTTTGATTTTGTAAGATTGGGGTACTCTCTTACCCGTTGGTAAAACTCACAGGTGGTCTGCCGACGTGAAGCTCGCCATGGGGGGGGGTTATATCAGGCGCACATGTCACAGCGTTTGCCAGGGAGGGTGGACAGTCCCAATTGTGGCACTGATGTCACAGACCAGATGGGCAACGTTACGTAAAGCACTTGGCGGTAGGAGCTGTCCACTGCTCCGACCGGCCAGCGAGGAGAGAGGCCGTCTTCCTCCACCCGAATCAGCGACCAAGAGGGTCAGCGAGCACTCAGTGGCCAACTGTCGCGGCGTGACAGGGTGGAGGTGTGCACCTTCTGTGTTTATGCCGTGGTGCAACACCCCACATCTCTTTAATCTTCCTCTGGAGCACCAGATTAAAAATGACAATATCTGCTATCAAACCCCCCTGTTATTGCCTTTAATCAGACACTCGCTCACGCTGGGTGGGCTGGTCCCAAACCTGTGGAAATCCCCCCCCCCAGCTGCTCTGGCGGGCACAGTCGCCATGACGACAGTGTGAAATGACATGCTGTGACCACTTGATCTGTGTAACAGAGAGAAGCAGGGGGCGCTGTTGCTGGTTGCCATGACAACACGATAACGTGCATATTTTAATATTGTATTCTGCTTTGTGGGGGGCTTTGCCTTGCTGCAGTGACCCCTTCCTCAGATGAGAAAGGCAGGTGAGATACTCATTAATGGGTCTCTATTCTGTTTTCTGACATTTTGGAGAATTCTTATAAATTATTCAAGAATAACCTCTTTATGAAACTGAAGAGTACCCATAATGATTACCACCGTTTTTTGTACTGTTCATAAATGCACATTTAATTCATTTAATTTGAGTTAAACGCTCATCAGAACTGCAGCTTTCTGTTGTTAAAGATGTCAGGAAGGTTCGTTTTAATTAATGCCTGGAAGATGGCAGCCCAGGGCGGGACTTGGCGACATTTGGCCAGCGCGTGCCGCTCAGTATTTGCGTGTGGGGTGTCGTAGCTGACGCAGCGATTTTGTAGCGGGGGAGCAGGTTTTGGAGGGCCTCAACGCAGCTCGTGTCACAGTGAAGATGAACCGGGTTTCCCAGTGCTGAGGTGCCAGGTGGCCGTCGGGTTGTCCTGATACCCACCCGTGCTAAATAGCCCTCCCCTTTCATGGTGGTTCGCACCTGCCTCACAGCTAAGTGAGAAATCGCAGGCGAGCCCTCAGCTATGAGGCGAATTCATATGTGAAAATGTCGGCTGCTGAAGATTAGAGCTGAAACAGAGGCGCTTCACGGTGTTAGCCAATCTGTGGTGACCCAACCTCAGTCAGAGGGAATGAAACTGTTCTTGAGAAATCCAGGGTTTTAATTCCCTCAGCTGAAGTCAATTCCCTGCAGGATTTCTATATCCCGGAACGGTCTTGCGGTTTTTCCGGGCTCTTAAAGCACATACCTTTCTCCCCGGAACGGTACATCTTGGGCTCGATTCCCTCTATTGTGCGTTAAATCACAACGCCCTATGTCTGTGTTTCCTTGGCGACCGCAGAACCATGGGTGGAGTCTCACGCATGGCCCTCTTCCCCACATCACTCCACAGGGCACGTGCCGTAGAAATATGGCGGTGGGGGTCTGAACCTATCCTGGGATTAAATCAGACTGATCAGATCAAGAGAACGTGAGGAAGAATGGATTTTGAAGGATGAAGGCAGATCAGGAGGCCGTTTGGGGACTCTTCCTAGCGTGACCAAAATCTCCCATATGGTTAATTCCAGCTAAGCTTCCAGCACAAAGTGGGCATTCTGTACTGCAAGGCGGGACAGAGCACAGAGGAGGAGATGTATAACAACGAGAGCGCCGGGCCCGGGTTTGACGAGTTCCTGGACCTGCTTGGGCAGAGGGTGCGGCTGAAGGGCTTCGCCAAGTACAGAGCTCAACTGGACAACAAGAGTGAGAGCCGCACACGCACACGCTCACACACAGACATCACCACGGATACCTTGAAGGCCCTCTGACACCACCTCCAAGCCCCTTCATTGCAGAACTTTGTGGAACATGCCAGCATCATTTTTTGCTTAGCTAAAGTACGGTACATTTCACACGTTAGCATGGACTCCCTCAGCCCCCTACGGCTCTAAGTTTCTCTGGCTATTCTCCCTCCGTTCTTGGTGCCTGCCTCGCTTTGTCAGTTCCGCTTGACTTTTGGGTGTCGATGGTTTTTCAGCAGAACTCAAACAGGTCAGCTATCCTGTTAGGTCCGCCTCTCAGACAGGTGATTGACGCATGTCTCTGGCTTTCAGCGGACTCCACCGGAACTCACTCGCTGTACACCACCTACAAAGATTACGAGCTGATGTTCCATGTCTCCACGATGCTCCCCTACACTCCCAACAACAGGCAGCAGGTGAGTGCCAAGATCAGCGACAGGAAGTGATCTCACAGCCCCTCATCGATGAAGAAGATGGCGTGTGAAACTCAACATACCTCAGGTTTATGCCACATGTGAGTTACAGTTATGGATGGATGTAATGCTGCCTGACATGGACAATTTAAAGCCACCTACAGTGGTGTTAGAAAGTTGGTGAATCCTTTAGAATTTTCTCGATTTCTGCATAAATAGGACCTTAAACGTGATCAGATTTTCACACAAGTCCTAAAACTAGATAAAGAGAACCCAGTTAAACAAATGACACAAAACATTTCATTATTTATGGAAGAAAATGATCCAAATTTGTGTTGGAAAAAGTATGTCAGCCAGAGCTTTCAGTAGCAGGTCTGACCCCCTTGTGTAGCAGTAACTGCAATAAAACATTTCCAGGTATTGTTGAGCAGTCCAGCAGATCATCTTTAAGGAAATTCAGCCCATTCCTACATACAGAACAGCTTCAAGTCAGGAATATTGATGAGCTTCCTCACATGAGCTACTCACTTCAGTTCCTGCCGTAACGTTTCTGTAGGATTACGGTCAGGACTTTGACTCTCCCTTTGCAAAACACAAACTTTTCTCTGCATTAACCATTCATTGGTAGACGATTTGCGTGTTTATGGTCTTTGTCATGCTGTATGCCCCACTTTCAGTTCACCGGTGGATAACCTGACATTTTCCTGTAGAAGTTGCTGGCATTTAGAATTCAGGGTTCCATCAATGAGATCAAGCCATTCTGGTCCCACAGCAGCAAGGCACGTCCAAACCATGATACTGCCACCATCATGTTTCACAGATGGGTTAGGCTGGAATTTTGGGTTTGCTTTTTGCCAAGCATAACACTTCTCATTCAAGCCAAAAAAGTTCTATTTTTGACTCATCCATTCTTCCAGTAGCCTTCTGGTTTATCCACATGGTCTTCAGCAAACTTTAGATGGACAGCAATGCTCTTCCTGGAGAGCAGTGCCTTTCTCCTTGCAACCCTGCCATCTGCACCGTTCTTGCTCAGTATTTTCCTGATGTGGATTCATTAACACTGACAGCAGCCTTTAGATACTTAGACATTCTCCTGGGGTTCCTTGTAACCTGTTAGTGGAGTGCTCAGGAAAACAGCAGACTGATTTGTGAAGCCAGTATTTTCCCAGGGTTGACTACTCATGTACTCAACTGCTGGGAAGCCTGGGTGGAGAACTTATTTAAAGCAGAAACTGATTGTAAAATGGCTCTCAATATCCTAGGGCCAAGTTGGCAGGATCACAGGCTTCTCCTTTCAATTCCTCGCCTCTTTTTACCGTTGATTGTCTTGGATTAGCTGTAAACTTGCAGAGTCTTACCCTCGGGTATATTCATCCTTTCTGTACCTCCATGGATCCTGTTTGTTTACCAGCTTCTTCATTAGGACCTTGAATACTCGGGTCTACGTGCTGTATCTTAGTGCACAATTTATTTCTCTCTTATCAGTAGATGAGCAAGAGTATTCTTTTCACCTGGTTTTTACCCAGGAGAGAGATTTTTCTGACATCAGTGCAGATCTTGAGGCATTATGCAGGTAGATGGGAGTGAAGAAGTGTTCTTCGTTAAGGTGCCTCAGATCTCGGGGGATTGTGCAGGTAGACGGGAGTGAAGAAGTGTTCTTCGTTAAGGTGTCTCCGATCTCGGGGGATTGTGCAGGTAGACGGGAGTGAAGAAGTGTTCTTCGTTAAGGTGTCTCAGATCTCAGGAGAAATCTGTCAGCCAGTGGTGCCAAACCTCCACACGCTATGCCCAGCTCTGTGGCCTTCAGTATTAGTTTCTCACTGAGGAGGCATTTGAGATCTTTGATTACGTTAGAGGCCTTCAAAAGAAGGCACCAAAGTCAGGCCCCTCCTTTATCCACCTCTTCACTTAACCCCCTCAGTACGTTTGCAGATGCCTCTGGTCAAAAGTTCCTTATGTAGCTCAAAGCCAATGCTGAGAAAACAGCATGATTAGTCACAGGATCTGCAGAGATGACCATGTGACTCACCCTGGGAATGGAGGCTTGTTAAAGGCATGGACTACAACCCCACCGTAGGCGGTACTTCAGCCGTCGGAGCCGACTCTCTCGGAATGGGAGCTACGACTGCATCTGTTTCACTGTCTCCTCTGCTGCCCCCTTCCTCTCGCCCTGCAGCTTTTGCGAAAAAGGCACATAGGCAATGACATCGTGACCATTGTGTTCCAAGAGCCAGGCGCCCTGCCCTTCACCCCGAAAAACATCCGCTCACACTTCCAGCATGTGTTTGTCATCGTCAGGGTTCACAACCCCTGCACTGAGAGCGTGTGCTACAGGTAAGCAGCGAAACCATGGCTGGCCAGATGTGTGATGGCGGATGGGGAAGTCTAAGGTGTGGAACATCACACCCAGTAGGTGGGATCCATTCAAACCACCAAGTCACTCAAATGGTTAATTCAGCACTGAGAGTCTTTCTGTACATTAGTGGTAGAGAGTTACCTGATTTCAGGGAGTACCGCTGGCCCTTTGCAGATTAATGTATTTCATCTTGGAGGATTCAAAGAAAGAATAAGACATTCACAGCTGCTCAAATTCCATCTAATTCTGACAATCCAATTCCCCAAGTTAAAATTAACAAGAAGTTCATTACACACTGCTTCATTTGTGGTTGAGTATGACCTCTACATGCAACTTAATTCCCAGAAAGCCTCAGTGATTCAGTTTTTCTTAATTACTGTAAGATGTGGCATTTAAACTTCCCCATTACCACGGATCCTGCTCTGTGTCGAAAATCGCTGCCGCGTTCATCTGTTCTAGATGAACGAGGATTTTGGAGCGATAATGGTCTGTCGTTCGTATTTATATCAAATGCCACGTTCCCCAGTTAGCACATTTCATCGAAGGTGCGGCTGATTGGCTTTGTTGATTCTGTGTTACCACCCCTCCCCCCTCCTCAGTGTGGCAGTGTCACGATCAAAGGATGTACCACCGTTTGGCCCTCCCATCCCCAAGGGCGTGACTTTCCCCAAGTCCGCCGTGTTCAGGGACTTCCTGCTGGCCAAGGTGATCAACGGCGAGAACGCCGCCCACAAGTCGGAGAAGTTCCGCGCCATGGCAACGCGGACACGACAGGAGTACCTGAAGGACCTGGCCGAGAACTTCTCTGGCACAACCACGGTGGACTCCGCAGTCAAGTTCAGCTTCATCACGCTGGGTGCCAAGCGGAAGGAGAGAGCAAAACCGCGGAAGGATGCCCACCTGCAGAGTGTCGGCGCCGTCACCTGGAGCGTGGTGGCCCGTGACTTCGGCCATTCGGCCGACATCGACTGCCTGCTCGGCGTGTCCAACGAGTTCATCGTGCTGATTGAGGAGGAGACCAAGGACGTGGTCTTCAACTGCTCCTGCCGTGACGTCATCGGCTGGACCTCGGCCGTCGTGAGCATCAAGATGTTCTACGAGCGTGGCGAGTGCATCCTGTTTTCGACGCAGGACAACTGCGAGGAGGACGTGCGGGAAATCGTCCAGAGGTTTGAGGTAGGCCCCAGGCAGGTGCTTTCGTTGATGCTAGTGTTCCTAACTGCTGTTTTTGCTTTCGCATTGTGTCAGACAAACCAAGATTATTTCCCGAGTCTCCTAGGTCTTGGACTTGACCCTGTCTTATTTGGCAGCTTGTTTATGACTCTTTTAAAGCCCTTATTATTTATAAAATGTTCTTGTGAAGCAGACCGGTCTTCTTCAGGTGTTGAGTACATATCACTGTCCACCAAGTGAGATATGTTACTCACTTTCCCAGATTCCGAGATTTTTGGCTCAGTTTTAAAAACGCACTTTGCATCTTATAAATGGGAGATTCAGGTGCCCCCTTCTCAGTGGAGTGACACACATGCTCCTTGGCGTATCGCAGATCCATGGATGGCCCCTAATGGTGTGCTTGGTACGATCTCTTCCCTCAATTCCCACAGGAACACGGAACTTCTCCCTGAGCTTCAGAAACAGTGTTAAAACGTCCACCTGTCTGTAGTTACAGCTGCCTTCATGGAGGATTGTTTGTTCTGTTTCTGCATGAATTGGTTTTTTTTTTTTCTATTTTAATTTTCACCTCTATCTTCCTAACCACCTGGAACGTCAGGAGAGAGAAATTCTGTCGTGCGACGTAACGAACCTGGCTTGTCGTAAAACTTCTGTATGCCACATCTGACACAACATTAATGTACAGGACTGTGCAAAAGTCTTGAGCCACCCCCTCATTTCTTTATATTTTGCTAGGAAGATGGGACAATAGGTACAGTGATTTATTACAACATCATCTGATCATCTGTAATCATCCGCACTTGTTTCTTCACCGGTTCATGCCTTAAGTTAGCTGGCTTTGTTAAGCTTGAATGATTCATACGTTGGTCACTGTGTGGCTTAACAAACAAAAAACATTCCTCTGAAACTGGTCAGGTACAGAGACTGGACTGAATATGAGAGCCAAAAACTTTGAAAGTCCTTCAGGAAGCCTGGAGAGCTATTCCTCAAGAGTACATTAAAAAAAATGCAAGTCTGGCTCTTTGGACGCAAAATATGAAGAGATGAGGGGCGGCTGAAGACTTTTTTGCACAGTACCGTCTATCTGTTTTTAGTTAGCACAGAGAAATTCTTTTGAAGGATGGGCGTCTTGTGGTGACTGAGAACGAGGCCACTGTTCATGGTTTGTGTTGTTGGCCTCGTCAGCCAATCAGTTCCGCCTGGAACATCTGCAACCATGCTCAGTGCTGGCTTCCTTTAATTTACACGCTCCGCCTGTGTTGCTGATGGATTCTAAGGGCCTTCTGGAAGTTCATGAAAGGACATGTTGTTACCTCGTTCTTCAGGGCAGTTTTTCTCTGGCCTCTTTGAGAATGCATTAAACTATAGCGGAAGTAAATTGTCTTCCAGCTATAGGACCAGACACGGCTGTTGAGTTTTTTTATTATTATTTTGGTTGTTGCATTGAAGGACGGTTAAGGATTTTTTTTTTCCCCACTTCTGTTGGTTCTCATTTATTTTACAACGAAAGACAGGAAACCAAAACAGTACTGTGATTGTAAGGCTATGGCTGGATGTTTGTGGTTTCACCTTACGCCTGCACTGGATGTCCCGTAAACCTCAGCAACATGGAGTGTGCAGTGGACCAAATCAGGAGTTTCTCACCACGGGTGATCTGATCGCGTCGTCACTTACCAGTGGGATCTGGTTAAGGGCCAAGCCTCCTTCGAGAGGGCATGCGTACCTTAAATTGGATGACCGGGTGCCATGCCCGGCGGCCCAGATGTGTCGAGAGCTGGCACCTTGTGGCCAATAGTGAGCCAGGCGTGTGCGGGCCTGACATCCAGAGTGGGCGAGTAAACGACCGTGGTAGATGTAGTGGCTTGGATTCAACTCCCACCCCGTCTGCATCGTCTCACTTGTTGAGCCTCGCCGGTGTCATCTCCTCAGAGGGCCCGGTATCTACCCGTTCACAGCAGAGCAAAGACAATACTACCCAAGGGGCCTTGTGCTGACGGACACAGATTCCACGAGGCCAGCTGAGCATCATGTATCGTCCAGCCCCCCAAGCGCTGGTACCTCGGGGGGCTGGACAACAAGCAATAGGAGTCGCATAACCGGCCCCATTAAATCTGCCACTTGAGGTCGTCCCTGGCTCCTTCACTCTTCCCATCCCCTGGGTGTGCGTCTGCATCCACACGCACAACCTTTTGGGATGGTTTCACCTCCACGTCTGATTCAGCTGGGAGCCCCTCTCTCGTCCGCGGCACCGTTTCAGGTCCATTCGGGTCCGTTTGCGATTGTATCATGCCCTCGATTCCCGGTATTGGTTTGGGACTGGAGCTCGTGTTCTTTTAAGAAAGACAGAACCGCACTGCCCGTGTCCTTGTTTCCTCTCATATATTTTTTTTAACTGCCCAAGTCACATATTGTGCAGGCTGGGCTGTTTGAACATGCTCGTCTCCTGTGGGGGAAGAGTCTGTTCGTAAACGCGGGAGAGGGTGGCGAGGACGTAAGCAGCACTCTGCGGCCGCGTGTAACCGGGTCCTCGAGCGAAGGACAGCCCGAACACCTGCTGCCAGCCGGCCCTGTCACGCGTGGCATTCTTCCGTCCGTGACTGCGGCCACGGTGAGCTCAGCCTCCCCCGTCACCGCGGGTCAGCCTGTCATAGTGTGGACCGCTAGGCTAGGAAGCTCGCCTGCTGGGTCGAGGATATTACACGCATAGTTGCACCGATGACTTGTCGCCGATGGCTTTGTGGCCCGAGTCGGTCTGGAACGTCCACAGCCTAATGGTGGGCACCTATTTAAATCCGGACATACGGGGTCCAGTCTGCCGGTGAATGTAGGATGAACAGAGACGCTGGCCAGCAGAATCCTGTATCCTTGGCTGCTGCCCATATTCCCGCTCTGCGTTACTGGCATGGCTGCCCAAACCTGCTTTCACTGCCAAAGAGGTGCAAAATTAGACACTGCAGCACATGTTATGAAGAACAACACAAGATCGCGTACAAAAAAACGGCCAATATCTGCTCCCCTGCCTCCTGCAGTCTGAGGTGGCCGCGTGGTGGTTGCCATCTTTACAGCTGTCTATTTTGCTACAACAATTTAGGTTAAATACATAGCTTAAGGATACAACAGCCGGCTTCCTAGTGGGATTCGGCTCGGGATGTCCGGCGTGTGCCTAGCAGACTTGGCACGTACAGGATCCTGTCCAGGATGCCTTTCCACCCAGGCCTCCGCTCGTCTCCGTGCCATCTGGGTCAGCGCGTGGCAGCGAACCCTGGAGGCGGCCGCAGAACCCCAGCTAACCGTGAACCCGGAGCACTCGGCTCTCGCCGCTGATGGCTCTTCCTGAATGAGTTCAGTGAGGATTCGTGCCTGAAATGGCTGTCACCGGAAGACCGACTTCGAGTTAATCTTAGTCGACTAAGGCTCAGTCGCACCGAACTGTCATTCTTGTTTTAGCAAGAGCCACATTTTGGCAGACTGTCACATGTGAAGGTGACGCTACGGATCCGTTTTACTGGCATGTTAAAAGTTTCGTATTGCAAGGGTTCTTGGCATGATGACATGATCCTAAGAATAGGGCTTCTCGTTAATAATTATTAATAGAAACATCTGGTGCCCTTCATGGAGTACAAACGGGGTCATGGGAAAAACACCCTGGACGTTTGCACGCAGCTAGCATCACCACTGACACGTACAGGGTGGTCTACTCAAGGGGCCGACATCACGTGCTTCCTTAGGAGTACGTGTGATCCCTTCCTCCCATTCTTCCAGCAAGAGCAGTGTTTCTGTCTTGTGTTCCACCCTCTAATTCCTCGCCGTCAGAATTAGCTAGCCAGCGGTCGAGGAACCTGCAAAAGAGTGTCATGCCTTACCCCGGTGGCCCGCGTCATGATTGCTGCAGGCTACCATCGAAGATCGTAGTCTGAACGCAAAAGTAAGCATCCAAACCGACCTCGTGGTTCATCCAGGAACTGTAAGATGCTTGCATTTTTGTGCACTGACCCGTTGGTTGAAAGACCCTCCAACAGCCATTACAGTGTGGCACCTGTCAGATGTAATCTCAGTGACGAAGGGCATCTCGTAGAGCCACTCGGTGTTTTAGTATTGTTGCACTGCTGGCCGCGCACAGAATGTGGTTTGAGGGCAGCTGGAGCTTGGACATCCGATGCTGTGTGCTGGTCCCCGTCTGGGCTGATGGCAGTGAAAATACACTGACACGTATATAAAACCGGACAGCATTCTGTACCCATTTCAAGAGCTCTTGTCAATTCCAGGACATCTCGACAAAGCCAGAATACAAAAGCTGTCTGACATGTACTGTTCAGCCACTGCTATCAGTGTGAGAGAACGGCTGAATTCTTACACAAGGCTGCGGTAGATGACGGCACGGAAGCTCAGGAATGTCACCCTGCGGGTCCTTACCCCTTGGATTGTGTGTTTCAGGTCACACCTCTACAGTTGTGGGTTTGGATCCCGGCTCAGTTGGGTCACACCTCGACAGTTGTGGGTTTGGATCCCGGCTCAGTTGGGTCACACCTCGACAGTTGTGGGTTTGAATCCCGGCTCAGTTGGGTCACACCTCGACAGTTG
>JAACJT020000035.1:11035892-11058643 GCA_009936485.2 Gymnarchus niloticus
GGGTTTGAATCCCGGCTCAGTTGGGTCACACCTCGACAGTTGTGGGTTTGAATCCCGGCTCAGTTGGGTCACACCTCGACAGTTGTGGGTTTGAATCCCTGCTCAGTTGGGTCACACCTCGACAGTTGTGGGTTTGATTCCCGGCTCAGTTGTTTCAGTGGACTTTGCCAGTTGTCCCCGTGTTGCGTGCCTTTCCTCCTGCAGGTCAAAAACTTGCGATTATGCAAACTGCTGTATTTGACCTGAGACCCTGTGCAGCACAGATTGAGGTATGTGTCATCCTCACATGAACCAGACAAAAAGCTCATTTGCACTTCCTTTTCACACGTCAAATCACAAGGAACAAAAGGGTTTGCTTTTAACCCCCTGACTCTCTTTCGTTAAGATTTGATTTATCTTGCACGGCTTATCCAGAGGTGATCGGGAAGAAGCATCAGAGCGAACTGATTATGCTTTCTGCTTCAGCCTCACTCGGGTTCCCTGCCCGGTTGCTCTTGGTTCTGTGGCCTGAGGCCTGGTGAGATTCTTCCTACAGGTGCAGAGTACGTGACTCATTGAAACCACCGGCACGGGGTCTTCCTCCTAAGAAACAGCTCTGCACCCCACTTTGCTTCTTGGACGGGGATTTTGGGTTTCTCTCTGAACCAAAGATGACCTTTTCTGCTCTGGTTTTGCTAGGTAGTGGCTTCACATTGCTAGGCCTAACGGTTTGCAACATTTAAACTGATTTATTGCAAAAATCTATACACACATAGTCCTAAAAAATGGGCTAAATGTTTAAATCTTTATGTATTTGAGTCGGTTTAAATGTAGACAGTACCCATTGTGTGTGATGTGACCTACAGTGGACTGGCATCCCATCCAGGGTGTACCCCATCCTCGTGCCCCGTGATGGACTGGCATCCTTTCCAGGGTGTACCCCAGCCTTGTGCCCCGTGATGGACTGGCATCCTTTCCAGGGTGTACCCCATCCTCGTGCCCCGTGATGGACTGGCATCCTTTCCAGGGTGTACCCCAGCCTCGTGCCCCGTGATGGACTGGCATCCCGTCTAGGGTGTACCCCAGCCTCGTGCCCTGTGATGGACTGGCATCCCATCCAGGGTGTACCCCATCCGGGTGTCCTGTGATGGACTGGCATCCCATCCAGGGTGTACCCCAGCCTTGTGCCCTGTGATGGACTGGCATTCCATCCATGGTGTACCTCAGCCTTTTGCCCAGTACTGCCTGGAATAGGCTCCAGGGCCCCGTGGATGGATGGATAAGGCTTAGTACTTAGACAAAATCTTTATTTCAGCATTACGTTCTGCTGGGTGTGCTCAGATGTAAAAATCACTCTATTCCCATTTACAGTAAATCACTTTTGATGGAGAAGGATGCTATAATTGTCAGATATAATAATATGCAATTGTTAATAATAATAACCAGTTGTGTATACGTTCAGATATCCAGGCAGCATGAAGTTATTAACTGAAACCTGGCTTAGATTCCCGTTTCTGTTCGCAGCTGTGTTTATACTGAACCCTGGACCGCGGGCGGCTGGTGTTCGGGTCAGAACACCACGGTGCGATGCTCTGGTTTACGGTCCATTCCAAGGTCGCTCCATAACCTGGCAGGAAGGACGAGGTTGCCGTGTTTCTCTGCGTCGGTTCATTCGGGTAAAGGGATTACGGGGATGAGCCACTTGGCCAGATAATTAGTTCACGGCTTGATTTAATGCAGCACGGAGATTCCCCCACCAAGTCTGTGGCTAACAGTGTAAATGTACTGGGTAATGTTGCGTTTTATCTAATGTAATCTTACAACACTTCCTGCTTTGGATCTCTCCAAAAATTACAGGCAGGCCAAAGCGCAACATAATGCAGATTTGGTGAACCCAGTGAGTCTCCTGAGGTGTTTGTTTGTTTTTTTGTCCAGCTATTAAGGTTCACGCAAAAGTCTTCTCAATAAACTGAAGGGTTTCTTGCCAGTTCTAAAATGAGACATGCAATATTTGCCTCGTCTACTGGAAAATTACAGCGGAGGCCTCCAAAGGTACAACAGCAGAGACCTCTCTTAGGACTTTCCATAAAATTACGAGTAGCCGTCCTCGGACACACTTGTTTACGCATGGCAACACTTATCCCTGCAGCATAAGAGACAGCACCGAGGCTCTGCTGAATAAATGAACGGAAATGTAAAACGCGAAGCCCTTTGATAGCTCTGCATCTCCTTGTTGCGAGACCTTTTCCCCCCTGCTAGGTGGTAACCCTGAGGTAAATTGCAGGTGTCTTCAAAACCTGCACAGGCCTCGGATCTGTGCTTTTATGGCACCTTATCACTGTGCAGCACCCTGGTAGAAAGTTGAGAGTGTCCCCAGATCAGAGGGGACCACTTTGGGGACGAGATGTCGCTTATTCGCAGCTCCTCTGGCCTCTGCTTTAAAATGGTCCTTTGATGTTCATCCATTCTTTATTTATTTACTCTTTATTTGCATTTAAAATATCTTTGAATGATGAATTCTGTTCTTTATGGTGTATTCAGTGTGGTGAAATCGAGTAAAACCCATTAAGATATAAGAATGGTAAATATTTTTACTTTTCCCGTCCCAAATGGAAGATGAAGTTGAACAAAGAACACACAAAATGCCAGTTTTTCGCGATTCATTTAGACAACAATTTAATCAGCAAGTTTGCCATACCTTTCCACCCGAGATGATGTACGGCTTCTCGTTCAAGGCTTTGGGATGCCGTCTCCAATGCTTCTAAGTGAAAGCTTTCTGTGGATTTTAGATCTGGATGATGACCGTGTGTCTTTTAGCCCTCAGATTCAGGGTCTTCCTTCTCTCGCCGTTTTCTTATAGTGTGGATATTACGATAGACCCAGTTATTATGGTGTCCAGGTTCTGGTAGAACACAGAAACGTTTTAAATCGCGACTAGGCCGATCCACTTTCATGTATCTCTCCAGTGTTCTTTATTTCTGAGTGTCTTTCTCAGACCTGGTGTTCACCACGCTCTGTACGGGTTAGAGAACCCGGGCTGTGTTGAGGTTCCCGGCAGCACCAGGTGAGACCACACTTCATCTAGTAGAGAACTTGAAAGGGCAGCTAGGTCAGGTGGCCTCCTTTGACAGATTACCCTCTCTTAGTGTGGAGTAACGGGCACCGGCCCTGTATGATTTGCTAGGCTGATGTCTGGAAGGAAATTGCTGCAGTTAACCTGGCCGTGATGTGTTAGCTCACACCTGAGTTTCTAATTTTATGTAATTCCTGATTCCTGATAATCAGCTAATCATTTGCATATGTTCTGGTGCACCTGATTCTAATTAGTCTTGTAATTTAGACCAAAGACATAATGCTTCACCCACTTAATATTCTAGCACTGTATAATATATGAGTTTCTCTCTCTGCTTTGTCGACTTACACATCTGTCTGCGTCTTTTTGCGTGTGCCCTTGTCTTCCCGTGTGTTTGCTTGTTCTCTCTGCCTTTGTGTGGCTTTCCGCTGAGCACTTTGATTCCCATCCACGAGTCCAAATTGACGTGTGTGTGTGTGTGCGGGTCCCTGCCCTGTGATGGATGAGCATCTCTTCGGGGTGTAACCTAACCGCATCTCCTGTGCTCCCTGGGGTTTGCTCCAGGCTGGCATTAGATCAGCTGTCGTGGAAAATGAATGGGATGAAATGTATTTCTCAAATGAGCTTGATGTATCTTCCGTGTAGGACAAGGATGAGATGAAATATGTCAAGATTTTATGCTTTAACAAATGGGCTGTTGAACGGCGTGTGCTCTGTTTTAACCAGCCAGCAGACTGTGTGAAAGTTATATCAGCCCGTTTGTTTGGTTCCTGAAAGGGTCCATAAGGGAATGAAGGAGCCCGCGAGGTCGACGTTTCTTAATTCTCTAGCTGGGTGAAAACTAAGGTGAACGACCTCACGTGAAAAAAAAAGCGAGCATATCTGGCAACCCGTCTGAGCACCGCCTCCCGCTCTGTTTTGCCATCGCGCAGGTGGTCACCAGGGGCTGCGAGACCTCGGAGGTGACCCTGCGACGCAATGCACTGGGGCAGCTGGGCTTCCACGTCAACTTCGAGGGCATCGTGGCCGACGTGGAACCGTTCGGCTTCGCCTGGCAGGCGGGCCTGCGGCAGGGCAGCCGCCTGGTGGAGATCTGTGGGGTCGCCGTGGCCACACTGACCCACGAGGAGATGATCGACCTGCTGCGAACATCGGTGACGGTCAAGGTGGTCATCATCCAGCCTCATGAGGACGGCACGCCCAGGAGGTAAGGCCTTTCCGAACTACGGCGGAGCTACGCTTTATATCCGACGGACAGGTGACCGATGTTCCGACCGATATTTCACCAAGACCAGATGGGGCACACCTTGTGGCGAAATGGTTTGCTTCTAGTTCTTTGAGTCGAAAAAACAGACTTATAAATCTTCCCGAAATTGGCTGTTGACTATCAGCTTATCCTGGCCGTCGGCTCAAAGCTCCGTTCATCTCAGTGATTAATTATCGATGCCATTCACTGACATGCGCTTATTCATGAGGGGATCCCGCTGTGTTTTGAGGTTGCCACTTGCCGAGCTTTCATCTGGAGAGAGATGTAATAATGGAACATCTTGAGAAGATCTCGTGGTTAATGGGGGCGCTGACTTTGTTTGTTTATTTATCTGGATGGATGCTGGATGTGTGCGTGTTTATTTGTAAGGCCTGTAGACTCGTTCATACCAAATACTGAATGAAACGCACCGTGTGAAGACTTACGGAGGGTCTTATAGCCATTACATCGACTAGGATTTTTGGTAGCACTTTATAGACCTGAAGTGAACAGCGTTTCCGGGGAGTTCTGAAGATGGTCCTGAATTTTTTCCTTCTTCAACTCCCTTTATGATATGCTGTAATGTCACTGTAGATTCTCAGCCTTCAAAGTTGCTTCGTCTACGTTATTATAATGTATGCAGGATGGATTGCTGAGTAGGGCGTCTTTCAGGTAGTAGCTTGTTGGTTTTGTTCGACCGGAAAGCCGTGAGAAATAGTGCCGCTTTCTTTACGCCTGTCGAAGGAGAGTGGGTGAGACTCTCCGTACAATCTGTTGTTTCTTGGAGGTGTCTGTCTTTGTTTGCTCCTCAGACTCTCTCCCACTGACCCCCGCCTGTTTCTCCGTCTGCACGTTTTTTTTTTTCCACCTTTTGGATTCTAATATAAAAAAAATGTGATTATTTTGATGCATCGCCTGCTGTGACTCTCAGCTCTCAGGTTAATTTGTTTTCAGAGCCCTTCTCCGGATTTCACCAGTGCCTTTTTCTTCATTTATTTTATTTATTTTCTGATGGTTTTTCCAGATATTTTGCAGTGGGGAAGAGAGAAATGTATGGATTTTTTTTTTTTTTCTTTTTTCCTTGGAATATTCCCTTCATTTGCAAGTTATTCAGTTTCAATGGTAAAATTCAGGTTAATTGACACTGCACATTCGCAAAGGGTGGAGCAGCGGTGGAGTAACAGAACCCCAGCGTCTTAATGCTGTCAGAGCATCGCAGAGGGTGCCACCTGGAAAATTAGTAAGCATGAAAGGAGTAGAGAAATAGAGCCTATGGCACCATGACAACCGGTCTGTGTGTGAAGTAGCAGGTCTGTGAGGAAGTTCACCTCTTCATTATGCGTGATTTAGTTAAGAAGAAAGAAGGCATAGTGGGCTCATCCCTCAATGGGTGAGAATTCGAATTCCCTCCCCCACCTGGTTTGTGTGTGATTGTGTGTGTGTGTGCGCGCCCTTTGCTTCCTGGAGAAGCCTCCAGGCTCACGGGGTGCTGAAATGCATAGCTGTGTATGAAAGATCTATGGGTGGTTTAGAACATTTATCTTGTAATAAAGACAGTTGAGTCAGACAGTTCAGGAAGAGTAATGTGAAATGACTTTGGTGCAGTTTTTGAAGTGATCTCATGTTAAACTGAACCTGGATGCCTTTCGTGGTGGTGGTGGGGGGGTAGAGATAATTGGGTGGGGTGGAGCAGAGTCAGGTGACAAGTGCATCAATCCACGTCACCTGTGCCTTAATAGGCCTCATCATTTAAGATTAAGTGTAGTTTTCCCTCTGGCTGTAAATGCTTAACGATGCCAGGCTTATTTTCCTGTTTTTCTTGGGTCTTTTGCTTTTTGCTCCTTCTCAGCGTTCTGTTAAAGCCGTCTCCATTTTCAGATATGCCCCATGTTCCAGGCCATTTCCATCAGGCCCACATTCCTTTCTCCTTTCTATGCACCGCTTGGTTCTGTTTTCTGTTCTGCCCAGAGCAAGCGGTATGCCGGTGTTCATGTTCAGAAACTTATTATATGTGTTTTTTGATTATTTTCGTCAGGCTCATGGGACTGAGTGACGAAAAACCACACAGATCTGAGTTTTACTTTAATTTACAGTATTTTCTCCATTCCTCACCACACATTCCATTCTGATAAATTTTCCCAGAGGAATAACTACCAGTGTGACATCACCTGAGTTATGGTTACTAAAAGGAGTTGAGGGAGACATTTATTTTCTTAGATTTTTTTTGGCTAGGTCTGTACCAAACGCCCCTCGACTCTTTCTTCTGGCGTACCTACCAGACGCCCCTCGACTCTTTCTTCTGGCGTACCTACCAGACGCCCCTCGACTCTTACATCTGATGCTTGTTGGGGCTCTTGGAATCAGTGGCACCTCCTGTCACCCTTCTGGGTTCCTCTGAGAAACAGGCATTGATGGACTGAGGGAACGGTGCAGAACATCAATAATCGCACTCATGTTCGGCATTCTGGCACCACCGTCAACATTTCATTTTTCTGTGTGGCAACGATCACTGTGTTCAGAAATGACACTGCGTAATAATAATTCATTAGTAATTCTGGGACATTTACTGTCTAAGTGAACACGCACAAAACAGCTGTTCCATGCGAAGCTCTTTACTGTTACATCCTGTATTTATTCTGAAGCCTTCGCAATGTGCTGCAGGGGCTGAAACTGGATACTCTGGATCAGTATTTATACCAGTACAAGTATGACCCTCGGCAGAGGGACAAGTTAAACATAATCCTCTCTGCAAGAGAGAAAATGATAACATACACAACCTGTCTTTAGGTTAGAGGAAATGGATCTTTAGATGTATTCCTATATGGAAGCCTTTCCGCGGCTTGATAGCACTTGTCAGGTCAACTGAAAGAATGTAGGAAAGTCATCCTTAGTGTTAATGCATTGATAGTGCTGATGGTACTGATTGTGGGCAGACATTCAGTATTTCAGCCTGGGTATCTGTGCCTTCCAGATTGCAGGGAACCTGGTCAGAATGGGTTGTAGGTGAAAGCTGGAGGAAAATAGAGAGGTTCCTGCAAGGTGACCTTAGAACCCTGCCCCCCGTCCCTCTGCATGGCTGTGTGCTTTGGCCAAAAGACAGGGGATTAAGCGAACTTGACGTGGATCTATGAGCCCATCGTCAGTGAGGCTTTGCATAACGAAGACACAGTGCCCAGGGCACAGACCCTCGTCCAGCAGGCTTGTTTTTATCGACGACTATCGACGAGTCAATTACACAGCGTTCTGCCCTGGATCCTGGTCGATGCTGAGATCCCTGGTGGGGAGTTGTGTGAGGCATCAGGTCAGGGAACCCACCCCTGGAGACTGAATCCAGTCATGCCTCAGCTCTTGGCAAGGAGCCGTGGAAAAGGCCAGTTCCCTAAACCATGAAACAGATCCCTTCTCAGAGCCTCTGAGCTGGGGAGGACATCGGTCCACCTGCGGGCAACATCATTGGCTAGTGTGTCACAGTAAGACAAGTAAGTCAGATTCCTGGCACCTGAAGCGTACCTGTTAATTTGTGATCGTCAGACATTCCTCACTCTCTGGGCAGAGAAGTTAAAACCATGGGGTGAAAAATGAATGTGAAGCCTACCATCTGTCATCAAAGTATCGGCTTACACAACGTCGAATGTTATGAAGGTTAGAGAGCGGGACAGACGAAAAGGGAGCGGACGCCTCCTTTACCTTAGCCTTACAAACCAGGGGAGAAGCAATCGCAGTTATTCTAGGACTTTTTTTTAATGCCAGTGGTATGGTGAGGAAAGTATCATGCTTTTGTTATCATTTCATCCTGTTTGTATAATAAGAAGGGTATTCTTCAAGCAAAAGGTCTAATATGAAATTTAAACATCATACTGATGTAGAAGTCATGGCATATTTAATGGGTGTCTTTAAAATTAGCATCTCTACTCGAGGCTTGGGAAAATGGGGAGGGCGTATTTTGTAAGTGACTGCGAAAATAAAGCTCAGCAGTCGGGCCACGGCGATAACTCAGCGACGTCTCTAGAATGTCCGCCACACCGCTGTCTGCTGTTCTCATTTAGCCTCAGGCCACCTCACAACACCCATGTGACCGCAAGGCCAGAGGGAGAAGCCCGTGACAACACTGAGGTCTGGGTTACAGGAAAGGTGGTCACTCAGCACACAGTCCATAGTTGAAACAGTTTGGGAGCGCAGCTTGTGGGCTTTTGTGGCGTGAAATGACACCAGGGCCTTCTTTCGTGGTCTCGTCACGAGGGTCCATGCTGAAATTGGCGGACCGCTGAATGATGATCCTCACATCCAGCGAGCAGAGGTCTGTGCGCCTCGGAGACTCGGTCCTCATGGCTGATTTGTGTGACACCATCGCTGCCAGAGAAGACCTAGGAAAGTCCTCCCGATAAGAGACGCGCAGAGATGGATAAGTGATAGCAGACCGCCGGACCGGAGCTTCTCCGTCTTCACCAGAAGAAATGGGAGTTAAATAGCAGAAGTGGAACCATCAGCAGATGAGTCAAGCTAAGGCAGAAAAAAGTGTGGATAGGATGCTGCAATGCCTTATGGGAAATGCATTCTCCCTCTGCAGACGCTTCTAAATAAAGTTAAATAATTAAAGTTCACGGGCGTGTTCCAGCTAATCCCCATTCACCAGCCTGTAGCCAAAAAGCCTTTTTTATCTTGATTTTTTTATTTTTTTTTCTTTTCTAATTTACATCATAATTGGAAAATTCTTCACACTTGAACGTGCTGATCCATTACGAGTAAAGAGGGAAGGTCAGAGGTCACGTTCGAAGAGGACTCACCATCTGTTCAAATGTTCCCCTCAGTGCAGGCATCAGGAAAACACGCTACCAGTAACCAGCTGGTTTTCTTGCAACAGCAGCCAGAGTCGATGTTTTACCAGTGTTTAATAAACACCTTGGAAACCTGTTTCTTAAAAATGGCAAACAATATCCTCTCCCTGTAAGGCTAGACCTCGTGTATCGGCTCTCTCCTTAGTTACGTGACGAGCACGCCGTACCGCTTCATCACAGATGGCCGCTCGACGTAGCATTTTGAATCCAGCAACCGAAAAGTTGTTTATAAGTCGCGGTGCCCGAAGCGGAGCTCGTTTATCTAGTGTGTGGTGCTCCTCCTCGTGGGCAGGCCTGACCCAGCTTCGTGTTTTGACAGGGGCTGCTCGGAGCTCTACAGGATCCCGATGGTGGAGTACAAGCTGGACAGCGAGGGGACCCCCTGTGAATACAAGACCCCCTTCCGGAGGAACACCACCTGGCACCGCATGCCCGTGGCCGCGGGGCAGCCCCTGTCACGCGGCTCCCCCACCCAGGGCGCCGAGCGGCTGCCCTGCCAGACGCTTCTCCAGCAGGTGGCCATCCCGCGTAGCACGTCTTTTGACAGGAAGCTGCAGGACAGCTCCAGGTATCGGGCCTCTTCTCTGTGTTTTCTGCACCTGCGTCTGACCTCCCGTCTCTGCTCCTTCCATGTCTGCTGTTTTCCTCTCCTATTTGAATCCTCCGCGTGTTTCGGGTCACTCCTTCGAATGGGACAAGTCTGGGATAGTATCCTTCCCTGTCTTAAGGTGGCAGTGTGACAGGAGTCAGAGGTCAGACCGTGGCAGGCAACCAACTTAACCGCGGTCATCCAACCTGCCCAAATGTACCTGTATTGACTGTAGCAGCAGTCAGGAACCCCTGGCTGATTTCCTGACGATTCCTAACCGCATTCCTCTCAAGCAAACTCCCCCAGAGGAAGATGGTACCAGTGATGTGCTTACTGTTTCGGAAAATCTGTGTTCGGGTTGCTCAGAGTATGCGTAGAACTGCGTAAACTTTAATTAAATCCAAATGTATGTTGCTGTAGCACGTTTTTGAAATGGGGTCTGAAGGAACAGTCGATCCTCCAGGGTGGGTCAAATAAGCAATATCCAGGAGCTGGTGGGCAGTCGCCAGCGGGTACCTTTTGTCTCGCATGCTGCCTGGTTATCGAGGCTTACTGGTTTTTCCTCAGCCGTGGCTGTGAATCGACACCATCATTAATGCAGGGCGCACACACAGTGGGGGTCGCTAGGGGCGATGCTCCCATCGACCTAAATGAATTATCGAGTCGCCCGCCAACGGACCGTTCGATGCGGGTGCCCTGCCGTGTTTTTCCTCCCCCGACTGTGCCCCCTCATCCTATGCCAAGTCTCCCGCCGCGCTGCCATTCACATTCCCGACACAGAGGATTCTGGAAGGGGCCTCTGAAGTGCGGTGGGTGGTGACTGAGACAACCTTTACGGTGCTGGCGGCCAATCGCAGATGTGACCCTCCGTTCTGAACAGGGGTAGATAAACGTGCCCTTTCCAGTGTCAGCACCCACGCACGCGCACACACAGACACACACTGAGTTCTCTTTAAATCAAATACATTTTCAAATCTATTTCCATTCAAGATCTCAGAGAGGACCTCTGATGCAGAGGAGAGCTTGAACATTTAGTCTGAGTGTCTAATGGGTCTTTGCAGACACGAGCCTTGATGATGTAGACAGGCTGCGTTCTGCTTTTCTGGAAATCTGAGTATATCTTCTACACCTTGGTGTGATTTTCATCACTTTCGGTCGGTAATCAAAGCTATTTCTCATAAGCGTATTCATCGGGGTCCGATTTCTTCCTTCAGCACGCACACGCGTGCATGTGTTTCTCCGAAAGGAAACCTAACCGATAAGTTTAACACAAAACTTATCAAATATTCAAACCAGCGCCAAGCCAAGTTCAGCAAATGTCCTTCAAGTTATAAGGGAAAAATTGAGTATCGATAAGGTTTGGCCTCGTCGATTCTGTTATCGGTGCTGAACGAATAATGGAAGGAGACCAGAGGGGTTTCAGCAAGCACACACAGCACGAACCGGTGGATTTTTAAACTGAAAACCGAGAACCAGGGCTTTATTTTCCAAAATGCCGGCTACGGTGGGAGCACATGTAAAACAAAGGCTTTCTTTGTTTTACGGCACACAACCTAAAACTGAAGGAATGCTTTCAATAAGAATGTCTTTCTGAATAACCAGTTAGCCTCTCCCCCTCTGTCTGTGTGAGCAACGAGCCGCGTGCCGTCATGGGGCAGAGCATTAAGAGAAAGTCAAAAGTGCGACTTCACAAAGCTGGACGACCACGTTTCACGTTACGATGAATATAGTAGCCAGTAAAGGGGGAATACAAGTTATCTGGCAAACACCTGTTGAGTAAGCTTCAAAATAAGCACACAAAAACACACTATTTACAACTGCTTTACTCAAAGTCTGACCCAGATATCACCAGTAGCAGGTACAGGCTTCTTCTGTTGTTTCATAGCTATTTTGAATTGGCAAAATGTGAATAAAATCTCATTTTTTTGGTACGAACGTTCTGTTACCTCGAAAAATGTCCCGAGTAATTTAGACTTCAGCGAAGAAGTTATTTTCTTGTACACGTTTGTCTCTGTTGCACTAGAAAGGTAATTTTGTTAAAACTTTAATAAAGCAATGTTGTTTGTGTTCTGTTTGTAATGGCATTTTTTTTTTCCCTGTTAAGTAATCGAAAGAACCAATAAGATAACTGATATGAGTACCGTTAAATAGTACTACTCGCATTAATACTATCGATGCAATCCCAACGATACCCATCCTTGTCTCCTACCCTTGATCCAACTGATCATGTGATCTTCTGTCTTGACTTGACTGGTCATTTCTAGAAGGCTTTGAAATACTGCCCCCTGGTCAGAGACACTGGGTTCCAGTCTGCTAGCCAGAATGTCTCCACAGAGAGAATCTGAGAGATTCAGTGCATTTGTAGAAGTAGGACACAGATCTCCACTTTGAAAGAGAAACATTCTCTTATCTTGTGGGCAAAAAAAAAAAAAACAAAATGTTTCTTTTTTCCTTTATTGCCAGCCAATGTCATCTCCACCTTTCTCTGCATGTCTGAATAGGTCATCGTAGTTTATTAATGATACGATATCATCCACGGCCAGTGAAACGTCTGCTCCTGTCTTTATTCATGACATCTTCGTAGACCACATTCAGGGGTCGCCAACCATTCAAGCCGAGGGCAAAGGGCAATTTCCAGATGTTGATTCACATTGACAGTAAACGACCTTTGCCACCTGGCGTTGTGTAATAATCGATGTGACGTTATGAGGTCTGATGAATAGCAATTAGCACTGAGAATTCACTGAGAGGTTTTTGGGGCAGATCTCCTCAGAATTGCTCCAGCTTCCCGTTTCTTTAAAAAGGCCTTGCTCTTGTGTCACCAGCAGTCTGTTCTACTGATCTTTTCTCTGGAAAGTGCCAGATTACGTCATTCTTCCTCAGTAGTTTTCATTGATTATAGCCATTCATGTTGTTCAGATACACTTACATGCTGTCATTCATCTGAGGATTTCAAGGTTCTTTGGGGTTAGGAGATGATTCTGCTCACCCTCCAAAATTGCACAGCATCGACCTTGGCGGCGTGCAGGACACATTTGATGCCAGGGAACTCGCCCGGCGTCCATTAAAGAAGGGCGCCATTTAATTAGCCCGCGAGCCTGGGAGTCTATTCAGTTGCAGATTTAGAGATCCAGATTAGGGCTTTGGCTGTGAGGTCAGACGCTCATTAGAAAGCTTCGCCAAGAGATGTTGAAAGACAGACTATCCTTCAGTGTTCGTAACTTCTTTCTTTACGCCTCTCAGAGAAAATCGCACCCCCTACTACCTGGCTAACTTTACTTAATTGAAGCTTTTGGCCTACAAGATAATACGGTCTTTTCCCAGCATTCAGATCGACCTACATAGCTTAATTATTATCTGTGGGATATAATCATGGGCATCACGCAAGTGAGAAGCACAGCGACTGGGGAGTTTTTGGCCACAGATGAACGGTAGATCTTCTCCACAGTCGCCAGCGGTGTGTTGAACTCCATTCCTTGGGTTTTGCAGGGCAATGCAGGAGCTGGAGAACCCACAGATCCCCATGTCCGCTAAGGGGGATCCGAGCCAGCACTACCGGAGCTCCCCCAGCAACCACTCGTCATCCAGCGACCCTGGGCCGTGTGGCAGTGGCACCTGGGCCCAGCAGGCCGGATACGAGGGGTACGGTCATGAAGCCTAACCCCCTGTTTCGTCAGTGCAGGGCGACAGTCCGTTCACGCCATAGCCCCCATTTCTGGATATTTAATACTCCCCTCCTAAGTTCCTGCAGGGCGTCCCTGATTAGCTTTCGGTATCCATGGTAGCGAGACAGACAGGCTTAGTGCGAGACAAGAGTCATCCCTTGGGTTGCCTCTCAAGTTGCTGGTGTATATCCTGCATCCTGCAGTCTTGCCGTACCAAAGATTTCCTGGCAGAATCGGACAAAGCAGCTGGCTCACTGCGTTATAAAGTCTTAGCCCTCAGCCAACAGCCCCTAACGGTGGGCATACTGCGTTGTTTCCTGGTCGTGCTAGGTTCCTCAGGTGTGATCCATAGGCATCTGTAGCTCTGTACAATAACTGCCTTTCGAGTTATCGGATGGTAAGGACAGCACTAACTCTTTAGTCCGCTCACTCCAGATCCTCTCGTCTTACAAATCCGGCTTCCTGGCCAATGTACGGCTGGATGACACCACAGTACCCATTTGGTCTGATTAAGAACCTGGGAATCATCACGATGACACGAGTTTAGCTGATCATCACATATAGTCGTTTCATCCTGACCAGAAGACCATTTAACTGTTTCCGTTCCATGCTTGAAACAAACATAAATACGAGATGCAGCTATGCGTTAGTTATATTAAGTCAATAATTTCTTCATCCTGAGCAGCTTGCATGTTTTATCTTTGTTTCTTTTTTTTTTATACTTCATAAAGTTATTCAAGCCTCACTCAGTCGAACAGCAATCTGGAAATATGTGAATCAAACAGCCGGAGTCCTCTGGTGAAAAACCCTTAACCAGACAGATGTAAAGGGTTAAGAGAGAGGTCACGCTGGCTTGTTTTGCCCACTAATGAGGCAGGGTGCTGTTGGCTGACGAACCGACAGGCCAGCTCTAAGCTCCATGCTCTGTCTGTAGCTGCCAATCCCCTGTGCTCCACGACGGGACAGGGGACGGTCTGGGGCTCCACCTGGATGCCGACGGGCTGAGGGACAGGGAGCCCACCCTCGAAAGGACCAGGTCAGCCGGTAAGTGGCCAAATAAACCACACAAACCATCACTTTTTGAGCCTTGCTGATAAAGTAAGAACGGTAGATCGGCATTAAACCAAGTCTCAAAGCAGATAACGGGTGATCATGCCTTAGGGAATGTGTTCTTCTCTTTAGATTAGAATAGAATGTCTCCATCGATCATCATGAGATGTGTGACAGAATGGCCTGCATTTAAACTCCCTAAATTCATTCATTTTACGAATCGTTACAAGCTGGACCACGTCGCTTGTCAGTTGCCCTCCCGCCATTTCCAAATCTGACACGTAGCTGGAAATGACTTGACGTTCTCATCCGTTCTATTACTGGCAGTGGCTGTATTTCCTTCAGGCCACCTTCCTCACACCCTTATCTCTTCTGCTCTCCGTCTGCCCCACCAGAGGCCAAGTGGCACCTCCCCACCACCAAGATCCTGAATGCCTTGAAGGATAGAGGCCTGCAGAAGGAGGGCAAGGACTCTCCGAACAGGCTGGTTCGCGTGAGTCACCATTAGCCGGCATGCAGAACTGCCTAATTAACAGCATAAGTGGATCCCGTTTTAAAAAAAAGTCCTCGTCTTGTGTGTACGTTTAATATTAACGTTAATATACGTGGTATTCAGCTATGGCACCCAGCAATTTAAAACAATTTATTTTAGGAGATAAGCAGATCTTTTTCGAAGTGACTTACACATCTTGACGTTTCATGTTCTTTGCACAAATAGGAAATTGTTAAAGCAGCATTGTGCTGTACAAAGACAGAAAAGCTCTCAGCTGACATCAGCAGTGTTCGGTCCCAGGCCCCAGTTTTTGTACGACTCTACGTGCTGTCAAAACATCCTGAAACTGAATGACTTCCTCTGCACGTCATGGCCGACAGGATTTTTAAACCCACGTCAGATACCTTCCATAACAGGTTACACAGAGACTCCCTGAGTTCTGTCCTTTGTTCTGAGGACTGGCCAAGGCTCCACCGCCAAGAGGAACCTTAATGTCGGATGTAATGAAATTGATGTGCTTTACTAAATATCTCTGACCATGGAGGAGGGAAAGTGTTAAACCCAAGTTCTTTGGGTCATTTTTGTGTCTGGATTTTATTAATAAATCTAATATGAAAAGGCATTAACTGTCTAGCTTGATTTTCACAAGGTTAGGATCGCCCTAATTTTCGCCTAAGGGACCAATTTGCCTTATGAATGGCCAAAATTTTTTCCCCCTCCATGAGAAATTTCTCATTTGTAGAACACTATGGCTATTAAGCATAATGGGGGCAGTGATATTGCTGTGATGTATTAACGTTCCATTGGTCCATCAGTCGTCTAACATGCAGTGCATTAAAGTTTTAAAATGGCAGATCATTAACTTTTCATGAAGTCATTTTGGAATTGTCTGGTTGCAGAATTCGCTCCGTATTCTTGTTTCAAGTGTTATTAATTGCACATTCCAAAATAGCAGGTCCGTATAGGAAAAGCATATCTGCTCAAAATATATCCGTCTCTAATTAAGAGGCTGAAATGTAAGAAGGCTTATTGGCTGGCGAGCGTGGTCTCGCACCCTGACGAAGCTTCCTCCAGAGCTCCCGGAGTAGGTGGCTTGCTGGCCCCTTTCCTTTCTTCAGATCCCCTTTTAACAAAAGGTGACGAATGCATTCAGAAGACTGGAGTACCTTCGATGAGCTTAGACTGTCTACTTATTCCCAGCCAAACCAACCCTATCATCCTTCTTTGTCTATGGAGTTGCCAGCTCTTGTTTTGCCTCCATTCCTGATTACCTGTGGCAGAAACACCTCGAGAGAGCTGTCAATTCAGGCAGCGATAGAATGTGATTTGGGTCGTGGAACTCCAGTCCTTGTGTTGACATGATGTTCCATCAAACCCCGCTTGTGCAGTGCAGTCGTATCTTTAAGAGATGCTGCCTTGAGTCTGAGTGAACAGCCATGAGGTCTCACCACGAGGAACCACCAGGTTCCCTTAATCGCCCTCGCACACGTTTTCGAGGCCTGTAGCAGAACCATAACCAGCTAAATGCCTACCTGGTGCTAATTTAAGGAGTCGGTCTGGACACTGGTAACACTACAAGAGCCAGATCATAGCGTACACAGGCTGTAGAGGCAGGTGGTTGATGCCTCACCATTGTTTGTTTCTCAGACTGGAGATAAGAGCTGCTCCAGCCACTCCAGCAGCAACACGCTGTCCAGCAATGCCTCCAGCAACAGCGACGACAAGCACTTTGGCTCCGGGGACCTGATGGACCCCGAGATGCTGGGTCTCACCTACATCAAGGGCGCCTCCACGGACAGCGGTATCGACACGGCGCCGTGCATGTCCACGTCGGCCCTGGCGGCCATGACGGGAGCTCGGCTGCTACTGCCGGGCCGCGGGGAATCGGCACTGCAGTGGGTGGCCGAGCCCCCCGAGGACGCTGGGCGGGATGAGGAGGAGCCTGCTAAGATATACCTGACACAGGCCTACGTCCCGGCCGTGGCCAGCAGTCACGTCAGTGGGGGCAGCATCGGGGACCTGAGCGAGATCTCCTCCCACTCGAGGTGTGCACGAGGCGCCATCCTACCCATGATGCTCTCTGCCATGAGCACAATCGAGGATTCCTACCTGCGATTAGGGTAGTTTTACTCTAGGACTCATGTCTCATTTATGGTACAGCTTGACTTGCCTTGTGAAAAGAGGGCTGGTACACAGGGACATGTGAGGGACACACTGTGGCAGGACAGACAGACCTTTAATATAGACCCCGAATTGGGGGCCCACCTTGGGAGGGGAGATCTTTGGTCAAGATGTGGCAGCACCGTTAATAGAGTTAGCTGTACTCTGCCAACATTTAGTCTATGTGGCGTCCCCCTGTTGTACCCCCAGTTAAATGAAAAAGAGGATTGTCCTGCCTTGCAAAATGGGTCTTTACATGTTTCTTCTTTGCCCCTCCTCCTGTATTGGATAACGTAAAGGCAGAGGTTGACGTGCTGACATAGTGCCCCGATGTTCAAACGACAAGCGTATAATGAGAATCAGCATCATAGTGTCTTTCCGAAATGGACCCTGGCCGAAGCCCAAAAACAGGCCGATGCATAAAGATGTCACCTCCTCCCAGCCCTCGCATGTACGGGGCGCCTCGGTCACAAAGGCATGCTGCTTGACCCGTAAAAACACACGGCCCACCGGTGGTTGAGAGGCTCCCGTCTGATCCCATCTAGTTATCGGCTGAAAAGCGCCCTGGTACCCTGGTATTTAGGGAGAGGCTCCTGACATAGCCATGTTTAACTGATCTAAATTCTCATTGTCACTGGGAGATCTTGAAGGAGAAAAGCTCAGTCGAGGCCTGCAAAAAAACTAGGCCTTCTTCCAGTCATGTTTAAATGTTCAGATATCGGTTATTTATCTTTTAATGACCTTCGGTTCATGACCTTTGACCCCCGTAATGACATTCTTTCCCCTCCAGTGGCTCTCACCACTCGGGCAGCCCGTCTGCTCGCACCTCCAAGATGGGCGTCTCCCTGGACTCTTCGAAGGTCTATATTGTATCCCAGGGTGCCTTGCTACCCGGCTCCACCATGGAAGCACGAGCCTACTCCCGTCAGGCTCCACCCACCAAGTACCTGATTGGCTGGAAGAAGGCAGAGGACAGCCCTCCGCCAGAGGAGACTGAGAGGTTGGCGGAGTGTGGGTGAGTGTTGTAAGAAACCACAGCCCTGCAGAAAAGAGGGTCTCATTAGACATGATATTAGAAACGTGTTATTGTTATTCTGTGTGCAGAATCCTGACATCGGAATTTCAGCAGACCGTTACTGACGGTGTGGTCAGCCTGGGCAGTCCATCTGTAACTGCTTCCAAAGTGGTTGTGTATTCCAAGGCCTCATATTTGTCAGTTTGTTTAATTTGTATAATCGCTTTTAATGGTAAACATGCACAACAAGGTCAGCCAAAACTCCGAAGACCGCGTGTTGAGGTTTCATTATCTTAAGACGATAAAACTCCAGCAGGCTTCCACTCGTATTCCATCCAGCTTATCCAGCACAGGGTCATGACGAGCCTGGAGCCTATCCCAGACAGAACGAGGGCATCGGGGAGGGAACACCCTGGCTGGGATGTACACACACACACACACACACCCACATACTGTGGCTGATTTACCTAGCTGCCTCTCTTTGGACAGCAGAAGGATACCAGAGGACACCCTCACAGACAGGGGGCGACCCTGCAAAGTCCACACACTGACCCACCGTGCAGGCTAGTTCATTCAGTGGGATCTCGGAATGAGGTTTGGAAGCCTCGTGTGACATCGATCCAAATTAGATGAGAGTCGGCTACACGTCTCAATTCATGTACGATGGTGGCTGAGCGGACAGGTGGCCCAACTGAAGCAGACAGCCGCTCTATGGAAAAGCTCAGTGAAACTGATGGAATGTACCTGACACGTGTAACTTCTCACTATCGGTCCCGCCAGAGGCGTGAGACTCATGGCTGTTAGAGACTCCAAGATCCCTCGCCGAGCTCTCCACATGCCTTAGAAGCGTGGCTTAAAGCTTTCGACATTTTGAGAGTGGGGGAGTGGGGGGGGGGCACTGTTCCACTGTTCCTTTGGGTCGTTCCAAACAGCGCCATGGCGAATCCAATCGCGGACTGCGGATTCCTCTCTGCGCCGCCGCCGTGTTCATTAAAAGAGAAAAAAAAAATCCCCTCTTCCAGTCCTGTAATCGCATTTATGGCATGGAGACCAGGCACTTGGCTCGGCTAAGATAGATAGCCAGTGAAAAGATAATTTCTCCGTACGTTTTCTAACCTGTCTTGTAAAAGACTTGCACAGGCTTGCCTCTCGGTTTAATTATTCCCGCAGAATCCATAACCACGTCAAGCTGTGCGTTATGCAGTGAAGCTTCTCCCAACGAGTAGATGAGGCTCATTTAACCGAGGAGGCAGCATCTAGCCATGCTTTTTCTGCCATAACGTGTGCCCCTCACGTGCCCGCGGCTGACCTGACTTCCCACGAGGCTGTGGGAAGAGTCATGCCGCCTCCAGGCTGCCCTCACACCACATAGGTCACGTGACCTTGTCGGCCATCTCCCGCTTTTGCATTGCCCGCAGCACCATTTCCATTCAACGGGAGGGGTGTTTAGTGTTTGTCAGTTCTGGCAACCCAAACTTCTCCCAACCCACCATTTATTAATTTCACAGCCCCCCCAAAAGGTAGCAAATACACCAACATAGATTGGAGACTTGAATGTCATAGTACAAAACTTGAAAATTACTAGGGCTGACAAATTGTTTACCGATAACATTAATGACTGGCATACTTGATCCTAAAGTGCTTAAAGAGTGATGGTGAACCATGCCGAATGTTAGCCATGACCGTCCGTCCCGCACTCCTTTTCCTGCCCCACAGGCAGCTCTACGCGGACATCCCCCACCAGATGCAAGCGGCAATACGGGACGGCAAGCTGCCCCCAAGTCTGACCAAGCAGGACTTCCTGAGGATGATATTGCCTGATAGCATCGCCGAAGAGGATGGCCGGAGGAAGGTAGGTCAAGCCAAGTGAAGGAAATCGTAAAGGCAGTCGTATTTCCATTCCCCTTCCCCCACTGGAACCGTTTATGGGTGCCGTTTCTGCAGCTGACTGCTGACAAATTGTACGGGTGAACCAAGTAACATGGAATCTGGCAAAGCGACGTCTGCCCAAACATCGGGTGGTATGTCAGGTGTCCTCCCAGTTTCCAGGGAAAACTCGTGACTGTGCAGGACAGTAGGGTAGGAGTCACTCTCAGGATTACATTTCGCGGTTGATAATTTTGCACCAATCCGGTGTCCTGGATAGTAGCCAAGGAGTGATATGCATTTACCCCACGCTTCCCATGATGGCTAAATTGGTCATTTTGGGTTTTTGTTATCAGTGCCAGTTGTCAAACTGGGCTGTTCAGGAGAGCGAGTTGTGGTGATATAGAAAATGGTCTCTCGGGGTAGTGAACCAAAAATGCTTGAGCGAGACACTGAGTATCGTGTAGGACTAAACGCACCAGCCTAGCTGCACAAACCCACGCGTTTTTATTGCTGCACCCAAGCTAAAGGATCCCGGCCATCATGAATTCAGCTACGCTTATAACATGCATCATGTCTAAATGCAGTCCTCCTTAAATGCATCAAGATAGCAGTTTGCCACATTAACATATAATGGCAGTAGGGCCCTTGACAGCCGTGAAAGATCTTTCCCAGTTTTGCCTGAACTTTTCCTTTAACGTCCGAGAGTTCTGCACGGCCCGACACGCATTCTTCCTGAACTCGAAAAGGAAGTGGGTGCTGTTAGTGTGGCCATTCAGACCTTGAGGTTAACTTGGTGGGAGAAAATGAAAACCAATTCTCTTGGCGCTCAGTAGAGTTACCCTCCCTGTGTTAGATGTCAGAAAAGTTCCACACCAAAGTCCCACCTTTCCTATCATACTTATGTTATTGATTTGCAGGGATGCTGGGTTGAAACCAGATACAGCCAGTGTTAGGCACTGAAATCTCATTTTCAGCTTTGCTTATTACTTCCAGTATGTCAGAGTTGTGCTGTGGGAGATGTAAGCTTCCTCAGCCAGCCGACGTCTCCTCCGTGTGATTCACAGCTGTTCTGCCCGATCAGCTCGTCCGCTGATTGTGAACGCTCGCACGTTGTGGAGGAAATTCTGATGGCTTCGGGTTCGTGCCGTCACCCCCGGGGTCTGGGATTCGCCCCCGGTGCTTTATGGAAGCCGGGCCTGACCCTTTGGACTGAGAATGGACCCCGAGGTTGGTCTCTGCAAGCTAGCGAACAGCTAGCAGCAGACTCAATGAGCCTTTGGTGATGCTGTTGATAACACTGTTTCACACTGTTATCGTTCCATAGAGTAGAGAAGTGTGTAATACTCGCATACAAGATAAATTCACTTCAACTCCTACCATAAACACAGCAAGTTCGCCCGAAGGTGAACGTGTATGATGTGGTTTAAAATCATGCCTCATTCCCTCAATGTCATCTCGAAATAAGTCATTCTGAGCTGGAGCCATTAGAAGCCTTTTCCCTTTGCCTTCTCGTCACAAATGAGATCTGCCTGAAGTACAGTAGACTCAGAGCAGACAGTAGAATCTTCTAGATTTTCTCCCAGCTTAGTCAGATGGGAACTCGTCCTGCTTCTGTATTAACTTGTCTTCATTTACCCTAATAAACGCTGCATGCTGGAGCGTCCGTGTTCTGGAGTGTCAGCACGGGGCTCCCTGTGTCTCGTTAGCCCTGCAGTATATTAAATGGACATTAAATATGGACGTAGCTACAGGAAAAAACCTCAGGCCAGGTGCTCAGGAAAGCAGAGTTGTGCTGTTAGCCACCTCGGACCTAGGCTAGTAGAATCAAACATGAGCCTTGGCTGAAATGGCACGGATTTGTGTTTTTCCAAAACAAATTGATTAATGCCAGATGACAAACCTAACACTCCGGTCATGTTGGGGTTAACCTCCTCATTTACGTCTGTCGCTGCCGGGCAGCAGGCTGGGAGGACGCGGCTGGTTCTTACGACAGTGACCTTGCAGAGAGAGTCGCGGCACACGTGGCTTTCCTTGCCATGGCATGCGTCACCACGGTAACCCCTGACTGCATTTCTGTCTGCCCATAGGCTGACCCCGCTGAGCGAGCTGGCCGTTTAAGGCATGTTGTCCTGTATTTGTCCTGTGTGAGTCACAAAGTGTTATTTACATTGTGTAAACTGTAACCCCTCCCCCCACAAAGCAGTTCACGAAAGGTGAAAGGTGAAGCAAAATGTAGAGGTGGGCAAAGCCCCCGCTGGGCATGACTGTGCATTTTTTTTTTTTTTTGTCTGTCTGGTTAGTCACACTTAGTGTTTACCTAAATTCTGACTCACGAGAAGCGTCTCCACTGGGTAATTGTCGGGGAAGAGGAAGGAAGATGCAGACAGGCATTGCCGCGTTGGGGCTCGAGAGTCCAGGCTGGGGGGAAGTGGTTCTCAGGGCTGAGGGATACCCTGCCCAGCTGATGGGATGTCAGCATGCTGATTGAGGCTCACTTTATGCACCCATTCACTAGTCCATTCACGTCTGTTCTTCCTTCGAATCTGATTGTACGTTACTCGGATCCTCATTGACCACGAGTGTGACCAATCAAGAATCGGCATCCCCTGACTCTACTCCCCTAGGTGGGACCCCATTCCACATAGCGATGGGGCGAGATGGGGTGCTGGTCTTTTAAGCCAATCACCTTTCCCCCCCCCCCCCCCCCCCCCCCCCCCCCCCCCCCCCCCCCCCCCCCCCCCTCTCCCCCCCCCCCCCCCCCCCCCCCCCCCCCCCCC
>JAACJT020000035.1:11060471-11072687 GCA_009936485.2 Gymnarchus niloticus
TTTGTCTTCTTTGATGGGGCGGGGGTGTGCGTGTGTGTGTGTGTGTGTGTGTGTTGCGCTCTTGTGTGGGGGAGTGTGTGTGTGTGTGTGTGTGTGTTGGGCTCTGGTGTTGAGGAGCGTGTGTGTGTGTGTGTATGTGTGTGTATATCATGTACACTAAAACGCCATGGCAGCCCTTTTATGCTTCCATCTGTTTGGCTATCCTGGATGGCCAGTTTACCCCCTAGCTCCTCCAGAGTCCTCTCAGCTGAACCCAGGTATCTTCCCAAAACCGTAGGTCCCTGCAGGTTTGCTCTGCACATGCATTTCACCCAGGTCTGGCAAAGGCCAGGTTTACGGGGCTCCTGCCAGCAATTTGCTCATTAGTCATACACCTCACTTTTTGTAGCGGGGGGCTGGAGGTCCCACAGCACCCCTGGAGCACCTTTCAGGGTCTTGAGGTCGGGGCTGTATGAGCCTGAGTCTGGCAGCACCATTAATTCAATTTGATTTATTTTTATAGTGCCTTTCATGACACTGTTGCCCCAAGGCACGTAAGAGGAGCGTGTGGTAATTATACTGTGCTTTGATAAATAAGGAAAAGGCCAGACAACAACATAACTATCTCAGTGAGGAGAAAAACAAAACCTCTGGGGGTCCGAGGTCAACTGGGTGCCCACCCCCTGGGCTGACTACCATTATAAAGAGCAGGGAAAGATGTAAGACCGTTGTATGTTCAAAGGGTAAACTGCGATCAGGTCCATGGTCTGCTGATCCTCGTAAGATAATTTTGTTTGTAGACCATATGGACAACGTTGTACTTCGATTTCTGGGACTAATACTTTATCTGACTTCATTGGTGCCCACACCGGGGCACCATCCGGACCTCTGGGCAGGACAGGAAACCATAAATGGTCAGAATGGATGTTTAGAGGAAGACACGGGTGTAGAGAACAGCAACAGCACCAGCCAGAATTAGAGAGTGTTATGTAATAAGGTGTGGATAAGCTAGGCGAACGTAGCTGAGCTTTCTGTAAGAAGTATGCTTGTTATTCACATGGGCATTAGCCTGCTCGCATTGTATACTGTAGACTGGAGAGCCTGGGGATTGTGGGATATTGCGTTCAGTAGCTGGACTTTCCTGGCCTCACCTGAAATGCCTCCCCCCAGACGAATCCTGGTCTTCTGACGGCTCCCTGGCAGATAAGTCCAAGTTCACAGACCCTGGCCTGATGCCGCTGCCTGACCCCATCTCTGGCCTGGACTGGTCCCACCTGGTGGATGCGGCACGGGCCTTTGAAGGTACCAACCAGTCGAGCTGAGGCTCATCACACGCTGCCTTACTTACTTTACCAACAGCTAAATTCAGCACCATTTTCTCCTGGCTGTCGTTATCAGTATTGATAAAGCTAATTCCCAGCCTGTATTAAGCTACATCCAGTCTCGTGGTGTTAATTGGCCATTTTCACAGGGCCGCCCAGCAAGATGCCACTCGCGAGAACGGTCTCATTCACCACTTTCTGTAGTTAAGCACTTGCTGCAAGCTTTGGCCAATTAAAGCTTTTCTTTTCTGGCCAATCATTTCCATTTGGAAGCCCTAATCTTGGTGACCTGGTGCTGCCTGCTGAGTGTGATAAAAGCTTTTATTGTGAATGCAGTGGCTACTGTGTGATTTGCCGAAGTATGGTGGGTTTTTTTTGTTTTACTTTTTTTTGAAAGCCCCATTTTGGTTTCCACGAATGCCATTATTTCACGTTAAGAGCTCTATCTCTTAGCCACATGTGTTTATGGAAACATAATTATGAAACACAATGAGTCTGGAAGCCTAAATATGATATGTACACACGTGTGCTTTATGGGTGTAGAGAACATTTCAGCAGCCTGCATCTTTCTGCAGACGTGCTCTAGGGACAAACGGCAGAGGACCGTCCGGCTGAGTGACGGCCTCGTGGTATACTCGTGGGACATGGCATTCCCTAGGGGCCACCGCGTTCGCCGGCCTTCCCGGTTAGCTGCCGGCTTGCTTGTTTTAGTGGGTTTGTGTTGTCCTCCTTCATTGACTGGATGTCCACTGCTCATCAAGGTGATCGTGGTCAACCTGAGATTAACAATGGTCATCGGCGTTTACACTGTGTAGCTAAGACTGTCCGATAAATGCACTGCTCTGAGTTGGTTTTTCAGAGGATATTGCCCTCACTTCATCTTATTCCATAAAAGCAAATTATGGCACACAAATCTGGTGATACTGGTATCCCATCCAAGGTGTACCCCAGCCTTATCCTGTGACCCTGACCAGGATAAGGGAATGGTTAGATGGATACATGGGTGGATGGTGATTGATCCAGTCGATAGTTTTGCAGTCACACATCAGCCGTGGTGGAGTCAATCAAAAATGAGATCTCCCAGGTTTCTACTCCAGCACAACATGCTATTTTACAGCATGTAGACACCTCGTTAAAAGGAAAGGTAAAATCACCCTCGTGACCCAAATGACACGGCTGTTTCTGGAGACTAGGCTGTGACGTCTCCCCCCTTACCCTTCTGATCTGATTTTCTCTTCCCCTCTTGTTTCAGAGCTGTCACTTGCACTCTTTCTGCAAGGTAATATGTGCGATATGCGTCAATCCCATAGTGCACCAGTGCTGCATCCCCCTCAGCCCGCTGTACGTCTGTACCTGCATGTGTCACTATAGCAGAAGACAGCCCCGTAAACACCATGGAGGCACCAACACTTTCGGGGCTCCTGCAGACACCACACAACACCACTTTTTGCTTGGGGGTCCTTCTCAGGGGGCTGTTGAGCCACCCGCAGATAGGGAGAGCCGGTAATGCCATGCCAGAGATCGCCACGGTTACAGCTCCAACCCCCAATGAAGACAATCCTACCCCATGAACCAAGATCAGTGAATTAAGCAGAGAGCAGCACCACCCTTTTCCTAGAAACGGCACACACAATGATGCCATTTCCTGTCATGCGGCATGAGTTAACCCTTCGTCGCCTGGTTTCAGTCTTAATCAGCCTGTCCATGGTTTGCCGCGTGTGCTCTTTGCCTGACAGGGAAATAAAAAAAAATAAAAACCTGCATTTTGAGCTGTTAGCGCTTCAGCATGGCTACATGTTAGCCGTTTGTCAAGTTTCCACATGCCGGACGACTCGTGCATCAGCAGGCACAAAGGTTTGGTACGCCTCCCTTAGGCCTCTCAGCATTTCTCATCTTTGCCCCCCCCTATCCTAACCCTAACCATAACTAATACCTATGCACACCGCTGTGGGTCCATTGGTTTAGCCCGTCTCTCTGTTGGCTGTGGGGACAGGAGGGGACGGCTGTGACATTGGGGACAAGACAGATGGCGTGCATGTGGCCAGGCCTTGTACCTTTCATGAGTGATCAAGACTTAGATTCTCAAGGTCAGCTGACGCACTGCGTATAGTCATGTCGTGGACAGAATTTTGGGTACAGCCACATCTCACCTTCCTGGGGGTCACCAGATCTACTGCTGGTGACTGGCAGGTAACAGCTGGGTGCTTGGACTCAAGGACATAAAGGGTGTTTACTGTGATAGGGCCATATGCTTACCATCAGTGGTCATGGGGTAGATTTCCTGGTTCAGCCTCACAGCACAAGCCAAAACTTCCTGTTGTTCCATTGACTCAGATGGACCATGTAATAGGGAACTGGGCTGGTGTGCTAGGTGGTCTCCAGCTTGAACCTGCTTCTTATGCATCTTACTTTGTATGTGACGTTGTCTTCTTACACCACCATGGTTTTAGGGTTCAATTCACACACCTCAAGTGATTTTCCTCTGTCAGTCCAACAGCATGCAGCTTATATACGCGTTGGAAAGTCTAAATTGCCAACTCTGTGTGTGTGTGTGTCCCATGTTTACATTACGTTGTGGGGGTAATAAAGTTCTGACATTTTTACCGTATGGACATTTGCCGTGTCCCCACAAGGGAAAACTCAATTTTCTAAAAACTTGTGGTTTTTTATATGGTTAAGGTTAGGGTTATCATAGCTAGGATTAGCGTCGTGACCGTAGAAATGAATGGAAGATCCCCACAAGGTCAGAAATACAAACGTGTGTGTGGGCATGAGTGCCTGTGTGTGTGTGGTTCCAGTGATGCCCTGGAGTGTGCCCCGGGCCTCCTGGGATAGGCTCCAAGCTCATGATGACCTTGCATTGGATACGCAGTTATGGGAAACTGGCAGATTTCACTTTGTTACTAAGGCCGATTGTGTAGCTGGAGTCTTGTATTGGAAAATGCTGTCAGAGTGGCCAGCACTAGATGAGCATTACTCATCTCTTCCATCCCAGGCGGTCAGTGTCCGCTCTCTCCGTCGAGCTGGACATAGCAGCAGTGAGGATTAGCTATGAAGGACACTGTGTCACTGTGACCCCAACTGTTATTCCAGCAGATTTATATTGGATAGTCTGTGTTCAGGGTCAGCGGGTCTCATTAGTCCCGTCCTTTCCCTGTGTCATTCATATATTATTCTGATGCTGTGGTTTCTGTTGATTTATGTGAGGGTAAAATAGCATTTTGTAGGAAGTTCCTTCTTCACCGAGATCTAACATGATGGGACAACAGAGACTCTGTCCTGAGTTGGCAGTAGCCAGTCAAACAGAATATGCTTTGAACCTGAAGTGATTTATTTTTCCTTCTGTATGTACAGGCCAGACCACAATGCTTTTACAAAACGTCTGTCAAAGTGGCTTTAGCACGCTAGACTCTGTCATTTTTTTGTTTTCATGGAGTATAATGGATTGTGTTTGTTTTGTTTTATGCAGATTATGTAGATTTCTTAGAGCAGAGAGAGACGATATATGAGCATTAAATGCTCACCCATTCAGTAGCCCAGTCTGAGTTTTTGATTTTGGGGATTTATGGAGACAGACAAAGGGGCTTCAGGAACCTTGAAATTAGGTCGCTCTTTGTCATCGGCGCTCGTCCACGAATGCATGGCATCGCCCGCATAGAGGATAATCGCCGGATGGCGCTTGAAGTGAGCGGAACTGCTCTGAGCACACAGGGTCTTCGGATCACGCCCGTCTTCTCGATCCATCGCATGTGGCTTTCTCGCAACGAGATGGAGGAAAGGCCTGCCTACCTGGGGCTGAAGACTGAACATTTTTTATGTCTTCTTTGATAATAATCAAAAAATAGTGGAACTGAGGGATATTCACTGATTCAGCAAGGCGACATTTTTGATTAACTGATATTTTTCTTTATTGTGTATCTTTCCAACCTTTTTATGTTAAGTCTTTTATATTTCTGTTCTTGCTGTACATAATTCATTTCATTTTCAGTCTGGACTTCACATAAAGCCAAGGCAAGGAAAATTTTATTTATATTACAATTTCATACACAGAGGCAATTTAAAGTGCTTTACAGAGACAGCAATAGAAAAGCGCAGGAAATTTTAGATACAAAGTTAAGAACAATTAAAACTAATAAAACTAATAAAAAGGCAAAAAAAGTAAACGGTTAAGACATCAAAACTTACAATATATGAACGACAGTATTGGGACGCCACTTAATAATAGAATTCAGGTGTTCCATTCAGGCCCATTATCACAGGTTTATATAATCAAGCACCTAGGCATGCAGTCTGCATTTACAAACATTTGTGAAAGAGTGGGTCATTCTGAGGAGCTCAGTAAATTCAAGCATAGGATGCCACCTTTGCAATAAGTCACTTTGTGAACTTCCCTGCGAGATATTACACAATCGACTAAGTGGTGTTATTGCAAAGTAGAAGCGTTTAGGAACAACAGAAACTCAGCCACAAAATGGCAGACCATGTAAAATCACAGAGCGGGGTCACCAAGTGCTGAGGCGTTTAGCACGTAAAAGTCCCAGACTTCCTCTGGCATTAGCCTCAGCACAAAAACTGTGCACTGGGAGCTTCATGGAATGGGTTTCCATAGCTGAGCAGCTGCATGCAGATGCCAGGAGAACGTTACCTCCCTGACTGCATTGTGTCATCTGTAAAGTTTGGTGGAGGAGGGGTAATGGCATGGAGTTGTTTTCAGGGATTGGGTTTGGCCCCATAGTTCCAGTGAAGGGAAATCTTAATGCTTCAGCATGCCAAGATATTGTGGACAATTTTATGCTTCCAACTTTGTGGGAACAGATTGGGGAAGGTCCTTTCTGTTCCAGCATGACTGTGCCCCAGGGCACAAAGCAAGGTCCATAAAGACATGGTTGGGTGAGATTGGTGTGGAAGAACTTGAGTGGCCCACACTGAGCCCTGACCTCAACCCCATCGAACACCTTTGGGATGAACTAGAACGGCGATTGCGAGCCAGACCTTCTCGTCCAACATCAGCGCCTGACCTCACAAGTGCATTTCTGGATGAATGGGAAAAAATTCCCATAGACACACTACAAACTCTTGTGGAAAGCCTTCCCAGAAGAGTGTAGGCTGTTATAGCTGCAAAGGGGGGACCAACTCCATATTGATGCTTATGGATTTAGAATGTGATGTCATAAAAGTTCCTGTAGGTATAACAGCCAGGTGTCCCAATACTTTTGTCCATATAGTGTAAGTGCATTAAAATAAAGACTAGTCATAGACTGGTGAGAATAGTAAAGTTTTTAGCCAACTTTTAAAGATCTCTAAAGATGGACTATGCCTAATCTCTCCTGGGAGTTGGTTCCAGCTGTGGGTAGCATAGTAGCTAAATGTCATTTCAGCCTGCTTAGTTTGGACTAGCTGACCAGCACCTGAAGACCAGAGCAACCTTCTCGGTTCATAGTCTTTCAGAATGTCAGGAATGTATTCCAGACCGAGTCCACATAGTGACGTGTGTGCCAGGCGCAATACTTTGAAATCGATTCTGTGGCTAACTGGAAGCCAGTGCGAGTGATGTGCTCAGCTTTGTTAGTCCTGCTTAGCATTCCAGCAGCTAAGTTCTGTATGAGCTGGAGTCATCCAATGGTCTTTTTTTGGGAGGCCGCACAGGACAGAATTACAGTAGTCGACTCTGTGGGTGATAACTGCGTGGACAGATCTCTCTTGCTGGGACGTTAGGTCTGTAAGTTTAGCTGTGTTTTAAAGATGGTAATAGGCTGGTTTAGTATGGCTACCGAAGCTGAGGTCAGAGTCTATTTGAGCACCAAATTATCAGTTTTTTCTTCATTTAGCTGAAGGAAATTTTGATGCATCCATGTATTTACTTACTCTTTTTGTCAATACATGGTATCTATGGGACCATAATGATTTGGTGACGGAGCAAAATTAGTTTGAGTATTGTCAGTAAAACTGTGATGCTCCATGTTGTTGTCATTCAGAATTTGGCCTAAAGGAAGCATGTACAGCTTGAATAAAAGAGGTCCCAGAATAGAGCCTTGGGGGACCCCACATGTGATGCTGGTCCACTCGGATTTATTATTAAAGTAAATAAATGAACTAATGGTAAATTACTAAATGGCATTCTAACCTATATTGCAGCAGTATCACAGTCATTGCGGTAGCCTCCAACTTGGCAGTCTTTGCCGTATGAAGACAACATTCAGCTGTTATCGCTAAACATGCATTTTGCTGGCCTGCTACCTGATATAGTAAGTAACTGCCCATATGACTTGGTGCTGTATTAATGTGGGCGGTAGAACCATGTTTAGAAAGGCAGAGATCCACTGAACAGTGCACAGTTCATCCTTGCTTTCAGTAGAAAGGATCTCGTACTGCAGGGAGGCAGTCTGGCTCAGTGGCTCGTGATTTTGCGTCACAGCTTGAGTGTTGGGATTTTGAATTCTGGCCCACGCCGTATGTGGAATTAAAGGGTAGTTAGGTGAATTGGTATTGCTAAATCCCCTATAGTGTATGTATCCTGCCATGGGCTGGCATCCCATCCAGAGTGGATCCCAGCCTTGTCCCCTACCTTGGGCCCCGTCATGCTTGTGATGGAATACAGGACTCCCCAGTAACCCTGCAGAGGGCGGGAATATGGGTGGAGCTGTGCCCGTGTTAACGCTGCGTTAATCACAGTTGTGCTTGCAATACAATGAGATGGGCAGGTTGATTTCTGCCTTTTGATTCATGATCACTGTTCATCAGGCATTGACAGGCTGTGTGATAGTACAGGATGAAACTTAAACAAGCAATGCTGTCCGTCTACATTTCCATGAGGAACCAGGCCGTGCCTCAAGCGTATAAGGTGGGACTAACATATCAAATGAATTTGTAAAAGACGAGCGGCTGGTTTACTGAGTGTATTTTTGTCTTGTCTTGTTGCATCCTCATGAGAATCCCTGCTTTGGCTGCATTGAGCTCCTGACCGTGTCCAGTAACTGAAGCTGTCCACCTTTATTCGGGAGTCCAGAATGGCCGTTGGTTTCCGGCTGTAATGTGGCCGATTTTATGCTCTTGTTACTTCAGGGCTGCAGCTGGACCCGGAGCCTGTGTCCCATCAGGGTGACGTTATAGGTGACTACACTTTCGCATGGAATGGTTAGATTTTTTTTTTTTTTTTTTGCATTTTTCCTCATGCAGACAGGCATTGCAGTCATTGTGAACAGCGTCCCGGCATGATGTCCCCCAAACACTGATACCTGAAGATCAAGGAAGGCCCAGGACAAGTACAGGAAAATGTGGGGGCACCCACTTTGCACAGGGCCCCCCCCCCGCCTCTCGCTTGCCTCATTGCACTGATATACCATCGTGTCCTGAATATCCACTGGATCAGTTCAGTAGAAGGCGATTTGCAGGGCGTGGCTTCACACTTGAGTGCTGTCGTTTTCGCTGGAATGTCTGAATGCACACCCCGCCAACCACGTCTCCTTGCTGACGGCAAATAGCTTTGAAAGCACTTGCTAGCGGTCCGTTAATTTACCGCGGCTGTATCTGCTGCTCGCTCTGCCAGGCCCCCGACTGGCTGACCTAACGGCGGTCTCCTCTCTCCTTACAGACCAACGCGTGGCCTCGTTCTGCACCTTGACAGATATGGAGCAGCCTCTGGGCCTGGATGTGTCTCACGAACTGAGCAGGCAGCTGGTGACATCACAGGGCACCAGCCTTGAGCCAGGGTAGGTGCAGACCACCTGCATGTGCTCTCACAGTGATGTTCGCAGGCATGATAAACAAAATGCCCAGGACCGATTACAGTCAAAGTCATTTATCAAACTGAATTGGCTTTCTGACCTTGTCCTTCCACCTCTGGCCAGCGAGGGGACACTGACTGGCAAGGTGAACCAGCTGGAGGTGGTCCTGAGACAGCTGCAGAATGACCTTCGGAAGGTGAGTGAGTAAACCAGGACTGGGCCTAATGGGAGAACTGGGAGTGGCCCAAGCTTGACTTCTTCAAAGATGGAAGGTTTGCTGTACTGCTGTGCCTCGCATTGGCCCGGAGAGCAGTGGTGTGGTGCTCACATCGGGGCTTCAAACCCGTGCTCTCAGCTTCAGCATAGTTCCCGGTCTTTCCCCAGCACTGTCCAGACTCTCGTGCTTGCCGCGTACTCCAGGAAGTCTGTTTTATCAGTCATCGTTTCCTTATGAGCAAGACAATGCAGATGCTAATTATAGAGTCCTGTGTTCATTCATTCATGGCTGATTATTGTTGGTATTTGTGAGATCGTGGGAAGAAGCAGAGTTCTCCGTGAGAATAGAGAAGAACTGGCACTTTGAGGCGTTCCTGTAAAAGCTGTTGAAAGAGCCTACTTTGAAAATGCTGCCCATCTTGGCCTGATTCAGTGAGACCTGTATAGGCATCATAAAATGATACAGCGCCGGGCCCGTTTGGGTCATAGATTTCCCAGGGGTAATTATCAAAGGCAGTCAGAGGGAGAAGGGTTAATGTAGTTCTCTGGGAATGTGACCATATATGGGTGTTTCTCCAGGAGAAGCAGGACAAGGCCATGCTTCAGGTCCAGGTCCAGCACCTACGACAAGACAACCTCCGTCTTCACGAGGAGAGCCAGACGGCCGCCGCACAGCTGAGGAAGTTTACAGAGTGGTTCTTGCACTCCATGGACAAGAAGCCTTGAGGAACACTGGACGGCCAATGGGAAGGCACGGGAGAAGGCCCGGGGCACAGGGCCTCTTCTCATTGGTGGAATGTAAACTGTGGGCTTCTCCCACTTTCTGGTACTCAGACTTAGTTGTTGCTTTTGTGGCCAAAAAAAAAAAAAGAGCTGAGTCCTGTTGGGGGGTATTGGGGGTGTGTTGTAGGACTACTCCACCTGAAATGGCAGGCAAAAGAATGTACTGGGCTGTAGGTAACACTTTGTACCTTTGAACCAGGCTTTAAGAGGTGGGAAATTTAAAACAAAAAAAAAAAAAAAAATGAATGTAACTCGGTAAGGACCCTCATTGGGCCAGGAAGATCGTGATCGGCTTTTCGAAAGCCAGAAAGATCTCAAAAACTCCGAGCGACGCTGTTTGTCCATTTCTCAAAGCCTTGCTTGTGATTCTGTTTTTCCACAATTCAGACATAGGACAGATAGGTGCTCTTTCACTGTGTGTGCGTGCGTGCGTGCGTGCGTGTGGGTGCCTGTTGGCTCGCTTGGCTGTGTGTTTGTATGAGTATCCTTTGTAAGTAGTTTGTAAAATACTCCACTGTTACACTGTACTAGCAATAAAGAGGATATAATGTTTAAAATTTAACACATGGTTAAGACAAGGTCGTACTAGAAATATTTATTTTGTTGGAGCAGATTGTGTCTGATTAGTTTTTCTTTTTTCCTTCTCCATTCTAAAAATCCTTTCACTTCTTTAAACCTTGTCTTGGCTCACAGTTTGGGAGGTTGTCGTGTGTGTATAGCAGTAAAAATCAGCTCTTATGCAGTCGTCCTAGCAGTTGAGGATGTGCCGGCAGACTGCATTAACAAGGCCAAAATTAGTTTTGATTTGTACAGAGCCTCAGAGGAAACATCTTCTATTTAACACTTATTTAAGTTTATTTAACCAGAAATCGTTTTATTTTGGCAAGAGTATTTTTCATTTCCTTCCTGCACTAAAAAAAATGGAATCACTGTCTATGCTCTTGTGTGTTGCTTTCCGGAGAGACGATACGTACATATACTCTGTGTGTATAGATGGTGGTAAATCATTATTTCTGGAAAGTCCAACATTTGGATGCTGCTAGACTACAATCCCTTGGTTTGTATGGTTTTACAAACGTTCTTAACAAACTCATTTAAAATGGGAAGCACGCCAGCTTTTCCGAAATAAACGTAGGTTGTGTACATGTGTTGCCGTGTCTGTGGCGTGAAACCACACACCGTGTCCCGTTCACGGCTGCTGTCTCGCATATCCGACGCGTCCTGGAAGGACAGAAGCGAGATGTCCAAGCTGCGTGGTCATGGCCATGGATGTAAATAGCTAGAAAAAAAACTGGAAATTACAGGTGACTTGGGGTGCCTTACTGCTTATAGCAAACTACACATTGATGACTGGATTGTATCTGCTGTTCTCTGTCAAGTTCTTACAGTAACTGCTGACCGCTTGTCGCTTAAAGACTCGTATGATCAGTTTAGTACCATTAGAGTCCCTTTATGACAGGTTATGTGAGGTTACTCAAGTGATTCACCTTGAAAAGATCGTATTAAGGGTCAGTCATAGTAGATTCTTCTGTGAGATACAGACTCCATCGCGGGTGTCCCATAATCTCAAGGTTCTGTCGAAGTTGGACTTACTGACGGGGCTTGTTGCTATAGCAGCAAGAAGTATCCGATTTGTGTACACTTCCTTTGCTTCAGTAGTCCTCCCAGATTCCAGTGTAACCAGGCAGCCACATTTTCCAGATCAAATGAGTGATAGTCACTTTAATTAGAGAGTAATTTGCAAAATGGCCTCAGACTGAATTTAACTTCCTGATGATAGCCCTCTAGTGGAAGGAAGAGAACAGTGCATCCATAATACAGTAAATTAAAAACTGGTTGTAAAACCATGGTAAAATAACCATAACATAGCATGAAATAATGCTCATTTATTTCAATTTTAAATGCAATTGTATTGTTTTGTTTGTTAAAACTGGGCAGGAAGGAATTCCATCAAAACAGTCCTTTTATGGCAAAGTTTAAAACAATATGAGCAACATTTTAGAGATGTTTACATAGAATATGTATTTCCACTCTTCTGACAAAACCATCTGAGTGTAGGTAACAGGGTACAACATTACAGCCATAGAAGCAGTTTATGGTATGTAATGGTGCAGTATTACAGCTGTAGAAGCGGTTTGGTGTAGGTAACAGGGTATAGTATTAAAGCTGTGGAAGTGGTTTGGTGTAGGTGA
>JAACJT020000035.1:11072787-11101013 GCA_009936485.2 Gymnarchus niloticus
GACAACCCCACTGAAAAAGTCTGCAGACTCGATGGCTCTCATTGGGCAGAATTGGATAACCCCACTGAAAAAGTCTGCAGACTCGTTGGCTCTCATTGGGCAGAATTGGACAACCCCACTGAAAAAGTCTGCAGACTCGATGGCTCTCATTGGGCAGAATTGGATAACCCCACTGAAAAAGTCTGCAGACTCGTTGGCTCTCATTGGGCAGAATTGGACAACCCCACTGAAAAAGTCTGCAGACTCGTTGGCTCTCATTGGGCAGAATTTGACAACCCCACTGGAAAAGCATAAAAAGTCTAAGCAGCCAGGGCCATGTCTTGGCCTGCGTCGACCACTGCATTTGTGAAATAATGACTTTCATTTGGCAGTTCTTTTACATATTGCAGCCGTAGCAAAAACATGCAGACTTGGGGTTTCCTAAGGACCCCAGTTAATGAAGGTCACGTAAGAGGCACAGGTGGGTCACATGCATGCATGTGGAAACTCCACTGAGTCCAACTCAATATCACTCATTGCTCCTTTTTCTTTACATCTTCTCAATACTTACATATAAGCAGTGTAGTTACATGAGCTGCAGGGAAAACGTACCATGTAGTTAGAAGAACAATGAACAAAAAAATGAAATTGCATTGTTGCTTGGCAGCTTTGTCATGCTGTGAGTAAGGACTGGTAGAAGCAGGTCCCAGGTATGAGCTGGTGTAATGGGGTTTCTCTGCAGGAGGACTGGAGAACGTCCTCTGTGAGGAGTCTGGAAATTAGGAGGGACCTCTAAATAGCTGCTGCTCCTTCAAATCAAGAAGATCTCTGCTGAGACGTTTTTGCTGTATTCTGAGCTTCACACCTGGATGGCTCCTCAAGGAGCTGTTCCAGGAACATCTCACTGGGCAGAGACCCCTGAACTAGACAAAGGCCATGCTGGGAAGATAATGTCTCCCAGGTAACCAGGGAACATCAAGGATCTTCCAGAACAATCAGGTCTAATGTGACCTGCTTGCCCTGCTTCTACCGTGACTGTATGAAGTCATCTGAAGCTGATGATGAAAAAGACACACACAGATTTTATTTTCAGATATACTGTACATTTGAACACGCTGCCAGTCAAAATTTGGCCAGAGACATTTTGAGTTTGGTAGGTTTTATTAAAATTGAAGCCATATGAAAGCCAATTACATGTGCATTGTGTGTGTGTGTGTGTGTGTTTTTCATGGAGATCTGTAGTTACACTGATATAAATGGACAATAAGTATCCTTCCACTCTCAGGAGAATCCCAGACTCCTCCAGATGGCCACCTTTTACAGGGATTGTAGCTGAACAAACTCTAGGCATTGTATTAATAACAAGACCCAGGTATTTCCCAGGAAGTTCTCTGCAGCCACAAATGCTCCACCTGGCTGAGTAGCCCTGACCCTCGTATCCAGTTCACCTAAAATAAACCCAAAGGGAGGTTCAAGTGGCATCACTTCGAGGTTTCCAAAGATGTTAAAAAACGGGGTGCTTGAAAACGTCTGGCTGCTAATGTGTACGATTAATGCAGTTAAAAAAGTTTTATGCAGGAAGTCTCATAGTTAAAATTTCAATGCTTATCAGTCTATACTTGTCTCAATCAAAATGACACGTTGCTTGTGAATGTTCAGCTCCTCAAACCTGCTCGTGATAAGCTTATGTTATTAACCTACTAATATAAAGTTGAAAACGTCTGCAGATAAATTACAGGTATCCTGAATACTTATGACAGGCCAGAATGTTCCCTATCTTCTACCCTGTGCTTCTCGGAATAAACTCCAGACTTACTGTGACCCTGCACTGGAAAAGAGATTATTATTATTATTGTTATTGTTATTTTTAAGTTGAACTAATGATTCAAATAAATCTAACCGAAAAATCGCTGTTTCCATAATGCACCAAAACTGGCAATGTACATTTAACGTCATGCTAGTAACGGATAAAGCATAATTCAAAGAGTGATCTCCATACAAGCTGGCAAATCCCCCTTTTCTAGTAATAAAACTGCCTCAAAGCAGTCCAAAATCATCATCCTTCGATTCATCATCTGGAATCATCTCAACGGAACTTTTCCAGTAATATGAGAAAAGCAATCCAAGTTCCATCCTGCCATCCATTATCCTCCTCATCCATTATAATTCAATGTTGGGTCTGGAATCTTATATAGCCATACTTACATATTCAATTGAGGAGCTGTCCTTCTGAAGTCCACATTGTTTTACATATGCAGTCTTGTTTACATGTGAGGCAGACAGAGGAATTCATGCCAAGTGCATCTCCTCTGTTTCTGGCCAGCAGGCTCCAGGAGTTAGCAGATATTATAGCGATTATGAAACTGGATGAGGCACTAAAATGAAATCCCTTAAGAGTGCCTGATGTTGGACCATTAAACCAGATACCTAATCAGTAACTGCCTGGGTGTAAAACTGAGTAATTGAACGCTGTGCCATTTGTTTTGACACTGTGTTGAGCAACTAATTAATTAACAATTTAAATGCATTCCACTGTTGACCTTAACTCCGTCCTCTGACGAACTTTCGAGGGTGGGGGTGGTGACGTATGGCTAAACTATTTTCATCATCATTCATATTTTTTCAGGTCTGTTAGGACTTATTCACGTTGTGTTTTGCTGGACGATGCTTCTCCATGGGCCCTGACACTGGGAATGATAATGTTTCTGGATGATGAGGCAACACTTGAAGAAAGCAGATGGAGGAAGATTAAGATTGCCCTAATTATTGTAGCCAGGCTGCAAGCCTCCATCTGCCATGTGACTCTCGGAGGACACAATGAAAAAAAAATTGTCCCCTCTGGAGTGGGGGTGACAAGTCTGGTTCCGGCAAAGCTTGCGACATTCAAAAAGAAAAGCTTTGATTTACGTGAAGAACCTACCAAAATCCTAGCTTTACAACCCAATAACAACCCAATCTGAAATATTTCTGAAACATTTAAGAACATTGTGCATGTATTTATGGGTTTTCACCATGTAATGTCAATTCTGAATTCACAACTCTCCAAGACATTCTCAGCTGACGGGGTATTGAAACAGAAAACATCTGAATCTATAAATTTGAACCCCTTCTGGTTAATATTTGGTAGATTCACATTTGAAATTAAACTATATAGCTCAACAATAAAGAACAACTGAACAGAGAAGGGAAAAACCATTTTCTGGCAAGAATGGGGCACAGAATGGCTGTTAGCAGGCCATGCAAGCATGGGTCCAGGGCTGCTGGCAAACAAATGAAACATGAACCCATACAATTAGCAAGGAAGCAAGAATTAAACTTCTGCAAAGCCATGTGGGAGACACATTGGAGATGGATGGAAGTCCAGGACAGACTTGGCACCCTTCAGGACTCTGAAACTATAACTGACCACCTTTCCACGTCATGGTCATGTATCTTTGCAGTCTGACTGTATCTGTGGCATTTTAAAGCAGGTCTACATCGTTTATGGATCCTATCTTGCTTGTGGTCATATCATGGCAGTGTTCATGGGATTCTGTGTCCAGTGTTGTGGGAAAGAGTTTCACCATGTATGGCCAAAAGTATGTAGACACCCCTAATAATTAGTGGAATTGGCTAATTAAGCCACCACAGTCATTGATGACACAGGTGTTTAATTAAGCACACAGCCATGCAACCTCCAAGAACAAACACTGGGACCAGAATGGGTCATATTGAAGAGGCTAGTGACCTTCAACATGGCAACATCATAGGATACCACCTTTCAGACGAGTCAGTCTTCTGATATCTGAGCTGGTCAACTGCAAGTGAAGTGGAAACATCTAGAAGAAACAGGAGGTCAGTCGTGATGTGGGAGGCCACACACACAGAAAAGGACCTGATCACCCAACATCAATACCCAACCTCAAAAATGCTGTTCTTTGTGAATGGCAGTAAATCGCACCAACAATGTTCCAACATCTACTGGACAGGCTTCACAGAAGCATAGATGTTATTAAAGAGCAAATGGAAGACCAACTTTCTATTTATATCCTAAGATGTGGATGGAGATACTGCAGATGTCCACTTGTTTCTGATTATAGTGTGTTCTCTACTTCTTAAAATGCCTGTAAAGCACTTTGTAAACCCTGTGGTTGAAACACTGCTGTATACATTGATTGATTGATTGATTGATTGATTATATATGGAGTAATATGAGTTAATATGGCTTATATCTATGCATATGAATGATTGATGTTTCATCTGATCTCTGTGATTCCTAGCTACTCATAAAATGCCCAGGGACGCCAAGGTGCCATTCAGCTTTCACTCATTTTGACAAATAAACTTTGATTAAGGTGCTTGAGCACCTGAGCGGCTGAGGCACCAGTAAGCATCAGTACCTCATTTTTTCGTACTCATTAGCCATCTTTTGACACAAAGGGAATTCAGCACCCCCCCCCCCCATTCATAATTAGGTTTTATTATCAAACGTATAAATTAATTGGATAGGTTCAGAAAATTGTACTTAATAGGTTTATGCCAAAAATGATTTGCTGGGGTCAGTTGGGCACTTTTCTAATTTTAATAGATAAATTACTTCTTTTCTGTTTGATTTTCTCCATCTTTCACCTCCTGGATTAAAGATTTGTTCCCACACTTAGAAAACGTCAAAGTATTTTGTTGTATAACAAGGAGTAATATTTTTGTTCATAACCCAGAAGTGTTTATGTCCTGTTTCACCGAATGAATGCTAAGGACTTGATATCAAAGATTTATATTTAATCGATAACACTACAAACATGTAATTTGTCTTGTTATCCAAAGCATAGAACATGGCCTATTACATCACTGTTTGACATCTAAGCACCTCATCAAATATATCCATCCATCCATCCATCCATCTATCCAGCCATCCATCCATCACCTGCAACTGCTTATCCAGAATAGGGTCCCAAAGGGGCTGGAACTTATCCCAGGAAAAACATGGCACAAGGCAGGCAAGGCACACTCTGGACAGGATTGCCTTCTTGCTATATGATGTTTGATAATCAGTGCTATATTTACAGTCTTATTTACTGTTATCTCTGTAAAGCACATTGATTGACCTCTGTATATGATATTCTGCTATACAAATAAACTTTCCTTGCCTTGCATATTGATTTGAAAGTAAACAAAATCGTAGTCGGAGAGTACAATCCCACAGTATCCAAATAAACATTTTTCCTTGGAAACCATAGATTTTTAAACCTCAGGTTTATGTAATATATGTTATAACAGGTAGATGAAGGAGTAGCCCAGAGATTGGTGTGTACCACAGGTTTTTTCCAGAAAGGTTTATACCCAACACTGCTGTACATGTTTGTGGCTCATTTTGATGCGAGTTAAAAAACCGTTACCCCACTGTGGTGTAGTCCCAGTTCTAGGCTCACAAAATTGACAGCATACAGCAGGATGAGGTGAGGACTCACTCAGAGCGATTGGTGGCCGAGTTTTTTAGTCAGGGCAGGGGTACCGTGCTTATCAGAATCGCCGTGAACGGGTGGTATGCAACCTAAGGTATTTATTTTCAGTTTCCTAAGTTTAAAAACAAGGGGAATGTGAAAGGCAGTGACATCCTGTTACCCGGCTGCACCGCCAGACAGATGTCACGACAGGTCTCGAGCAGAAATGACGCGGAAGCTCACCTGGCAGACGGCAGAGTGGCTGAGGAAACGTGGCGTTCAGTTCCTAATGGGCCATCACTTTCATGGATGTCCTAGCTAGGGGCTTTGTAGCATACAGCTGGGGGAAGAGGCGGGACCGACAGGATTGAACCGTGAGTGCTAGGTATTTATCTCCTGCTACTTGTCACGCTTGGGAACGAAAATAATTTGAAGAAGGCTTACCTGTTTTACGAGTCCTGCTTCCATTGCAGTTTGGTCACAAAGGTCTTCCTGACCTTCCAGGCCAGTGACAGAGGGAATTACCTGGTTTTCTTTCTTTTTTTGGTATTTAAGTAGAACTATATCTGCCTTTCTGCCATGGGGGTGCAGGGCTGCTTCTGCCTTGCAAACCCCAAACTCATTTGAGACTGGAGATCCACAACTTCCACCACAAAATGAGTCTCCTTAAGGATAATATATTACTCTGGGATGCCTGACAGACAAGCGATGTATAGGCATGTATTTTCTTTGTCTTATTTTAAATTCATAGAGTACACTCCCAAAGCTTACAGCTGTGTCATTCTACTTGAGCAGGTGAAAAATCTCGTTAAAATGAAAAAGGTAAAACAGGAAGACTGTCAGCATTCAAAAGCTCGTTGCCTGCATTGTTGCATCCAACATGGGAAACAGTAACGACATCGATCCTATCCAATGGCGTGTGTGAGACCAAAATGGAAACAGACAGGCTAATACTGAGGCAGCTTTCATACAACGAACACGCATATATAAACAGATGATGCTGGCTGTTAGTGGTTTTTAATGAAGAAAAAACTGAATTTGAGCTCTCTGGATTAATCTCCCATCTCATCAGATAAAGGGGCTCGATGCTGGTTAAACACCTGCAGCCCATGCACCTTCTCACTGGAAAACCCTAAACCTGGCAAAACACAAGACTAAGAAGAAGCTCCAGCTCAGAACATGTGACCAGGTCAACGGGAAAGCACTGGCCTGTAAACGCTTTGGACTAGAATCCAGCTGATTATACCTGCCTCTGACGGCCCTCATATTACATACGGTATACACAGAACTGCAAACTGAGAAAGTGAAAAATCCTCACTTCCAAACACATTCTGCGATTTCAGACAGTCGGATTCAATTTGCATCATACTGTGGAAGACTGAAGGTCTATTTTTATATGGAATGGGAGCAAGACAGTTTCCAGGGATACCTACGAGGAAAGTCAAATTTCATCTGATGATGCAAGTCAACTCTAATATCAAAGAACATTTATATGTCCCAGCATGCGAATTTATGAAACTTACAGTATGACTGTGGAATTTTTAACACGCCCCAGGCATAATGTGTCCGAAATCAACACACGCTTCCAAAATCAGATTTGTTCTAGATTGTCGGTGTGACCTCGATGCTAATACTAGTAATGCTAGACTTACTGTTAGGTAAATCTATTGAAGTCATATTACGCATTTAGCTTTTATACTCGTGATTTTCTTTTTCAGATCCAGGTTGCGTCCCATCCAGGGCGTACCCCAGCCCTGGTTCCTCTGCCGCCTGAGATAGGGTCCCTTCAGGATGTGCCCTTGACCAGGATAAGCACTTAGAAGATAGCTAGATGAAGTCATCGAAACAGGTTCTATCATCAACCAGAGATACTGAGCCACATATACTCACTCAGTATTGTGCTCTTTTCACATCCGGTAAACTGGCCGCTCTGGTAACAAGTTATAGATCATCCACTTGTTTACTGGTTCCCATACCAAAAAAGGTATTGAGGCATCCCCTGCCTATAACTGAAAATCCGTGTTAGATGTTGTAACTGCATCATTACCTTCTGGACTTGGCTCAGAGTCTCTTAAACGAGCTGCAATCAAGCTCAATCCAAGCAGGTCCCTGTAAACCTTTGTAGAAATGCTTCGGGCAGAGCGACGTTTTAGCTCTGCTCATTGGTTCCATGCGCTGACGCCTTATCCTGACTCACAAGTTCACTGAGCTGTTGATATCAGTCCATTGTTAGGTGTGTCCAATTCAAGAAATAAGGAACAACCTCATGATGGCTTGGATACAGAACTGTTTCTATGACTCCAGCTTAGGGCACCCTGGGTATTTTTATAACCAGACAGAGAATTAGACTACAACAATGCTGTTTGTTCCACTTCCTCAGCTTCCCTTGTGAATTATCATGAGAAACTGTTTTGCAGGCACGGAATTAATTAGCCTGTTAAAATAATTCCAAAAGGGTGAATAATTTTCCTATTCAACATGACAGATTAAATAACGAGTTCCACCTTGAGAGGGCAGGACAACACGTACTATCCACATGTATGTAGCACAGCAGAGTGCCTTTTTTCTGGCCTGATTTATACATGAAACGGGATCAGAACCTTCTCTTCATGCACAAAGCTCCTCGAGGTTCTCCGTCTCTCTAAGAAGGTACGCCTTTAGCTAAAGACTTTGAGATCTTCAGCTTAACTTGTCAGGGTTCCAGTGGGACCTATAGGCTGCCCCAGCATAGGGAACCAGACTGGGGCTGGCATGCAAGTCATATACAGTATATGTCATGTGTCATAAAGCACAGTCATTCATATATGTACAGCTGTACAGTCTTAGACAGATTTACTGAGGCTCAGCATACTGCAGTGTGTAGATAGAGAACAGAGGTGATTAAGTAGACACAATAAGGTCCTCTGCTGGGCTTCTTAGGAGCGCCTTTTCACTTTACAAGTTGCATTATTTATGAGGAATTTCAAAATCGCTTAGCAACATATTAAATAACATAAAAGACACTGCACATTCATTGTGGCCCTTCCTATAACATCCACTGTTGGAAGCTGCAGCGTTTTTCAATTTCATGCTTTTTGACAAGCTGCTGAAGGAACATCTGCTCCATCGCGTTCCTGTTCGCACCGGAAACTGAATCACTGTTGTTACACTCCTGTCTAACGGTGACACAGTCTTGTGTAGAACTGAAAATCCCACGGCTTTCAGGAATTGACAATACCACCACAGATGGCAAGCCTAAAGGTTTTTATATGTGTAAAACATCACTACGCATTCTCCAGAGTGTGTGAAAATTTGACAAGTGAGGGAATCGGTGTTATTCCTTTTGGCATGTATATTACGATCAGTCAGACCGCTAGTGACATAGAAATGACTTACAGTAATTCATTTCCCAATGAAAATGTTATTTAAGACACAAACAAGTCGATTTTGTAATTCACTTTCTACCTCAAAAAATGTAATTTAGGAAAAATTAAGGAGCAAAACATAAATTAGCAACTAGCAAGCAGTGTGACATGCAAATAATCTACAGAGATGGGAACAAAAGGCCAGATGCATTACCGATGCTAGGCGTAGACACGACGCAGACTGGATTAACTGTTTGAGGAAGTAGAAAACTTTTAAGTGGACTCATTTCGTACTCGGAAAGATGTGATTAGCGACAAAGTGTTCCTTAATTATTTTGCGACTTGCATTATGTTTTTGATTTCGATTGTTCAGGATCAAGTTTGGATTTGGCTCCCATTGAAAATATCCTAGAGAGTAATAGATGTATGACTATGAAGAGGTAGGAAATGTTTGGTACTTTTGATTGCCTTCTGTAATAAATTCAGCTTGCAAATTAAGTAATATTTCAGGAAGCTAACATGTCTACGTCCAGTGGAAAAACGAGATGTACTGTAGTGTATTATGAGGATTTAACTAAATATTATTGCCAACATTAACACTAAAGGGTATAGAGTTATAGAGGTATAGAGCAGTGCCTTATTTTTTAATACCGACCGTCAATCAAGTACGAGGAAACATTTTCTAAAGGAGAGGGAGCTGATGTAATGCTAATACTTATGTGTTTACGCTGAGACACAAGAGCTTTATTCTTTCATATTCTTTAAGGCAAAAGTACTTCAGCGCATTTCCATTTAAAGCTTGGGGCTATATCATCCATTCTGTTAAAATATCTGTTCTTTTCCAAATCATATGGGACTGCTTTTCTTACAAGAAAATTCTAATAAAGGCTCCTCTCTGAAGGTAAACCGTGTACATGAACAGAGAACACGCCTGAGTAGAACCATTCCTGCAAAGCACGAGAAACACTCGCAAAGAATAGCTTCACAGATGAGGCTAACTCCTCCTCCAAGCCAGAGGATCTCAGAAATGGTCGTCGTTACAGATCTGGTGGAGAAGATCTGCTGGCAAAATGAGACTTTACTGGAGCTATGATACGTAACCATTTTGCAATATCAGCATAAGATTTCTGCTGGCTCCATCAGCTGGTGAGGTTTGGCACAGGAGGTCCAACTCTCCACACGACTGTCTGCAATTTAGTTCCTTTACATTCTGTCTGGTCTCCTGAAAGCCGAGGGGCGAAAAAGAAATAACTTTTTAAGGAGCTGAAATCCCATCTGGGTTTCTGGTGAAGGAGAGATAGGAACGAAAAACACAATAGCACCCAAAATTGAGTTATTCCAAAGCAATTTTGTGACGGTAAAGGAAGAGCTTGAATTTCTAGCTTAAATAGCCGGACTTTTATGTTTGTTCTGCTTGGTCTGCGCAAATTGAGCAGTAGAAAGCATAAAGTGCAGTCAGCTGCTCCTGGACAATAGAGTTCTCCCACTAATACTTACTGAAGCCGTCCAGACTCTCTTATTCAGAGGAGCAATTATATTCTCAAATTCTTTGCCTGCAGGATCTCTGAAGGCATCTGTGACACCAACCCTGCTCAGATGGCTTTGAACAGCTTAGTGGCTACTGAAACAATCTCTGCATTGCTGGGCCTTACCTGATAGGATATGTTTCATGCAGACTTTGTCCTGCTTTCCTAGAATAAGGGCGAACTTTGACACACCGTCTGCTCTCCAAGGTGCCAAAGGCAGCAAAGAGATGAGTGTGTATGTTTCTGAGTTCATGTTTTCCCCAAGCCGAATGTTCCAGTGCTGGTTCTTAAGGCCGGTGCGTGGATTCAGGCCTGCCTCCTTGGAATGAAACACCTTCCATTGTTTATGTTAACTCCCCCCCCCCCACACACATCTCTTACCATAAGAGAAAACAAAGCTGTGTTGTGTATGCATTTTACCCAATAGGACATTATTTTCACACAATTAGTGTAAAATTAAAAGGCATCATTTAATCATTTAAGTGCCGCGGAATCAGGCTGACCAAAGGTCAGCTTTCATTCTCAAATGGTCTTGTTGTGATTTTTATTCAGGGTGGACTGGACATACTCACAGTAAAGCCATTTACTATCCATAATGGCAGGAGAGAAAAGCAGAGAGGTTAAAGGGCGGTCTGCAATTCACGTTTACGTTTGCATTTATATTTTGGTCACTTGCCATCCAGAGCGACGTACAAAGTCAGACGAATACCTTTGTAATGCATTCAGGAGGTCAACAACTGAAACTTGTACAATAACTCCAGCAGCACTCAAATGATTCGCTCCTGTGTAGCCAGACAGGTTCCCTGGTGTTCAAAGACATGACCTTGATGCCTGAAGATAAGGTAGCAGGTTCACGCTATGCTTCTTGTTGCAGAACCCTTAAGGTTCATAATCTGAATTGCTTAAATAAAATATTCAACTGCATAAACCCATGAAATAAAGCAGTGAAATGCTAGTAAGCTTCACTTCATCGAAATTTTACAGGTTATGGCTGGAAAAAGTCTTGACAGGATAAAGGAATTGATTCTACAGTTCTGACAGATGCTGGGAACTCAGCCCATAAGTGGCAAGTGAATGAAGACACTCTAGAGGGGTATTCGGGCTTGAAAAACATCCCATTGTTGGCGATGTGAGCAACCCATCAGGGGTGTAGAGCCTGAAGATGTCCTGCAGATAATAAGGTCATGAGGTTTTTGTTGGTTGGTCGGGAAGGGCCAGAATTTCCAAGAGAAGACAGACGTGCGTGTATACAACAGGCAGTAGAAGCAGAATGGCAAGGCTGAATCACTTGAAAGGGTCAGTTAGAACTGTGCAAAAGGCCAGCCAAAACCCTGTGCCATTGCCCAGATGAGAGGGGCTCAGTCCAGAAGCTCTGTGGTGAGGGTCGTGAGAAACGGGCACTTCCTTGGGATGCTGGAAAGGACGTCTGCTGGAAAAGTCTATTAACAAAAAAAATCTTGACAGCAACATTGTGTTTAGGGAAGCTTTTCCTAACTTCCTGAACAGTAGGTAACAAAGCTGTGTTCAGTACTTGGAACCACAATTTGAATATCAAGCTGTTATAAATGTGAGCTTGTATCCAGCTTTGGATATCTTCTAATCTTGTCTTGAAAGATTGTAGGCAATCATAGCTGCAACGCTTGATGGGAACAAAAAATGCTAACGAGAGACAAATAATATGGAAAATGTGTAATACTCTTGGTTGACGAATTTCATAATCAAGGTAGAATAAAGGGAAAGCTGCATTTGCTGAATTAAGACTGCCAGGAAAACAGAGAACCTGAGATGCCCGTCATCACAGACTGCTAAGCAGCAGCCACCGCTGGAGCCAGAAGACCAAAGTCCACTCGTAACTTTACCCTAGTAGCTGTGGACTCCAAAAGAGATCCCATTAATTTCTGTGACTGACTCACAGGTGGTCATTCTCCATATTGTTAAAATGACTGTCCATTACTTAGCAATACCATTACATACTCTCAGATATGCCAGATTTCATTATTCTGGCCACACAGTTCTGTCTGTATGTAAGGGTGCCTCTCCACTACACAGCTTTTTGGATCTTATAAAATAACGACTGGGGGTCAAACACCACATCACGCACTCCAGTCGTGAAATTCAGACATGCTTGAGATAGTACAGCTTGTCGGAACCACCATCAGGAGGCTCGAGACTAGAGTCCGTGCCCATCAAAAACTGCGTGTTTGTCTGCGCCAACAAGCTAAAAATTGGCAGACTAGGACCGACCGGTGTCGACTCAGCACGGAGTGAATCAAAGCCAAAATTGGGGTAAAAATCATGTAGTGTAACCGCAGTTGAAGTTCATCTCAGCAAAATGCTGAGCTCTGTTTTAATCAAACTATAAAGCCGTTAAAACACATGGTTTAGTCATGGAACGGTTCTCCTGATGACAAAGACTTTTCATAGATCTGGAGATACAAAGCATTCAAGCAATGGTGTTAGTACATTTATGCTTCATATCCACGGTTGTGTAGTTTATTCATGGGAAAAGGAAACGGCTCTGCCTAATATGTATATAATATCATCTCCAGGACTGACAGGTGGGCCAGTATGAGCTTCAAGACCAGGGACAGTGACCACCTGTCAAAATTCAGCACCAGTGTTATGGACAGCAGCCACAAGCTCCGCCCTAAATCATCCCTGGCTGGAAGCCACTGAGGAAGCTCAGGCCTACTGTGCAGGAAGCATCGACGGTCATAAAAGCTGGCAGTCGAGCAAGAAGAGGGTCTCCAAAGCAACCAGAGAGAGTCGGCCGGCCGGTAGATGGAAGCCTAGTGAGGTCCAGGGCAGACCACGGCCCCACTGCAGAATTACCCCATTCCCCATAATCCCTTCAACCACCCGCCCAGCTGTGAAGTTTAATGACACGAATCACCTGACAAACGCTGCCTAAAGCATAATCAAGGCTTGCAATCGGTACAATTTTATCGCTGCACAACAGTATAAAACATACTAAATTAGTAAAAATAACGTACTTTTATACATAAGGATTCGGAGGAATTTAATCTTTATTAAGGAATATAGCATGTCACAACTAGGCACCTAAGCAGCATGAAATAACAATGACTCTCCACACAATTTCCATGATGACGCTCAGCAGAATTTATGGTGTTAAACTAATCATTTCCTCTCTGTCAGCTCTCTGCAAACCATCAAGCATTATTTGGGATTCATGCATTTTTATGTATTAATGTCTTCTGGCAGCACGATGCATTAAGATTTCTCAGTCTTAATGAACCTTTAATGAGTTTTAATGTTGCTATTTTAGTAGCATGATGCTAACATTTATAATGGACATGCGTGATCTTAATGGCTCGTGTGTTCGATCATTCTGCCCCCTTTGGCTTTAAAATAAGTGGACTGGTTCAGTCTTATGAATATTGGAATTAATTCTATGGATTAAGTGGTGTAATTCTTGTAGAACGCCATCATGCACCTCTGGGATGTAATGTTTCAATCATACAGTTTGTTGGATCTAAACTCAGGAAAACGGTCCTCGTTTTCTAAGGATTCTTATGTTCCTTGAAATCAGGTGTGGCACAGTGACTCTGGGTCGCACTTTTGCCTCACACCTCTAGGTCTGGGGGGTCCAAACCCTTCCTCTACTCTGTGGAGTTGGCCTGTTCTCCCCGTGTGTCATGGGTTTGTGTCCACAGTCCAAAGACAGGTAGCTAGGCTCATTGGCATCTTCAGATTGTCTGTAGGGTGTGAGTGCATCGTAATGCCACTCCGTTATGGGTTTGCTATGGAGTGGCATTCAATCCATGGTGTCCCTCTGCCTGGTGCCCTAAGCTGGCTGCTATAAGTAGGTGGAAGATGAATTGTTTGGAAGCCAGTTCAACTGTGAACTGATTAATCAGTATCATGATCTCCTGTCATAACTAATGAGCATCCACCTGATGGTTGTGAAGGTAACCTGAAGGATTAGAGTCCTTGCAGATTCATGCTTCACATACGAGCAAAATCAATATTGCAGAGGTACGCTGTGCCATTAATGTTTGTCTGCTAAACTCAAATATTCCTAGGTACACCTTGGGTGTTTTCATAAATAAAAAATGACATTTGCATGGTAACTTTTACGTTTATGTTTGTTTAATGACTTCCCGTCGGTAAGATTTGGATAGGACCATCCTGCTTTGGGAATATTGACATGCTTCTGCTTTAAACAATGGATAACGAAATTCACACTTTAATGGCTGACACAGAAAGAAATGCATCCATTTCTGGCACAAAAGCATAATTTTTATTTCATTATTTACTACAGTACATGCTTTCGCATGCCAGATTCCACCCAGGTGACAAAAGGACTGACATCGACAGAACTAATCGTTTTGAAATGCAACTGCATCTGTTAAAATTCAGTGGAGGTCTGGCTGGACTTGGCACGACAAGGTCCCTCACGATGTGACAAGGGTTTCCCAAGCTGACGGTAAATGGCAGGCTCATGGTCCATATGATCTGGGCATGGATTACAGCCTCTCCCATGACTTGGTCACCTGAGGAAGGATTTCTAGCAGTACCTCCCCCTATAAGATTTACAGATGATCCACAGAGAACGAACTGGGCTCTCTTACAACTGAAGCAAGGGGGGGGGCTTGTTTGTTGGGTATGGGCTGGAGGACAATGACTGGTACAGGTAGCTGGTAGGTGATCAGTACAACACGTGTTTGGGTACCTATAAAAACATATGTTACTCCTGGCGAACCATTCCAGCTTACCTCAATGCCATCATTTTGGACGTTATTGATTTTATACGAAAGGGAAAGAATGGTAATATTTTACTTTTAAAAATGCCATGCTTCTAATTCCCAATTTGGCAGCCCTAGTTTCCATTTCCAGCTTTACATGTCTTCTTAATGGTCACTGCCGTGTGGTGAAATATGACCACTGAGTATCACGGTTTTAAAGTTGGGTTCACTCCAGAGACATAAGCAGTTAACCATGCAAGAAGAGCTTCCAGGCTTACATCCACTGACTCAGTTCAACATATCCTCATAAAGACCAATAGATTATTTCAGAATCTTTTGGGGGTGTCATAGATGATGACATCAGATACTTGTTACATCAGATATGTTTAGACACAGCAATGCGACATGTTATTTCAGGTATGATATTACTGCTCTCACACTCTCATGTACACTGCAGACATCCTGTCTGCTTGCAGTTATCATTTTATCTCGGCTTTTGTCCTTTTGTTTACTTTATTGGATCTGCTTTTTCCGCCCTGCATTCTAACAGGACCGTGTATGTAATGATCCAGCTTCGATCTCACAGTACTCCTGCCAACACAAGCAGTACAGCCACAATGAGACATTCTCCTTTCTTTTCAGAAGAATAACAACGCAGGCCGACTATCCATAACAATTCAAACAGTATGTTTTCCTGCTGCAACCCCAACACCCTCAACATGACCTAGACTCTCTGACACACAGCCGCCAACATGTAGATCTTAGCTCTTCATGGCGGCTATTGATTTTAGAGTCTCATTCTCTTCTTGCATTTTAGGCAAAGGTTACGGCAGAAGCCTACTGAGATATTGGGAGTGTCAAGTCATCTGCACGGCACAAGGTACTTATTTTGATCTTTGCTGCTATGTCTTTGGGAAAACATTTGCCATGGATGTCTCAAAGATGCAACCATATTCGTGAGAGCTGGCCTTGCCCTTGCCAGACCCAAATTGATTATCTAATAGATATCATCAGCCCAGGTGCATGAATGCCTTTATATGTCAGAGCATCCAGAGAAGATTATAGCCCTACTGTGGGTGGATTTTCAACTTGTCGTTAAAGAGAAGCGCGTTTTGCCTTGCCGAGACACGTTAGAGACAGGCAGTAATGTATCTTGCATTTGTGTTCAAGTATTCATGTGTTTTGGAGAAATGGAAGTAGCATCAGCCATGAAGCATCAAAAAATAGCGGAGCAGTCTCCTCTAACACAGGCCCAGCTTGTGAATGGATCGTCGGCGCTTTGTCTGAGAGGAGGAAATTCACCGCTGTACTCGTGTGCAAGGTACTTTGTTAAAATTGCTTCCGTAGAAGAGCATTCATCTACATAAATGTGCAAAATTACAGGCTAAGTAGGATTCTGTTGAGAAAAGCACAAAGGGAAAAGAACAAGAATAATAATACACCCTAATGTCAATTTTGATTCATTGTAAATTACATTGAATTCCACACATGATAATAGTCTAATTCAACCTGCAATCTAAAGAGAATGTATATTATTCTAGGGCATCGCCGGCTAAGAATTTTTCATCTGAGTCATAGCTGCATGTTCTTCAAGCCAAAAGGCATAACTTTGAACTCAAAATGTCCCTAAGAGGTAATTGAAGCGGTCTTGGTAAAACTCTCAGTTTTCACAGCCACTTCTCAGTACCGAGTCCTGCTGTCAAGTGTACTGAATACAGTTGCATGGTGTGGGGAGCTTACCATTTTATTGGGCTTTTGGCACGGGACATGACAGCTTGCAATAATCTACACGCATCCTGGGTCAGCCACATTTTCACCAGGTCTATGGGTAATAGATTCATCTATTTTAGATAGATGAATGATTCATGAATTAACAGTCAGTTTTGCATGGTAAATAACACTTAAGGGAAGGAGTTAGATAAGTAGAAACGGTTATGAAGTTTATCGGTTGATGGGGTTAAATTACTTTGACATTGCCTTGTTCCTCATTCCAGCAATAAATTTACAACATGCTGGCTGTGGCAAAGCATCCACACGGTGGAAATGAGCAGATAGGAAAAACTCCATTCTACATAACCAAATTAAAGATACATTTTTACGCACATTCAGCTATATACAAGCAGCAGTATAAGCAAAACTTGTGCAAAACCAAACATTTCACTTCCTTCTTGGAAAAACATCGAACACACTCAGCATAAGCTAACAAAGACTTATTTACACTTGCTGGTAAGCTTTTGACCTGAGGTCACAGAAAGGTATAGGACTAAGGTTGGAGTGCCTTTCTTCTCATACCTAACAATGAACTGCACATGTTCAACTAATGTTAACCCAAAACCTGTACAAGTTTTAGCTGTTACACTGCAGGAACCTGTACACCAACAGCTTTCAATTATCTCTGATACTGGAATTAAATAAATCTTGGGCTGAGCTTATCATCGTTTGGCAGACTGGTTTATGTTCCACAGTGTGCCTTAAGAATTAAGGTTAAAATCAGTTACACCACATGAAGAATTAAGGTTAAAATCAATTACACCACATGAAGAATTAAGGTTAAAATCAATTACACCAGACGTGTAGATAATTACAGCAATTGCCTGCAAAAAGTGAAATTACAGAAAACAGAAAAGTTGGAGTGTCACAGCCCCTCAGGAGCCTAAGTAGGTGGAAACTGTGAAGCATTTCACAGCCCCCCCAAATCTGTTGATGATGTCCAAAGTGTGTAGCTGGGTGGGTGGGGTTTAATAATGGGGTAGAATTACAGGGTCAGACAGGAGCGAGTCTAGATAAAGGTTCAAGGGTATAATCAGAAAAACAGCTTATGAGTTAAGTTTTTTTTAAAAAAAGCATTTCAGATGTGATATTTTAGCTCTCATTAGAGTTCTTGCAATCATTGATTACCTTTGACTATCAGTACACAGAATGGACTGCATTTACCTGTAAGTGGATAGAGATTTGGAATGACGTACAGGTGGGATTTAAAGAGCAGGCCGGCTGTTTCTGCTGAAAGAATATAATCCCAGGCTAGGTTTGTTCAGCTAAACCTTTGTTAGAACCAATGAAACAATAAGAAATCCCAACTGAGTCCTTCACAGACTGGAGTGGGTCCGATATGTATGATGTTCATATGACATGGGTAAAATACCGACAATCAGCAGAATGATATGTATTGTTTTTGATATTTATATAATGATGTTTTCGCACTGAAAGAAATTCATGCAGATTAGATGAGGAATCACTTTAGGAGCCCATCCTTTGCCTGGCCAAAGTGGGGAACACTGTGACAGGTCTGTGATGGTGCATTAACCAGAAAAGACCATCTGTCTTTGGACTGGTGACAGGGATTGATGGCCTAGAAGAGACCTAGGAGTGGCCCTGCTCAAGACCACTGGAGCTGTGATCCTGTTCTCTTATCTTTTTTGGATTTTATTTTCTGCTAAGTACCTCTCATAATATTAAACAGCTTCTGAATGACATGAGGTAGGAGATCAGTTGTGTTGTCAAGAAATATCTAACTTGGGCTCTGTCTGTGTGGAGGGCAAGGGTTTCCCTCCACTTTTTGAAAGGCCAGCTGTTCAGGGGAATTCGTGACTCTAAATAACTCGACACATGAGCCTGAACGTGCACAAATTTCTTGCAATGCATTGCCTTGTGTTTCCATTGGATTGTACCAACCCAAGAGGTTACTGAAAACAGACGGGGAGATAGATAGCAAGACCTTTGCAGGTCTACTGACAGGAAGTTGGGTCCAACAGTCACAGTGCTCAGTACACATCTCCTCACTTCCCTCTCTAAAATAGCATGGCGGTCCCATCTTTCTCTTTCTTCATCTTTCTACAATGAGGTCATGACCACGTACATCACAGATTCTGAAGACCTTCTTATGCCAAATACAAACCAACAACGTTCGTATGGTGTGAAGCCCAGGCTCCTTTGCACCTGTGGAACAGAGATGTAATTTTTTTACAACTTTTTATAGAATAAAAACCTCCAGCAACACTTGGATGACTCAGGATGCACACCGGACGAGATTGTGTCATATGAAATATCCCAGCGAATAACCTGGTAAGACAGCAATCAGAACGTGAGAATATATATGTGGAACGTGTCAAGCAGCTCTCCCTCCCACGACTATCCTTCCCCAGGAGACAGTCGTATTTTTGTGATGGGGTCTGAATACAAAGACACACAAATAAGCTATCATGAGTTGCCGGGTTACACATACTTGATCATCCTGCCTAGAGAGTAGGCTGAGAACCAGAAAGGAGAAGGTTCTGATGCCACACAACGACTCTTATTGCTCCAAACCCTGAGCCAAAGTCAAAAGTTAAGGAAGAGGAGCAACGTCTCACTGTCATGACTCAGTTCACTCAAGATCCCACTTAACGTCTGCAACTTCGTTTTTTGGCAGGAAGATGCTGGAATATGATCCCGGGGGCGAAAAAGCAGGCAGGGCCTTCGATGGATCACTTCCTGAGCAAATCGATGTGGTGTTTTGATTGTATTACTTACGTTTAATCTGGCGTGCATCAAAAAACGAATGAGTAAAGCATGTATACACACACCAGCTCGCCATCACACAGTAGCATACGTTTTTGTTGAAAGGTCCTTCCATGAATGTTTCGCCAGAGTTTTTAACAGTAAACTTTACCTGTCATTACGTATAACATTCATGGTGAGATATCTCAGTGTTAAAGGAACCAAGTCTTCAACCCACTTTGGAAGGAACACACGTCCTCCTAGAAAACAATATGTGAGGTACAAGCAATGAACACAGACAGCTGTCAATCTGATCATCAGAAAACCATCAAGATTTCTAGAGAGGAGGTCAAAATCACTTCAGGTGTTGAGTACATGCCATAAGCTCCCCGGAGACTGCGTAATTCTGTCAGCGGGTAACTAATTTATCACTAGTTATTATTTATAGCTGGTTATTTTTTAGCCCAGAAATCCAGGCTAAGTACTTTGCTGATGGGTACAATTGCAGAGACTCTCCTGGTCTGGATGTGAACACAGTACTAATGTGTGCAGTTTACCAGCACAGCGTCGACTTCTCCAAGTTCTGCAAGACTGAGATTAAGTAGCTTTTCTGAGCCAAGACTGGAGGGCAAGCAGAGTAACAAACTACCCAGGATGCAAGGGGTGGAAAAACAAATGCGAAACAAATCGTATCCGTTTGTGTGTCTGTAACTAGCTAATTCACTCAGAGTTTAAACCACCACTCATGCAGGCAAATGTTTTTACAATCCAAGTGTTTACAAGAAAGCCATGAATATATATTACCTATAAGCCATCTAGGGCTTTTGGGGCAAAAGTCGTTATATTTTTCTTGAATAAGTAACGACTACATTTGACTGTGAAAAACCTTCCAGGAAACAGTAAGAAATAAATAGCATGTATCACCTGGTGTGCTGAACAAATACGCTAATTCCTTAATAGTTCTTGCTGACAGGGATGAAAACTGCAGTTAAATATCAGTTAACATCATTAAATGACTGAATGACCTCTAGCCGTTCTGCCATGCAGATGTATGATTCTGTCCATCAGCCAATGCTGTCCTGCAATTGGAGCTCACACAACAATTGGCACTTTCTCAAAGGACCACAAAGCCCGGCCTGAACTGATAAAGCTGTCTCTCTCACACAAACACAAACAAATGTTTGTATTTCTAACCGTTCCATTCATTTCTATGGGCCTAACCTTTACCTGGCTCTAACTTTAACCATAAGTAACCCAAAAAGTGTAAGATTTTTTGTTATTTTGGTTTTTTGATTGTATTCACATATTTTTATAAAATTGAGTTTTCCTTTTCAGGGACACAACAAAGGTCTCCACAAGGTCAAATCGTCAGGTTTTTATTACCTCCTGGGTGCATTTTGTCCCCACAATGAAATATAAACATGGTACACACACACACACACACACACACACACACACACACACACACACACACACACACACACACCTACACACCTTTTGGCAGCCTTTAAGCTGACGACAATGCCACGCTGTTTTGAGACTGAGGTAGACCCTCAATCCTGTCTTAATGACTTCCCAGACGCAGGGTGTTATGGGTACCCCCTGGGGTTCAACGCGAGTGAAAGACACGCCTGAAATGAAAGCGAAAGCCTTGGAATTTGATTAAAATACACATAGGATACAAAATTTCATATAAAGAAAGAGATCCTTCCTGAAATGTCAGTGAATTCATGTAAGAATGGACCTACTAATGAAATGCTGTAAATGCTGTTAGCGATTAGTAGTGTTGGCTGGATTTTCCCTGAAGGTCATGTGACACTATTCCCCTTGTCCTCCTAGAATAGAGGTGAAATTGTCCAGTTTTCACTTATCTCATCCTGCTCTCATGAGGGAGCAGCTCACATGCATATCCAGGTGAGAGCTAGGTCAGCCATCACCCAGCACCCCTGGGTTAAGGGCCTTGCCCAAGGGCCCAAACGGTGATGTGATCACTCTACCGGCTAGAACCTTCTGGACATGGGGCACAGATCCCAGTCCCGCTGAGCTACACACCGCCCTCGTGGTGGGGCAATGGAAGGCACCACACGGCTTTGGGTTTGGTACAAAAGTATCGAAAGCTGCACTGTAAGCAATGAACCCCACACCGGGCTGGTTAACAGAGGAGCCTGACTGCGGTGAAATGACTCTGAAGAACGACACGGAGGAGAAGAACTGAAGAGAGACAATCAAAACAATTGTGAAGACAAATAGAAGATCACGGCATAGAGATATAGAGAGAAGCAGGAGTCTTTGCTAGTCCTCCGAGAGCTAGATGTCCTTTAACGAAGCAAAAGTCCACTAGCTTTGTCTGTCAGTGCTGTACAAATGTGACGGTACATAACAGGGAGCTGAGTGATGCTAATGAAATACAGTTTGAAACAATGGCTGTACCTTAAATACACAGCAACAGGCTTCAGAGGTACAGTATATAGAAGCCTTTTTCAAGCAGTCTCCCAGCATCTCTGGATAGAAGCATTTCTGTGAAGAGCTGTGTGTGTGTGTGTGTTTTGAGTGGCCAAAGAGCACATGCTGTGGGGGGAGTATACCCCAAGCGTGAGAAGGAACAATCCAGCACAGATATCTTTTAAGAAAAAAAATGGTAAAATTGTATATCTTCGCGCCAAGACATTGTGACCAAAGATTAACTAAACTACCCAAAGAAAAAAAAACAGCCAAATCCTGCTATTTTGAAACGGATTCTTTTTTCCATCAAGTAGGGCAATATATATATATATTTATTTATTTATTATAAATACCAAAGAATACAAAACATCAAAGTAATAATACATTCTGGATATAACTTAAATGCTCGTAAACACTTTAACAGCAGAAGATTTGAAAATTTGACATTCACCGACCATAGGGGGTCCCTGTAATAAACACCCTTCCACTGGCAACGTTCAGCGATCTCAAAATATCTCACAGCTGCAGTGCTGTGGAAAATTATTTGCATATTTGTCACACTGAATGGATTCAGATCTTCATACAAAATGTAATATAAAACACGGAGAACTTGAAGAAACGAAAAACAGTCTTTAAAATGATCATTTCATTTGTTCTGTTATTCTAATTTTTTTTTTTTTTTTTTACAAACTTGGGTTATTTGAGCGGAATTCAGTTTTGTTCCCCAGATCACATCTCCATAAAGTCAGGGAGGCCAATGGAGACTAATGACAGCTAAGATACTCAGCAGATCACGCGTCCGTCATCCCCAGGGTCACTGAGAAGAAGACCTTTGTCTTCTTCCTCCTTCTTTGCCGTCACTCAAGAGCCGTAGAATCGTCCAAGCATGGTCTTCACGCCATGAACATCCTTCTTCATGGAACACACAGCAAGAGTCAAAGATAACTTCTGTTTATTCTGACACCCCCCCCCCCCACACACACACACACACACACACACACACATATTTAAGACCACCTGCAAAACAAGTGTGGTTCCACCTAAAGCCATGCGTGATCCACCGTGTCAGTCAAAATGACTCCTACTGCTACCATCATACGTTCATACATGTGGCAATGGGAAAACGCAGATCTACAGATCGGAGTGTAGAAATGCAACACGTCCCATCTGCTTAGGTTCTCAAATTAATAGTTTCATTAATAGCTTGTGCTCAGCTTAAGTGGCAAATGAAAGGAATATCCTTCAATCGACAGATGGACACCAATTTGCTCTAAAATGGACCCAAATTGTGCTAATTAACTATTAACTAAGAGCATTTAATGAATTATGCAGCAGCGATCAGCAGAGTGACTACCCGACCCCTAAAAGCTTTGGTTTTACAGCTGATGGTGATGAGACGCAGTGGCATGTAGGAAATGCACCGTGCACGGATGACGGCTGATTCAAACGAGCGTCGTGTCGCAGCAGAGAGCAGATGAAGGCATCAGTTAAAGCGTCTCCTCTTCCATGGCTAGCAGTTAATATTCCACATGGCAGCACCTGATTTCTACAGCAACAGGAAGTTTTACTGGCCACTGACGCCTGCCTAAGGTGGAAAAATGTGAGGAAAGACCAACCCAAAGCATAAATGACATCATAAAGAAGCTTGAGGTTATGGCGTGGATCGGTTCGTGTAGATGGTGATTTTAACGGCTAACACCGATGTTTCTAAAAAGATTTAGGTTTTAGAGAACGATCATTCTAAGCAATTGACCTGTCAGTCTAGCTGGTTTTATCCAGAAGAATTAGAACAAGCCTATCAACCTTTTGGGTCCCATCCCAGCCTTTCCTTCCACCAGCTATCACCGCATGTCTGCTGCAGTTTGTAGTTTGTACAGAGGGATCCGGAACTTTGTGCCGAACAGAACTTTCCGTGATTTCTGCAGCACTCTCCAAGTTGAGGGCGAAGCTGTAGCATGCGAACCACACCGAAGCCCGGCTAAGTTTCAACAAAATGGGCCCACATCCTCACAAATAAACTCGCTTCCATTTTACTTTTCGGCAAGAAGGATGCACATATCGCAAAAAATTTTCGTTTGTCATCTCGACGGGACTAGCATGATCTCCCAGCTTCAGTGGACCCCCCGTGGGATGACAATTAAAAGGACATGACTGAGAGCCTTGTCCTGATTCACTGAGGCACTCTGCTGCTGGTCCTCCAGGGACCGGAGCTGCTCGTTAACGATCTCACGTCGTTCCACCACATCCTTGACTTCTCACTTAAATGCTGGGGCGCAAAATGACAAAAAAACAAGCAAATTAGTAAACCAGTAGAGGATACAAGCCTAGTTCTCCATCACTGGCCATTTCCCAGTTACCCAGTTTGGTAGCGACTGGGCAATGAATCAAGTTCAACAAAAGGACAAATTTATTTTCACTGCAGTGCCGGCATCTGTTTATTGCATTTAATCATCACATACATTCCAGCTCACAGAAAGACTCTGCGATGATGTTTTTTAATGAAAAACCCAGGTCTTGTCCTTATTTTGCTTCCAGAGAAATGACTTTAATAAGGAAGGGTAAATCAGAGAATGCATTCATATTTGAAGTTGGAAAAGTAGAACAGGCCATTGTAAAAGGAACATTAAAACCTGCCCCAGTTCCATCATAGCTCACAGAGACTTAAAACATTTAAATACTGTCAGAGACCACCATTGTGAGCCACTCTGACAAGACTCAAGGTAGGAAACTCTAACTTCAGACATTTCTTTAGAGTCAAGTGCCAAATTAAGTTTGTCCTATTGGGCTTCCTGTTACTGAGTTCTACTTTTCTCATATATGACAACTGTTTTAAACAACCTGACAACACCTTTCATGTCAAACAAGGAGCAAATGCTGTGGGTGACAAAAATCAGGATCAAAATCACCGGATCGTGTTTTCAGTTAAACGTCACCATCGCCAAGGACCGTTATTTCAAAATGAACACCGTGAGGACGATATTTGCAGCAACCTTTAGACGGGGCTTTTAACACTAATCCAAAAGAGTCTCATTGAGGGAGACAAACCAAGGACCTGGAGGTTCATCGATAACTCGCTTGACATAAGGTACACATATTGATGTACTCAAACCTCACTGCTGCCTTGCCGAGATCCCAAGTAGCATGACAGGGCTGAAAGGTTAGAGGAGTGATATCGTGTGCAGTGATAGAGAAAAATGGTCTTCAAATGAACTGGGAAATCCAATAAAACCAAGGCGGCTGTTTACTGCTGAACATATCGAAGCCATCTTAAAGATTCTTCTAAGAAAAAGGTGAGAAAAAAATATCATTAATACCTCATAAAGCACTAATAAATATTTTCAATTGCTGTTTTTGTAGACAATATATTTGTAAATACAGTGCGACATCATTAATTCATTTAGCCGTTGCAGTTTTTAATCATTCTAATTCACCAAGGAGAAGAAAGGAAATGAAGTTTTAACTCGAACTGATCAAGAACATCATGCAAATGAAATGAATAATTACTGCTTGGTGGCAAAACAGATTGGTTGTCACTCCAGGCAAAGTAGGATCGCATTAAGAAAAAGAATTAAAATTTATTTTTAATGCATTCGTAATTAAAATGCAGACTATTTCTCACCTCGGTAAACAGCAGAAAGGCTTGTTATGGTGGCTTCAACAATATTTCTTTAATTTCCACGTTTTATGCCGTATTTTCTCTGGTCTAACGTCTCAAGAAAATGCCATGAACACTGATACCCGTTTTCTGGTGGCACCTTGTCACCGTAATTTCGATGTACGATCTTACAGCGAAATGTCCCACAAACAACGTTAACTTTGGCCTCGACTTTCCCCAGTTGCCAGTCGAGCCGATGACGCGGCCTGCTTTGTGATTTGCTAGCTGTGTAACCCTTCTGCTTGCGGCTCTGTCGCCAGCGATCATGCATAATATTAAAGTGAGGTAGAAGCTCACTGGAATGAGACAGAGTTTACTTTATGAGATCCTCTGTTACCCGAAAGAAGTGAAGGGGTTAATCTACTTCTCAAACAAGAAGTGGAAAAGACCTGTCATTACTCCCCATCTTTACATTGCATTGCTACTGTTTTCCATGCTTGACCTTTTTAGTCAGTTTCCCACTTGATAATCGGCAAAATCTTCGTAGATTAACACAGCAGGAGGCTCCACTGTGCTGTCACAGGGAGTCACTGCCCCCAAGCACCTCCAGGGTCACCCAAGGACACACCTGGGGAGAGAACGGGGTTAACAGAAACAAACCTTACAGGGAATGAATAAACGGCAGCCCCAGAGCTTATTGGAACTTTTAGCTGAAGAAATATCGCTGGCTCACAATCGGGGGGGCTGACTGCTGCACCCTGCAGAGACACTTGGCTGCTTTATTAAAAAACAAATTTATATCACTGCAAATAATTCTGATGGAGAATGATGGAGAACGACTGTCATTCTGGCACAGAGGGATAGAGAGAGAGGCTTTTAGAGGTGTACTCTCCTGCTTCTGTTCCCTTAGAAACCTGCAAATTAAAATTACCATCCTTCCATAGAACAGAAAGCGTAGACCAATATTTTTTCTTTAACACACATACACAGTGCTGTTTATTATGTACACAGTGGGGGTGTCAACAGACGGACCACCGAAGGGACGGAACTCCTGGACGGTGCGTAGGGGGAGTCTACCTTAAAAACCCTGCCAGATTTTCAGTAGCACATCGCAGGGGGTCCTGCAAGGATGCATGTGTCCTTGTCTTGATGCAGTGCAGGCAGAGAGGTGCTGAGAGGACTGTTTTGCTTTTAAAATGCACTGCTGCTTTGGTGAATTTGGGCATTAATCACCCTGGATGAGAAGCTTCATTGATAATCAAAGTGTTGGGCATAATGTGTTTCGCAAACGGACACGTCAAAGGTGAACAAAAAGGCTCCCATCCATGTTCCATAACTGCTCATCCAGTACAGGGTCACAGCAAGCCAGGATACCGGGGAGCACGGTACACTAGACAGGATGGCCGAAAGTTGGAGGGTGGAGTTACACGCCAGGGCATGCGCTCCAGGAGCAATCCAGAGGAAGCTGAGGAAACGAACACAAACATGGTGAGAAGCCAGCTGTAGAGAAGAGTCGACCTCACATCCCAGCAGGCTGCGAGGATGTGTGTCACTCTGTCACCCAACAGTAATGAAAACAGGCCTTACTCAACTCGTCATCGTGGTGAGCCGAACGCAGAGCAGGGGTTTTGGGGTGCCAGCGTCTCTCGGGGGCACGAGGGGCACCACGGTGTCAGTCTGGCTCGCAATCCAGTCCATCGCCAGGAGCTGCGAGCTGGAACCTGTGCGAGAGTAAGTTCCACACCTCAAGGTTGGAATCTCCACACACAGTCCACAACGCCAAAGAGAGAATCTGTGACGCATTACTCGCTGTATAGAGCTGCACAACAAATGAATTACATTGAGCAGAATACGTTTAATTTGAAGACTTCAGGAGAGATTGTTAAGCAGAGTCTTAAACCAAAGAGGGTAGGGTTCTAAATATCACTCTATATACATCACTCAGTGGTTGACCAGCTCATTAAACAGCAAGTCATTTAACAGGAGACATACAGCACTCAGATAGGGTCAAGAGGCTTACTTACTGTCTTTCCAAGCATGGGAACCGCTAAGTCACCTGATCGAAGGGATTTTGAGCATGCTATGATTGTTAGCGCCAGACGTTTCCAGCGTCTAAGAAACAACCACTTTCCTATAGATTTCATACCCTGCATTATCTAGAGTTTACAATGAATAACCAAATAAATATTCAGGCAATAGCATTTCTGTTACTGAAAAGGCCTTGCTAATGTCAAAAGAGTACGGCCAGATTTGCTAAAGGTAACAGAAAGGTCACAAGTGGAAAAATAATAATTCTGTACCACAGTTTTGTGGAGGATGCCTTCCTGAATTACACAGCTACCCTTGGGGTTCTACCGGTCACTACACAGGGTACCTAATGTAGTGGCCACTGAGTGGATATCCTGAAAGAATATCAGCTGTGACTTGAGTCATGTCATAATAAATATGGCCATATGATAAAATACCCTATAATTCTGAATCAGCTCTTTGAACTCCGGCTTCATCACTAATATTATAGTATGATTTGTTAGGTAAATATTTCACATCTAAACTGTACGGCCTACACGGCCCTGTGTGAAAAAGTAATTGCCCCCCCCCCTTGTAACATCATGGAGTAACTGTGGTTAATCACATTTTTTGGAAAGCTGAGTTTGATTTCATTAGCCACACCCAGGCCTGATTACTGCCAGACCTGTTGAATCAAGAGATCACTTAAATAGAACCTGTCAGACAAAGTG
>JAACJT020000035.1:11101113-11120054 GCA_009936485.2 Gymnarchus niloticus
TCCAATATGGCTGAATTAAAACAATTCTGCAAAGAAGAGTGGGCCAAAATTCCTCCACGGCGATGTGAAAGACTCATAGCCAGGTATCGCAAACACTTAATTGCAGTTGTTGCTGCTAAGGATGGCAGAACCAGTTATTAGGTTTAGGGGGCAATTACTTCTTCACATAGGGCCGTGTAAAATCATCATTTCAAAACTGCATTTTGTGTTTACTTGGGTTATCTTTGTCTAATATTTAAATTTGTTTGATAATCTGAAACATTTAAGTGAGACAAACGTGCAAAAAAATATGAAATCAGGAAGGGGGCAAATACTTTTCCACAGCACTGTATATACAGAGAGATACAAGAAAACCATCTCTCTTTAGGGTCTGTGTAGGTGTGGCTCCCGCAAGACTCTCCACTGCCAAGGCAGAGAAACCACCTATCAGTCTCTCGCACACCTCTGATCTCCACTCGCATGCAATTATCAAGTGCCTCACTTCATTTACAGACAGAGAGAAGCCGCTGACAGGCAGAACATCACACATCCTGCCTTCCCCATCCGTTTGCAACGTACTGTAGATGTTCGCGGTGTACATCATCTGTGTTCAGGAAACGTATCACACATAAAATTAGCATTCAAATTCATATCGTGTCCTGCACTACGAAAAACTAAAAATACTCCAACGGCTGTAAAAAATCATTCTGGGTCTCTCGTTAGCATCTTAACCAAGCAAATAAGCAATAATTACTCTCTGTCACTATATGTTAATGTTCGACAAGAACCATTTTAACGCTAGAAAAATAATTTCACATCGAACACAAAGACACTTAAGGAAGACTGTAAGTTTCCAGTCTGACTTCATACTACAGTTATGCTAACCTTGATAGCTCATCTATTAAGCCATTAGTTAAATCATCGCTCCAAACAGAGTCGAACACCAATTTTGAACGTTGCCAATTTGACACGTTGACGTGAGCTACCCGGGAACCAGAGTAGGTCACAAAAACAAACATTTACACCTTTAAAAAACCGTTCACGGTTTTTACATTTTGCAGTAATTAAATTTCAAAACGAGTTCTCTTCATTGTTATTGGGGATTGCATTCATCAGACATTTGAGCAAATTGACCCAGTAGGATTAATCTCTTACAATAAACTATTCTGTCAAGACAGCGTAAGATCAAATGGCTCTTCAAAAGGCGTCATGTTTGTGCGCTGAAATCTTAATCCAGCTGGAATAACGATCGACTTGAAGCCAAACAACTAGCATGAATGCACGTCAGAATCAAGAGCCAATTGGAACTCGATGGGGTAGACTGGCTTAATCGTGCCTTTGTAGCAATCAGCTTAAGAAAGTGTCAAGCACTTCAAGTTCACGTGTCAATTACACGTTTAAAGATGCCTTGCACAGCATTAGTGGGGATGGTGTCTGATTAATGGACCCATGGCAGTTTATTGACAGTAAGTGACCTAGTGAATCTCGTACTGTGCTGTCAGGCAGGAATCGGTTTTACTCGGTGCCGACATCACGACGTCTGAAAGAGTGCTTCAGCGTTTTTATTTCTTAACAGACTTTTCATCACCACAGCTCACAGCATCAGCAGATGATGCAGAAGTTAACGGTCGACGGGCTTTTCAAAGGGCGATAAGAGCTTCAACACATCCGAGACGTCTTCTCTTACTTTAATATTTAAGGTGGCCTGCATTGAAGGGAGCGTAGCAAGAGCACTGCTCCATTAAGCTGATCACGCTGAAGTCTTTCAACTGGTAACCCCAGTTGTGCTTGGCCAACATCTGACACATTATTTCATAACAAGTTTAGTATTTTGCTACGTTACCTCGCTATATTACTGGTTGTTCTTTTACTTTGTAACACAGAAATCCTATCTTGTGTGGCCTCCTGTAACAGTAATGGTAATTATAAAACCACCCTGCCCTCACTCCCTATCAAGACCAAAAGGCAAGGTGCTACTCAATGCAAATCAGTTAACAAAGACCGAGCAATCAAGCTGCCACAAGGTAGGATGATCAAGGAACCGAGTCATTCGTCACCACCTTCTGGTTCCTGCCTGGCTGTGATTAAACATGATCTATTGTCTTAGACTCTGTAAAAAGGTTGGCCATCACACGCAAGTCAAGAGAAGAAGATTGAGAAGGTTGTGCTTAACAAGATCTACAGCACCAAAGAACATCACCTGGAAATAAACTACTTTCTCCCAAATAGAGGGCCTCTGGTCTGCTTCATTGCCTAAGGCTGAAACAACGGAATCTAACACAGGCCTTGTGTGCTTGGAAGTAATGTTGTATAACTTGGGGTGGACTTCAGAGGCGCAAGATGTCTGGATCTATGTGACCAGAGTCCGAAATCTTCAACAGCTGGATAGGGTCAAGCATCCAGGATTATAAATCGTCACTTTCGTACCACCTTGACTTAGAGTCTTGGAGCTTAATCAATGACTGAGTTAGAAGTTAAAGTTTCTTTTTGTTTAATGCTCAGCGGTATGAAACTTATGGATGGAACTATACTGGATGTTTTTGTTTTATTTCCACTGAAAGATCTACTCTGGTTGCATTGCTAGTTTGGCACGCTTTGTAAAAGTCACACTCGGTCAACGATGGGGTCATGACGAGCCCTCAGGAATGCCTGACAGATGCCACACGCCGTACACAGCGTGACCAGAGCTCTCTGAAAGTCAGGCTGGCCTGTTGAAGTTGGACGTACTGCATGTGGGTATCCTAATGTGTCATGGGACAGGACAAACGAAGACCACCAGAGTTATGGGGACAGCTCCCAGGGGGAGTTGCATTTATTTATCACTGAAGCACAAGGCACTTCCGATGAGCATCTGGCGACGAGCAGCTTGGCATCCTCACGTTTTGAGCGTTGTGTCTTCCGGCAACTCGAGATTGTGTTCATTGTGTTTCCCTTCAGACTTCTTTCTGCAACAAAGCAATCAAACAAACAACTGCGATGGGCGTTTCTTAGAAAAAGCCCAAACGAAGGCAACGTTAGGACCAGAGTGTTTCATCAGCATTGCAGGCTATGAGCAACGTGAGCCAACTTTGACTGAGTAACGGCTTAATGAAAACCCTTTTAGCCCTCATTACGCTTGTTTCCTTGTCAGAGCCGCTAATGACTTGCTGAGGCTGCCAGGGCGGATATGAGGACAATAACCACGCTTGGTGTCTGATGGCAATTATCCCTTCACAGGTCTGAACGAACCCAAGATCAGCAAAAGCTCACTCTTCCAAAAATTTCGCAGGAGAAAAAGAGAAAACCAAAATAAGAAAAGCAGGAAATAAAATTACAAACATCTGGTTCCAAAAGGATGTATCTTTTTCTGTTTAAAACGCCTCAAAGTCATAATCCCAATGAAATTAAATCCTGTAAGGGTGGAAATTAGCTTCCCGGCTGGTAGTCCAGTAAAGAGTCTAAGAAAAGCCGTGAAATAATAATAATAATAATAATAAACCCCAGAGATAACATTTCATTGGACGGGTCGGGCTCCGGTTCTTACAGCCACTGGCTCTCAGCTTGGACCATCCTCTGATAAAACAGCACCTTCAAGTTTCACTCGAGTTGCACCATATAATCCAGCTGCCGTGAGGAACTGACACAATGTCAACCCAAAACAGAGCCGCACACAGCCTTGGGCTCCGAAGCAAGCTGGGTTAAAGTGCTTTTACCTGTGCTCCTTAAGCTTTTCCCATTTGGACGCCATATGAGAGACTTCCAGCCTGAGGCCTTCCATGTGAAGCATACACTACGTGGGCTTGAAAGGAACAGCAATCCAGCTGACAGGTGGCAAATGCAGACAACAAGGACAGCTCGCTCCCCCAGGCCTCCAGCATTCGCAAACGTCAAAACAAAGCTGCTTAGCAAAGCTATTAACTCTCCATCAGTTTCCCCCCTTGCAATTACAGAGCAAGGCACCTTGGCAGTTTGAAGGCATGACAGAGTCGGAAATCCCATTGGGCTTCTGCTCTCTCCAACCCCACCCCACTACAAAAAAAGAACAGTTGTTGCTGTCAAAGTAAAAGTCTCCCGGAGACAAAAATCACAAAAGATGCCTGGAAAGAGAACGCCACACCGTGTAATCGGGGGATCTATAAACCTCCAGAGACAGCATAGTCGAAGCCCCATTCTGGCACGTCTGTCACTGCCTGAGTGGAGTGTGAGGAGGAGGTGTGTGTGGAGAGGAAGGGAGAGCACACAGAGAAAGGCTTCAGTGAGTCAAGGGAGGTGGACCACAGGTCCACTGAGCGGGAAACACATACAGTGATGGCAAGCTATAACCCAGAAATGATATCGGCATATCCATGGGTGGCTGGCGTGCGTCGTTCTTCCACGTGACCAAACCCTTTTTCGACCATATGAATGCTATGAGCAGAAAAGCCTGCTGGGCTACAGGGTGAAGCACTTTGTGAAACAGCCTGAATTTAATATCATTTGAAGTCTATGAGTATGACATCCTGTGTCTGTGCTGACAAATCTGGAGGTCAACAATGAAAGGGCTTCAGTGGTACTGATCTGAGATCAGTCTAATTACAAGAAACACCATCTGCATAAAAGGCTATCTGTTATTCCCTTTTTAGAAAACAGTTTGAGAAAGCGTAACGTTGGTTACGTGACAAGAGCATCTATGCTCTCCACTAAACAATGAAAATTGCCATTAAGGTTCCAACATTAATTAAATTTCACACTCCATTATGTTAATTGAGCCTTAAAATGTATACCAGCTAAGATATGGAATGCTGAGAAATTGAGAAATAATGCAATTTTCAGAAGTGGGGGGGGGGGGAATCAACACTCCCAAATGTGTTACGCTGCTTTTGGATTCATTTTCCTCTGGGTCTTTACATACGGCTTCTACAGTCTGAGACGTCATTACATAGCGCTGTGGCTAAATTATCATTAAAAGAATCATTGCAATGTTGAGCACGGCTCCCTACGGAGCCTGAAGGCCTGCAGGCCTCGTTCGCTAGCGTATATTAACACACCTCCGAGGTCTATGGCATATTAACTGCATTGTCATGCAGTCTTCTTAACAGAGAAACACGGTGCACACTGTGATGAGGGACTGGTTTTCAGTTTAGAAACCTGCCGGATCTGTAATACTAGCAGAATGTACTGTACATAGCCGGAGCCCTGGAACTGGGGGGGGCAGAGTAAATAAAAATGAACAATAAAAAAAGCCCAGACTCCTCAGTCCTCAGCGCGATGCTTTCTTCTTCTTCATAGTTATCTTTGACTAACAGCACAGGACACTTACACTGGAAATTAAAAAGTACTTGAAGGTGACAGACACTCCAGGTGAGTTCCTCAGACATACAATATTGCATCGAGCGGTGGACGCATCCTTAGGTAATGCTTTGATGTATTTGGAGAATTATGTACGTCGGCCATTTGGGGAAATTTGGGAGGGAAAAGATGTGTGCTAGAGGAGGGGGATGGGGAACCCGGTGCTCTAGAGCTCCGCCCCAGGTCCCGTCCGTCTCACCGGGGAGGTCTGAACTGACTTGGTCTGAGATCGCAATTTGAAAGACTACCAGGAGCCATCTATTGGGCAGTATTACAGTCAAATACCCCCCCCCCCACTTCTCACAACGTTAATAACCACACTCAGTCCCGTCTAAATAAAGGCTGAAGAATTATGAGTTAGATTTAAAGATGAAAAAATACCAAATCAGGGCGCGGTTCGGTGTCAGTAGCCGGGATCGGGTAATTAACATGGAAAGTTTAAAATGTCATTTTCTGTGCTTGCCCGGAGGAAGAACTAAACAGTCCCGGACCTGATTTAGAAAAAATAAAAATAAATCTAGATCATTAAAAATAAAACAGAATTACAGGTAAGCACATGAAAGGAGCGGCAGACTCGTGAGAATAAGGTGAAGCCAGAGGTACCGGCAAATCCGCACGTTCGTTATTCACGCGTGCAGCAGAGTTCTACTGAACATAGAACGTGTCAGTTATGCTTAGAGTTTCTAGTCCCTGCTAATCGATTTTGTGTCGTCAGGCTGGTGACGGGCCAGATAAGGTTTTGAAGCCTCGTTTAGCAGCAGTATTCACCGGTAGCTCGAAACACTGGTGCCTATCATGGGTTTTGGAGCCTCGTTCGTCCCATCGCTATGTCACGCTTCTTACAAAGGACACAGGTCTCCAATGGAAAATGAAGGAGTGTGATCACCATAGGCACGGAAAGCACATGAAAACTGTCACAAACCAACTGAATGCAGACTCGGTGAAAATACCACCTAATTTTCTGCTGTGGTTACAGGACCTGTTAGAGGTTGACCCCAGTACTAGAGCGAGCAGGCTGATTGTACGTGCGTCGAGTAATAACACTTGATAACTTGCCATAAATGGGGCGCTTCCTGTCACGTCCGGTGTTCACTCCTCACCCCAAGAAATAGTCAAACAGCCAGCCGTCATCAGTAACCATCTATCAAGCACAGGGTCTCAGTAAGCCTGAAAATAAGGAAGGAGAAATTCAGTGCCGATACCGCCACACGCTAAATGCTGTTTTGTCACAGCAATCCACTTAGAACATGCTGGCTAAGAGCAGGCTCGAATAAACACAGGGGAAACAGAAACTCCACACATGAAGCTACAGTGGGACTCGAACCCCCAACCCTGGAGATATCATACCTCCCCAGAGAACCTGAACGATTAATCGTTATGGAGAACTAAACTGAATTAGAGAAGACTGGAAAATATCAGCAGCCTTCCACATCAAGATGGCTCGTATGACATACAGCATAAGCAGACCAGGGAGAGGAGAATGCAAAAGATTTTACGTTTTCTCTGAATGCTCTATTGATTTCAGCTAAGGAATGGATTTCTCCAAGAGCTGAGTGAATGAATTGTTTTAATATGAATCGGAGCGTAGCAAACATGAACATTTTAAACTGAAACCTGTAATAAAAAAACCTGAAATCAGTGCCTATACCTTGAAAAGTTTCACACCGGAATGACACATTCTTAGCCTCTCCAGAAGCCGTCCCGAAGTCTGAACGGTTTCTGTGAGGCTGAAGACTGCATCACGGCCTAATGGCACCAGTCAGCCGCATTCGGACCAGAGCCAGCTGGCTCAATTATGGCAGTGACTCTCATACTGGGGGCAGAGCTAACGAGAGCCCCGAGGGGCTGCTCCAGAGTCCTCTGAAGACACCAGCATCTGCACCATTCGTGAAACATTCAGCCATTAGCCGTACGATTCCTGCTGCCTAACTTTCCATGTATGGCCCAGCTCAGCCATCGGGGAAACCCAACACTTTTTGGGAGACAGACTCAGCCCACGGGCCCCCGTACCGATCTGTTCGTGCAAGCTCACTTGAAGCCCAGCTGTCCGATGCCAATTGGGAACGCTAAAAATCGTACGGCTTACAGCTTCTGTCATTTGAATGACTTCAAGGGGATTCACATGAATAATTCATATCATAATTAGCAGTGACTGCATCAGATAAGTGATATTTTAAAAGCAGTGTTTTCACTGAGAAGACTCCTGTTGGCCAAGATCTCGCAGAGCGCAGCATGTCAGCAAACAGACGGCTGATCTCCGAAGTTCCCGCCTCACGCCACGCTGTTTGCCCCGTGGCTTGTTGTGCGTCCCGAGTCACGTATGTCAAAAAACCTGCTGCCTATCTGTGGGGATGGACATGCTTCAATCTCCCCGTCACTGTAGCATATGAAATGCGAGTTTGACCCACCCCAGCTTAGAATTTGCAGAAGTTTTATTTACTAGGATTTGGGATCGACGTTTGACCTGACAGCGTCCCATGATGCATTGTACCTAATAAAGCATCAAAATGCTCCAATTTTTACTCACACTGTATGTAAAATATCAAATTACAAGGCAAGTCATGTGTTCTGAAAGACACTTCCAAGAAACGATGTTCTTTTAAGATGTCGTTCACGTACTGTGGTTCACACTGAAAGTATACTCCAGCACTCCTGATTATCCTTTGGCGAAGAGCTGTAAAATACCTTCTTAAACCTTTGAACTGTCTGCTTTTGTCTTTTCAGGGAGCACAGACTGTCCTCAGCAGGAATTACATTCCCATTATCTGAGCCACATGCAGTGTTGGAGAAACTGGGAGTTTTATGACACTGGCAAAATATTTCTGTTCACTGATATCAAAAGCGGGAATCGGATTTATTTCCGTGAATTAAAAAAGTGAGCAGTCTGTGTACACCCATTCCACAGACTGGCTGATTTTATTTGGGTTCGGTGGTGAGATCATCAATATTCTGTCAAAAAGAGCCAGGTGATAAAGTTTCTGTAATCTGACATTTGTGACTTGATATGTTATGTTTAGTCAACATAAAACGGGCGTTTTGAACAGATTTCAAATGTTTATGAAAGATTTTTGAAATCACAAATAAAACGTTAGTTTGTGCTTTTGTTTATTTCTTAGTAGAACAGTCATCTTGGGTTGAGGGACTAACTGTCTTGTTGTGAATCGTACAGTAGATCGTGTTCATGTAAACGCCTTTCTTCTTTGCTAGATTTCAGATTTTACCAGTTTGTCAAACCCGTCCCCTTCCGGTCATGTGATCTGGTGACTACAAGGCTTTTAAGTGGCATTTAACGTTTTATGCTTCAAACAGAAATGACTTAAACTGCTAATATTATAGTTGGAAAGGTCAAAAAACAAACAGGCCAGAGCACCCCATGTCTCCATTCCTCCTAAAAATGGTTTGTAACCCTCTGTGCCCTGAGGCTCTGCAGACACAGTGAAGGAGGGGCCAGCTTACTGTAAAGGAAGGCACATGCTTGCTGACAGCTGTTAGATTGCGCTTAATCTCAGAGTCCAACGTATGCCAATCTCTAACCGTATTCGCTCCTAAAGCTAAATATCATGATATAAATCATTTATTATCCGTTCCATATAACAAACTGCAGGAAACTTCCTCATTCTTATTACAGAATCAATCTTTCCCCAATCTGGTTTCCATGGTAGCTCTCAGGCAAAAATTAATCCTTATAAGGGCATGAAAACGACGCTTCAGCCTTGAGAAGGCGACGAAGAGGCGTCCGCCTCAGATGTGAGATGAAATTATTAGAGAGACAGCGTGCCTCTTAGGAGAGCCTGCTGTGTCTGTAACAGCAGTTATTTTAGTGCGTCTCATTTTCATTTTCGCCTGTACGAAAACAGCGGCTCTTCCAAAAGACTTGATGTCTTGCTGGCCTTCGTACCATCGCAGATCCATCTCTGACCGAGGAGCACGAAGGAACACCCACCACACTACAGACCTCAGGTTGAGATGCTCCCTTCCTGGGATGGACATCATTCCTCCCCCATTCCTCCGTTCGCCAGGGTGATGTCACATATAATGGATATTTACAAAGCCAGACCCCAGAAAGTATTTGTCTATGTACTTTAACACGAGAAAAGTCACAAGATCTCCCTCTTTACGGAGATGAGGTACAGGCTTGTCTTGCGGGAGTGAGACTTACACCATGTGGAGGTGAATCCCTTTAAGGCTACAAGGCTACGCCAGCCCAGATGCCAACTCCCCAAACTTCACCCAGCTGTCCTCATATGGTGGCCCTCCTCCATCCTAGTCAGGTCCCAGCTGCTCCATCATACTTTCCCACCTCTCCTACTTGCACTGCAGCCTCTCTATCCCCTCCTTTGGCTCACCGCCATGGGAGAAGTCATTCCGGGGTAGGGGAGTAAGATAGCCACTGTAGACTGAAATCAGAGGTAGGAAAGGCGATGGTCTCTAAGCCTCTGAGGAGGACAAGCTGTGTCTCAGCATCCCTGAGGCTCCCTCCTGTCTGTGACAGCAAGGGTGTCAGACACAAAACCAACGGCTAACATCATAATAGCTATGATGAATCAGTCCTGGGTCACCCAGAAGTCACAATGTGTCATTCTACCAACATCAACACTCCACCTTCCACACTGATCAGTCATTAACAGCAGGTATAATGACTGATCTTCCAAGATCCATATAAAAACAGAGTCACAGCACTGCTCGAAAGGATTACTGCTATGTCAAGGGTAGTACCTGAGTACCGGAGTGTACCTTTCCCCCAATAACAGTGAGAAGATTCAACAAGGACAACACAAAAACCAGGACCTCGTTTAAAAGTCAAAGAGGATTTGAGTGCTGCCTAAAGAGTTAGTCCTGCCAGGAGGTCTAGAGAACAACAGGTTAAACGAAGGCTCATTTTCTGCTTTGTGACTTTAGATGGCCCTTAAAGCCTGGCCCAGACAGAGGCAAAGTCCTATTTCTGAAACAGAGGTGACTCCATTCTGTACGGTTCATCAGCACCCACATTCCCTACGGACCGTAGAGCTATAGCACCCAGCCAGCCAACCGATCTCCTGCTCAAGGGCGATCGGGGGGGTGGGCAGGAAGTTCCGGGACCCCAGCATCACCTTTTCGCCGTCTCTTTGATGGATGTGTTTAGAGCCGTCTCCTGCTGCCAGAGTCAGGAGGAACCAACAACCAGGTCCACCCTCTCACCGTGTTTGTCGTAATTACTGACTCCTGAACTAATGGGATTTTACAGCAACTCTAGAGGCCTCTAATTATCTGTTTGGTTTCCAAGTCGCCTGAAAATAGGTTCCCCGCCCCCCCACCAACACTGTGGTGGTCCATGCACGTGTAATTTCACTTAGGTCAACATACGAACCATGCACGTGAATACAAGTCTACACATCTGAGATTTCATCGTAAAGCATTCTTCACTTCTCATCTCAGTGTATCTTGTAGGAAAACGACCGAACGATGGAACTGGCCGTGAAGCTGTAAAGGGCTGAGAAAACGACGGACTGTCACACACAAACAACACGGGAGTTCACCTGCTCTCCTAGCCTCTAAGATAGCACTTTAATTCACACATTTATACTCGTTATTTTTAAAGCATATTACTCCACTGCTTCAAAACAAATAAATGAAAATCCTTTTCTCTTTTTCTTTGGGCCAGTGTTATTTCTACTACCTCTGAAAGAAGCACCATAGTCAACTTTCTGACAGCTTAATTGCGAAAAGGTATTACACTAAATAGAGTTTGATTAAGGAATTGACCATGCGGCGAACCTCAATTTTAAAGGCGACCCTTTTTCCACAAGGAATCAAACTGAATTCACGTGGTGAGAGATTCATCGAGTTCTGCCTCCCTCACATAGAATGCTGCACAGAGCTGCTATTTCCAGGAACTCAGAAAGACAGCGACATGGGCTTTTACTCAAAGACTACACAGTACCACCTCTGAACTACATTACGGACTAGATACTGCATAGAGTACTCACTCAAATGACAGTATACCGTGAAATGCATCAAATATTTATCATGTAACACAACAGTTGCAAGATCATAAAAAAAAGGTTACCAATCAAATACTAAAGTGAGATATCTTGGATATCCTGGAAGAAAATGTGTGGGAGAGGTTGTGTGTGAATTGGTGTGTGAATGTATTGATTTCCTATAATGAAAATCATAAAATATTCAAGAGTGAAAAAGAAGTGTGACAATCCATCTTTATACCACAGAAGCAGACAAGGTAAGAGAAGACTGGCACCCCAGGAAAAGAAATATGAGTTATATTAAACAATCAGAGTCTTCTTTCTGTTACAATAGCAGGCATAAAAAGCTTAGCAATGAATCAGCTCAAAGTTGTTATCCCTGCTGATTATAATATAATTTTGCAGAAAAGCAAGGCTGTTATTTACAGAAATGCCAACTGTATCCATTCCTAAATGGCACAGTCTGACAAGACGAATTTCCACACTGCTTTAAGAAATTAGTCCTGACTGTGTTTGGATGTCTCATTTACTTAGGAGATTAAATGGTGGGTACACTGATCCGCATGCATTTTTGTGATGTTATTTATCCCAGAATGAGAGCACGTGTTAGAGATAATTACCATTCCAATGTTCTCCCAAAAACATTTGTTTGCTGTGCTTCTTGCTGAAGGAAATTTGAAATTAAGAAAGGTGAGATGATACCTTACGTATGGATTATTATAGATTTTTTTTTATTTCATACATCAGCTGCTGTGCATGACAGATAGTCCTGCAGAAGACCTTGACTGGGTCATTATTTTTTGATCCTTGCGGTTGTCATTTTCGTGGTTATGAATTTGAAACGCCAATGCAAATGTAATTTGAAATGTCAGGTTGGTGTTTTAGCCTCAAGCCAATCTGATTCGTACATATGAAAGTTCCGTTGCCAACATTTTGATTGCGATTACCTAACCATTAGGATGTCTTGTATATACCAAACCAGAGCTGCCGTTATTAAAAAGCTTCGTCCCTCACTGACAGACGCAGACCCGTGTAGATTTAGGAATGATGCTGCATCCGCAACATCTGCAGCGCGGAAATGCAGACGTAGCCTTCAGTGGAGGGGTGCCCTGGAACAATAGTGCAGTCGAAGTCTAAATGCTATGCAGTCTCCATACAGGATGTGCATAAAGGTATGGAACCACAGAGAAAACGGTAAGGTGGCATTAAAAAGGGTTGAAGTGGTTTGTTTCTAAGGGGGTCTGTCGGTGAGCAATCAGAGAGGTTTCAGCAGAGCCGTGGATAAAGATCCAGATATCTACACCCTTAATATCCATCCACCCACACATCCATCCATGTGATCATACGTGATCATACATACGCCTTGTGATAGGCTGTCCCTCTTGGCGTGAGTCCCAGGTTCACGGCAACCGTGCCGTAGATTAGCAGTTAGGAGAAATGACTCCCCAGGACAGAAGCGTCCAGCGTAGGATGACCCGTGGGAAGCCTGAACCATGGAGCTCCAGATGAGTGAGCTGAGAAAGAGTTGTGCTGTATGTTTTCAGTTTGGGAGAAGAACCCACTGCTGCCGAAGCTACCTGGATGAGCTCCTTCTCCAGAAGGCAGCAACCTTTTCCATCTGGGGGGCCTTTCTCAGTCTCTGGAGCCAGGAACAAGGTTCTCACCACCTCCCCTGGAGAACCCAAGCCTGACGTGAGCCTGCAAAGGAAAAACATGACCGAAGGACAGGTTGGAGTAAAGCACCTTACTGAACTCGCACCAGCCCATTATGGTGGTGATATCACCCACCAGAGTTGTAGAAAGAGTTCAGCCTTTTCCCCAAGCCGAACATTCTGGATTCCTGAGTACTGGACGTACCCTCACACGCTGTGAGCTGTGCTGGTCACAGCTGAGCGAGTTCAGTCGCTCAGTCAATGCCAACCTTGGGTAGCTGGTCCTAAAAATAAAGCTGAAAAATGCTGATTTTAGCATTAATTTAAAGATTGAGTGTCCCAAAGCCATTCACGGTGGAGAGGTTCATTCATTGCACTGTGCTCCTCATTTTTACGAGCAGGCTGACAGAGGGAGTTGGTGGCTACCAGAACTACCACTTCTCAAAGTCTACAAGACGTTTTAAATTTATCTGGCCAAAGTCCTAGAAATGCACACACACACACACGCACACACGCACACCGTACCTGCCAACTCTACCCTGTTGTGCGGGTTTCCACCAAATTTTGTAATTACTCCAAGGAACCTCCCGTAATTTCCATAGCCCTCAAAGTTTATTATGGAAAAAAACGCCATCTTGCTTGCACATTTTTCACGTCGCCATTCCAGCTCATACAATTTTCCAACCCCCAGTATTTTTTGATTCAGATTTTGGCAGCTATGACATACACACAAAATGAATAGAGGCCACTTGCAAGCTGTCTGATGTTGATACTGATCTTAGTACTGCCAGGTGATAACGTTGAGAATCCAGCATGCATTTGCCAGCGGACCAGCACAACCTGCGTCGTCGACCACTGAACCCACAAGGCGGCACCATGAATCACAGATTTGCCTCTCCCGAAGCATAGACACGTGTCAGGTGACGTGAGTGCCTTATCGCTGCAGGTGACACAGCATCACTCTTCCTAATTCCTCAAAGTGACCACACTTTCAGTTCAGAGGTCAGACTTAACACCACAAAAGCTATAGCACAAATGTATGCAGATTAAAAAAATAGACTGGCTTCATGCGACACAGCCGTTTTTCCAGCTGTGTTGTAAATTTTACGTAGCTAATTAAAGCACCACATAACACTCCCTCTTTCCAATGCCATCGTTATTCATTTTTTCATAGCGTTAGGCCACCGTTCAGAGAGAAATGGCAGCCGTGCTTCACCAGCAAAGGCTCAGCTATTTAAAGAAAATAACTGATAAGAAAGATGAATTTTAGTTGGCCGCCGCCCTTAGATACACACTGCATGAAAGCAGAGGAGTTTCAGTACAACTGAGGGAACTTCACGGCAAAAAGGATCATATTCAAAAACTATTTCTTTTTCATTAACACGCTTTAAAGAGGGGGTGCCGGGAATGAAAGGAACGACACGTAGGGGCGGGTCAGCAGCGACTCAGCAGTGTGTAAATTTAAGGCTCAAAGCAGTTATGCTAGAAGTACTAAACAAGCGAGATGCACGTTCAAGCATGGGCTGCCCTTGAAACATCGTTATTAAAAATAAGCTGCGAGACAGAAACGCTCACAAAAATATCGGTAATGTGTGTGTAAAACAGCCAGTGTTTAGCTTAAGCACTGTTCCCTGGAATAAGCTACGCTGAAGGGAATCTATTTACACTTGCAAATCTGCTGCAGGTTCAACGGTTCCCTTGAGCAAAGCAATTAAACCAAAAATTACATCAGTAAGAACTCCATAATCCATGCCAATGACAAAAGTGCAGCAGGATGGGGGGGGTACCTACTAATAAACTAGCTAGCTAGCAAATTAAGAGCAAAAAGATCAAGGAAGCATCCAGTTTGGTTGGAGGGCTCCAAGACGCATTCAATCCTGTGGCCCAACAGGACAAGGGCATTAGCCCCACTGGACACGTGACCTACACGCCCCTTTACAGCAAGAGTAGGAGAGCTGGCCTGCAGGATTCGAACCCGAGGCTCGGCATACGTGATTAACGGGAAGTCTTATGATATCAGGCTTCCAAACAAAGTTTGAGTGCCAACATGATGTTTAATGGAGTGTGGACTCAGAGTACAGCACAATTTCTGTAATTAAGTCCTTGGGATATGACAAGTCTTCTATTAAAAAGTGATGTGGCATCTTGCTGGGCAGTGAACAATGAGCGCACCTTTATCTCCAAACAGAAAGCGCTGGCATTCCAAACCAAGAATGACTGTCGCCAAGAAGGACAATGAATCAAGTTTAGCTTAAAGCCTTCAGCTATTTTTAACTGCAAGTAATGTTTTTTATGTTAAAAAAAAATTTTATAAATCTACTTAAACTAGAACAGGTTGGACATGAAGCTATTACAGCATTTGGGTTTTTAAAAAAAGGCAGGTTTGGATCAGGTCAAAACAGAAACCTAGGGGGAACATTAATTTATTCAGACTTCCCCATCTTTGGGGGGGGGCAAGCACATGCTGTACAAAAGGTCAAGGCAATTAGTCCACGCAAGGCGGCCGACGCTCAACTGAGGCCCAGGGACAACAGTGGAGATGAGTGGCAATCACCGCAGTGCCGTGGAAGGCAGGTCATCAGGTAGCAGGAAGCAAAGGGAGCCAGACAAGCCAGACGACGACGGCGTTTCCGAGCAGAGATCTAGCGTCCTTCGGTTTTAATGGACGTTTGTCTCACAGCTGGGACTAACTGCTGTGGAGAATCGAAGCATCTCTACTTCAGCTGAGAATGGACAAAAGAAGTCAAGGGTTTAACCCAACACACACATGCATAAACAAACACAATGGCATCCATTCTGCGCGCAACATTCAATTAGTTAAATACTGCATTCAGTTAGCTAAATGTATTCTTTTAACATTCAGGTTGTCGACCAAGCATGTCACAATTGAATTTTTCCTTCAGATCTCATATCAAGTCGCTTTGTGTTTATATTAACATTAATTTAGTCGATGACAGGGAAGTTTCCAAAAATAAGACTCACGGCAGTACAATTTACAATTGTTGACACTTACAAATCAAAGACATATTATTCTGCTGATAAATCCTGGCATCCAATTTCCATATTGTAATGAGGTTCGTGAAGAAGCTGTTTATTACCTACCTTACTCACCTAGAACCAATCAAATAAAATACGACAGGCCAACTGTTGGTGTTATTTGGAGTTATACTGACCCCTAGAGGAAGAAGTGGCATTAAACGACTACGGCCGCCTCAGTCACTCTGCCCGGCTGGCCTGCCGCCAAAACCCTTCGTTAGGCTTCAGCTAAGCCCAAAGGAACAGACTGTATATCAAAAAAAGAACCCACAATAAATACTGAAACATTTACTCCGTTTCCGAATTGCCTTGTGTATGTTTAAGGCGTTCCTAAAGCTAACGAAATAGTAGCAACTTCAGATAAGTACTGATTTTCAAATAATTTTTGCACCTTAACAATAATTACACCGACACCATTCAATATCTTTAATATTTTATTAATAAATGCATACTGGACTGTAAAAGAATAAATAACATAACATCATTGCTGTGTATTTCTAATCAACTTTCGCAGAAAATGAGACAAAGGCGGAATGTGGTGAATCGATATTTAATTAATGCAAGTCTGGAAAGGGCAATGCTTCAGGCCAAAGAAAACCAGACAGCAAGCCGAGGGAAAGTCTCTAAAGATGAAGTCACGAAAAAATGTAGCCCATACCAGAGAAGCAGATTTTGATATCATTACAGATAATGCATCAAAAAATGCTTCTAATGAACACTCTTAAAGTAATCAGAACTATGCAACAGCTTTTTGGTATATATGCGATGTGTAAGGCCAGTGCATGAATGCTAGTGGGGATTCAGGTATTAGCTAGACCTGTCATTTTAGAAAAATCTTTGTCATTCGATGGAATGAACATATTGGCAATGCTCTTGCGGCTATCATTTGGATACATTACCACAGCCCAATGTTTCTATCTCCTGTTGGACATCCCACTTTGGCATAAAGGGTTGAACTTTTCCATGGTGACAGGTTGGCACCTGCATCAAAAGGGAGACTTTGCATTCATCGAAAAGTAGTATTCGAACCACATAAAACCCAATAGCAACACTGTGATGGTTTGTCACAAAGTCTCATGCATTTTAAAGATTAGATGATGATTGATAAATTTACCAAATCTATTTTTTTTTTGCTACCTCACATTATCCATGTCCATGAAAACAATATAAACATGTAAACAGAACCACTGCTGGATGTTACCCCATCTCCAGCTACTCCACATTCCGTGTCTGAAGGACATATAACTCTGGGAAACGTGACACATGAGTCCCCTCCTCGCTAACAGTATAACACACAGTCAAGTGACACGCTTTAGAGCAGTGTGAGACTCAGTCTAAAAGAAGATAACCAGCAATGCTGCATTGATCTTCTCATAGTCCTCCCTGAATCTCAGCTGTTTGTTTGAAACAATCTCCCATCCTAGGAGTCGCTCGGTGAGAGTCCAGGAGTCACTTCCATATAGACCCACCAGGCAACTCGAGAGTCTCCCAGAGAGGGAAGTTTGCTTGAGGTCTATTAAATCACTCACACACACGTGCTTTGTGACCTAAGCATGTCCTCTGTGTGGGAACATCTATGTTTCTGGCTTCCTGCCGCCTGCTGGAGGGGCCACCTTGGACTTCCCTTAGAGTTACCGCCATCGTTTACTGTTTAATGGGTCACAGGAAACAGGATATGACCTGCTACGACCAGCAATCAGGTCTCTGTAGAGAGGTGACTGTGGTATCCTTGGAGACGAGTGGCTGAAACCTCCATCTATCTTTTTTAAAGACCACCCAATTAACAGAAAAGTGAAAAAGGCCAGGGTCAGACACAGAGCACAGTCTGTGACATAAGAAACTCTCGAAGCATTGCATTCATCTGCTGCTTACCCGCGTCAAAAAACTAAATCAAAATTCAGAACAGTGGCATAAATTCTGATGCTAAAAATGGCTTGAAAGATTAAACATCTTGTAAAAATGGCTTTATCCATTTCATCCATGGCTTAAAAGATTCGCCTATTATCTAAATTTATAAGCGTGCAATCGTTATTTAAGCTCCAGAGTCTTCTGTTCACATTAATTTTTAATCATGGTCTGCTCCACTCGACACATTGAAACCGATATCCGGGTGCGGTAACATCATAGTTAAGGAACACATTCCACAGGATGCCAGACACGTCGCACTGATTTACAACCATCCAGGAAGGCCGAACCCAGCACACATTGCAGCGGGTGCCTCAGGCCTGTTCTCTGGGGAGGGAGGCAGCCCAGACTCCAGTACCCAGCCCTCCGTGAAGGCCCGCGTCTCCTCCAGAGCACACTGACCCGTAACGTCACATGAGAACAGAAAGCCGTGCTGTGAGGGGAACGAACGTTCCTGCCATACGTTCTCCATCTGTCAGGCGCAGAGATGAGAGGAAACAGCGGTGACCTCGCCCCGCTCTGGAGCCATTTTTAAATCAGAGAGGAAGACGGCTGGTAAGAGCTCATTGTGAAACATGTGAACACCTGCCCCACAAACTGGTCTTTCTTCAATCTCATGTCTCCCTCTCTTATGTGTAGACGATACACCCAGCCAAGAAATCGAAGACTTTCAGATTGCAGGCATTTATAGGGAATTTCCGCTGTCATCAGTACAGTATCTCATATACAGTACATACATGCTGGGGCGTGTGCGTTAGCTGCATGCTATCATTAACTCCATTATAAACACCATATGCAAGGATCATGGTCTGTTATTAAAAGGCCAGAATTTGTTCAAATTTTAGTTTAGACAAACTTAAAAGGTAGCAATTTATAAATTGATGTTGGATAAAAGAATATTTGAAAGATATCTTTATTTTGTTTTTTTTGTAGCTAATTCCTCTTTGTTATAATACTGAGGAATTAGGGGGTGTGATTTTGGTTGAGGTATAAATGGTTCTACAAAGAGATCAAACCAGTCTACCTTAAAAGAAATCAATCCTGACTGTTCATTAGAAGGACAAATAATGAAGATGAAGCTCAAATATTTTGGGCACACGAT
>JAACJT020000035.1:11120154-11130585 GCA_009936485.2 Gymnarchus niloticus
GCAGTCCAGTAATCAGAGCAGGTTCGGTGGCTCAGAAGGCAGCAAGCAGGTCAGACAGGACAGCTGAAGTTGAGGGACGGCACTTAGGCCAGCAGACGATATGAAGATCTCTTGAATCCGAGCCTCCAAGGGAAGCACCCCATAAGAGGGGAGCACAGGGGAGAGAGAATATGGATGAGCAGAGCAGCGATTCAAGGCGGCAGGATAATGGGTGATAAAAAAAATTAAACAGAAACAACAATATGTGGTTGAAAGATGAATGATTATTGGCAATACCAGTCATATTTGCATACAGAATCAAATATACATTAATGCAAAAGCTGAACTCTCTTTTAAGTTTATTGGTCTGAGTGCTGCTGATTCTGAGTCAGGCAGAGGTTAGTGGAATTAATGGAAGATTTCTCGTGTTTCAGACACAAGTGTCACACTTGAACCATGTCAACCACGTCCTCAGGGCGGTAAACACTTGTGCAGGGGTCTCACGGTGCTTCATGACAAGGGAAGCCCCTCGGTTTATGGTTCATGGTTCACGGTTTATGGTTCATGTTTCACGGTTTATGGTTCATGGTTCATGTTTCATGGTTCACGGTTTATGGTTCATGGTTTATGGTTCACGGTTCATGTTTCATGGTTCACGGTTTATGGTTCATGTTTCACGGTTTATGGTTCATGTTTCATGGTTCACGGTTCATGTTTCACGGTTTATGGTTCATGGGGAGTCGGAGCGCCCCCCAGGAGAGGCGCCGTGTTACCGCGAGGTTTTCCGAGAGCTGTGTGCACCCCTCGTCATCCTCAGGCCGATCTGCTTCATCTCGGCCCGTCCCTGTTCCGACGTACACTCATTTCTCGGGAAGTGTTTGTGAAGGAGGCGGCGTCCATCACCACGTCCGTCACGTCGGCCACGTTTATTAACGAGCTATAACAGCGCGCGCGTCGCGAGCGAGCGTGCACGGCGCTTTCTGCTCATCCGCGGCAGCTCGCGCTCCTTTACGTCGACCACCCCCTCCTAAGACGGGCTTTTATTTCATTTTTTTTTTTTTTTGCCGTTCGCTATGATGAGAGCCGCGATACGGCGCAGGGCGCCGGCCGTTTTGCTGCTCCTGCTTCTGGGCGGCTCGGTCTGTGCTTGGCTGGGCAACGACAACACCAAGGCCGAGAAGCAGAAGGACGGACAGTCGGACAAGGTGGCGGCCACCGGCAGCCAAGATCAGAACTGCTTCTGCCACGTAAGTGCGCTCATTCGCCGCGTACCGGGGTCCCGAGCCCACCGATACCTGCTCTTTTCTGGCACTTTCTACCGTCGCGGCCATATTACGTCATATGAAGGCGCCCGTAGGGAGCGGCGCGTGCCGTGACGGGGACCCGGATGCCTGCTGAGAGTGGATTTCAGAGGGGCGCCGAGGTGTGCCCTGTGTGTCGGGGCCCATGGGTCACAGTGACGACCGTCAGACCGCAGAGGGACTTCCTAACATGACTGTTGTCAGCAATTTGAATGTATTTTAAATAGACTGATAGGATCTGCTTAATTTCTTCAGAACACCTTTAATTGTATCATTCTAAAGATTCTAATTTAGTGCATCGTCCACTGAGTGATCTGTCGTCTTGCTGATTAGCTGCTATGTTTTCATTCCCCTTCGACGCTTTTTCTGTTCACTAAGGTGTACTAAATAAATACTAAAGCCGAAATATCTTTATATGCTTCTGCTGGGCCCTCAGATTAACAACCAATATTCCTGAGGCATTGCTGTCTTTCACCCTGACCTGTCCTAAATTAAGAGGTTTTGTTCAAAACTAATTTCTTAGATAGATAGATAGATAGATAGATAGTATGTTCTGAGCGGCTGGAGAAAAGCTCGCCTTTGAGAAGTCAGGCAGAATAATACTTGTGGTGTGCGTATAACTTCATAATATAGAGAACTGAAAATTAAAGGCATTTCTGAACTGTGTAAATTGTCATCAAATGAATATCGTAATGATTGTCGTGTAGACTGGGAACGATTTCGAAACAGAAAAATGACATCGCGACGTTCATCACTTTCGATCGATGGCGTTTTGCTGCCCGCGCGGCCTCGCCTGCCTACACGCAAGTTGTTGTACCCGCGTGGTTCAACCTGATTGGATGGCGAGTCCGTCGCTGGCGGAACACGGGATTTGTAGTCTTTCTGGCTGAAGCGTGCGCGGACCTTCCAGTTTATATAAGCCTGGGAAAGACTACAAGTCTAGCGAAGCGTGGGGGCGGGGCCTAGGGGGGAAGCCGCTCGGTAATTAGTTTCTGTTTGGGGGCGGAGCTTAAGTTGCGCGGCGAGCCGAAATTGACAGCTCAGTCGGCCAACTGCCGCCTCGACGTGCGTGTACGCCTACCCGCTTTAAAAAGCGCTGTCATTTCTGTGCCACGCCGGGCTTACAGCATACACACAACTTGTGTAGGCATATAGTTAATTTCCTGTGATTTCGGTTTTTCCTGGCCAGGTCAAAGCATACCTTCGCTTCCATAGGAAGGATGTGTAGGCTGTCGGTGGCATGCTGTCTCTCACTGCTCTTTGCTGGATATTTACACTCAGAGGTCAGTGTGAATAATGCAGGACGTCCTCTGCCTGCTCCCACCTGCATATCCTCACCTCTCTTTTTCAGGAAGTACACTTCGGCACGTCTTCACTTCAAGTGTTTTCCGGAGAGCTCTGGAAACTCTGTCAGTGTTGGTCTTCCTCCTCTGATCGGCTTATTTTCCGGTAGATGAAATATGGGAGGCCGTGTAATGTTCCAGCAGGTCGTTGGATTGATGGAGCCACGCTTGAATAATAAACGGACCTGATTAATTATAGACGCAGAGGCAAGCGCTCTCCAGCGGTATGTCTGGGTGAAACCCCGAGAAGAGGGCAGCACTTGTTTGCCTGGTCCAGACGTGCCTGGTGTTGCTGGAGGGTCCTTGTGGTATTGCAGGTAGCGCGGTTTGGGGTTTGTTGAAGGCCATAAGTCCATAAACCTCCAGTGTTCTGTGTCACGTGAGGCCGCATGTCACCGTGCCAGCTTTTGCCGTACAGATTGCTAATCGGGGTTGATCGAAGTATTTCCCTGTGTTGTTTGCATATGTAAATGAACATGGCAAAGGCAGAGGCTGTGATTTTGGGGGTTTTTGTGTGTTCAGTTTTGGGGCTGAGTGTTGTAGCGGTGCATGCAGCTGAATTGCGGGAAAAGGAGGAAATGACGACTTTTTCCTGTCTTTGGTGTGTTTCTAATTTTGATCCTCTCTAGATGAAAATATGATCTGCCTGCAGTTTGTCTGAAATGCTGAGTTTTGCGGTCTCTCTCGACACTTTACCTTGTGCAGTTTCAGTCCCTGTGTGCTGTGATGCAACGCTGAATTCTTCTAATTTCATGCAACGGTCCACTTCCTCCATCTGTACACCCCAGCCTCGTTTTCTGGTTAACCGCATAACTGCCCCAGTTGGGGAGGGTCTCGCCTCCTGGCCTGTTGATGTCACACATGTGCTCTGTGTCTCTTAGCTGACTGGCGTCCTGGATGACTGCTTCTGTGATGTGGAGAGCATCGACGTCTTCAACAACTTCAAGATCTACCCGAGGATCCAGAAGCTGACGGAAACGGACTATTTCAGATACTACAAAGTAAGCGTGCTCCTCGGGCCGAGGTAGCAGAGGGTCCCGGGCTACGTTTGGGTTATAAGTCATGCCCAGCTCCTGTTATTAGATGGGCTTCTGGAACCTGACTTGTCAGTTGATAATCCAAAACGTACGGTTTATTTTCTCCGTAATGTCAAAGTACATTATGGATTTGCCAGTTTCTACCCTCATTCTGCAAGTTGTCCACAGATCCTGAGCATTTAAGCTAATTGATATTTGGCTATCAGATGCTGCTAATGGAAAACAAAAATTTGCAAGTTTTAATGTGAGCTTGGCTCAGCAGAGTCAGGGGTTAATGGGGCCTGGCTGATACCTGGCAGGTTGTAGCATTGAGCTGCAGTCCACAGTGTCTCTGAGATGGTGACACCTTCCTTGGGTCTCTGTACAGTGAAACCCCCAGCACACCATGAACAACCTTACTAAAGACGGCAGTGATTCTGAACCATTACCTTCATGTATCCAACCCAATTGTCTGCGTTTCTTTAGAGTTTTAACGTGAAGCAGTAAAATTAACACTTAATATTGTGTCATGGTAGTTCAGTAATTCAAATATGAAACACTTTCTCAGTTGTTAATGCGGTTGCCATTAAGGATTTAATTGTCTTCAGAAAATCGGTCGGTCGTATCGTTTATGTAACATTATTCAGCTGGCCTCAACTTGCCTTCAGATTGAAGTTCAAATTGGTCATGTCACGGGTATTGCAGGAAAGTCTCGAGTAAGGACAGCTCATTAACATGTTCTGGTTAAGGTGAACTGGTATGACCTGAGGCTCTAATTTAAAGCAGATTATGAAACGTATGCCATTTCTTGTTCCTTTCTTGTCATGGGTTCCATTTTGAGCAGTTGGTTTGTGGGTGAAGATGGGTTGAAAGTTCTTGCTTTGTTCCGTTGGGCACAGTCATGGCATTCTGTCAAAACTGCAGTGTGCCCTTCATTGTGCATCAACCGTGGTTTACTTTCCTGTGGCGATGGCCATCCCTGGCCATGAAAGGAGAAGGATGTTCAGCTACTTGTCTAATCTGACTGGGTGACCTTTCAGCCCAGAGCCCACTGACGGCTGTGTTTCCCTGCTCAGGTGAACCTGAAGAGGCCCTGTCCATTTTGGCCTGATGACAGCCAGTGTTCCATTAAGGACTGCCAGGTGGAACCTTGTCCTGAGGTCAGGATTTACAGCGGATGGGGCGGGGTTTCATTGTGATGCCGATACTGATTGGTGCCCATGCATCTGTCAAAATGTAAACCAGTGCGGTTGTCTTTATGGCTCTTCGTTTAAATTGACAGGTTTACCATTAACGTAACAGTGTGAAATAAATGAAACCTTAAAGGTCCCTCTGAATGACTTTCTATATTGAAGCTGCAGGCAGCATTCTTTCCATTTTACCCATAACGCCATGTGCTTTTCTTTACAGAGCAAGGTCCCGGTGGGGCTTAAAGCTGGCAACTACAATAAAGTAAGCATGGACTCCTTACACCTTAGCCAAGACAATCTGTGGTGGGGCTGGATGTCATTTTCCGTTGTCATGACACTGACTGTTCCCTTAACCTTGCCGTTCGTTGGCTGAAAGGATGACCAGATGGAGGGATAGCAGGTGTCTGTCAGAGGATAAGGCAGGGCTTTTTCCAGGCAGTCTTGCTAAATGGCTGGCTTTGATCTACCAAAGACTCTACTTGAGCGTGTGATCCTGTACTGTGTGATGGTACAGCTGTACCAGCCGGCTTCTACTGGGGTTTCCGGCGCTGCCGTCCACTCGTCTCCTCTGCTGTTTGTGGCTCACGCCGGCACGCTGGCTGACGGCTCGTTTGGGAGTTCTGCATAACCGCCTTGATTGTTTTGGGTTTGAGAGGAGTTCTCTTAAGCATCACCGAGGGCCTGACCTTTTGTGCAGCTGCATTCTTCGCAGTAGTTGGGGGCAATCTGGCTCCTCCCAGCCTGCCCAGGCTCCATATGTTGGTGCAGCGGCGTGTTCGGTGGTTCTGAGCAGTTTCTCCAGGTGCAGTGACGTGTCCCGTCTCCTCTTCTGCCAAAGTACTCGCAGGCATCCAACACGCGGACGGACGTGGAGGAGTGTGAGCACGCCCACGAGCTGGGGGCCATCAACAGCACGCTAAGGTAAGCGGGCCGGCCTCTGTCGAGTTCCCGTGGTCCCTGTGCTGACCACCTGCTCTGGTGCTTACACCTCCCAGAGAAATGAGGAGACTCTTAATTTACGAGGCTTGGTCGGGCTCCTGTAGGCTGTAACTACAGTGCCATGCCTGTGTTTGTGGAAATAAAATGATCCATAATCTTTTTTTTTTTTTAAACTTACTGATATTGTACAATATTTTTTATATCATCAAACCCTTTGGGTAAACATCAACACTCTCAGTGGGTGCTTATTTTGACCCCCATTTTAAGGGCTTGAGGACACAGGCTCTGAGAATGTTCTCAGGGTTGAGTGGTGAGAATTCATTCCCATAATGCAGTGTTTCTCAGCCGCTCGCCTGTGGCCCGCAGGTGAGCCGTTGACGTCCTCTAGTGGTCAGCAGATCTGTACTCGCGAGAGGCTGTGATGTGGTATACAGTAGATGGGCCTCCATGTTGGATTGGTTGAGAATCTGTGCTAATGAGGACACCGGGGGGGGGGGCGGGGCCTCGCCGCTGTCCGTCTGCTGGTGGGTCAGTGTTGCCGTGGGCCGTATTCCATAATGTCTCGTCTCTCCAGTAACCAGAGCAGAGAGGCATTCGAAGACTGGGCCCGCCATGACGATGCACAAGAGCACTTCTGCGAGTTGGACGGTGCGTTGCGTTTTCGCTCTGGCCGTGACCGCGACATACATTACTGTACTCCGCATCCATCAAGCCATCCTTTCGGTCTCAGGGTGGGTGTGAGCATGGAGCTCCTCTCAGGAGGAGTACAGGTCAAGGCAGGAGACAGCCTGGACTGAATGCCATTGCTTTGGCGGCCACACTTACACCTGCAGTCACACACGTTGGACACGTGTGACACGGGGGGAACATGCAAACTGCATACACACGTAGTAGATGCAGGGTTTGACCCCAGAACCTTCCTCAGAGTTCTCCTGAGTTCCTTAAAGCGTTCCGCGTGTCACAGGGTCTCCTCCTTTGCTGTCCCCCAGACGAGATGTCCCCTGACGCCCAGTACGTGGACTTGCTGCTGAACCCTGAGCGCTACACCGGCTACAAGGGGCCTTCTACCTGGAGGGTGTGGAACAGCATCTACGAGGAGAACTGCTTCAAGTGAGGGCCCAGTCGAGCACTGCCACGTACCCCCATTGCTAAAGGTCTCAGTTCAGCTCTTACGCCGCCTCTTTCACCCGCAGGCCCAGATCGGTGTATCGGCCCTTGAACCCGCTGGCTCCGAGCTGGGGTAAGATGTGCACCACAGTACCATCTGGTGGTCTCACCTCCTGCTCTTCACTCTTCCCAACTCAAAGCCGCATCTCTACTATTGTCAAACATAATTCCAGTAGTAAATCATTTGTAATGCCAGTCTTTTTCAATCCTTACCTTTTTTTTTCTCTTCTAGGAGATGATGATGGTAAGTCCAGTTTTTTTTATTTTGCTTTATTTTAAGCATGTTGGTCACTTAAGTTTAAAACAGAATGCAGCTTTCTGGTTTAATGGTACTTCTATAATTTGCATGCTTTATTCTTGCAGGTGGAGCATTTTACAATTGGCTGGAAGGTAATTATTCCTTGTCTGTCTTCAGGATTTTATCGGCATTTTTTTTCTCTTGGTCAAGTTTAGTACTAAATATTCTCAAGTTTAGTACTAAATATTCTCAGGTTTAGCCAAAAATGAAATGTCAGTTACACACACAACAACTGAAAAGACCTGTCTGTCTCTCTCTGACCTTTGCTGTCTGCAGGCCTCTGCCTGGAGAAGAGGGTGTTTTACCGCGTGATCTCTGGACTCCACACCAGCATCAACATCCACCTGTGTGCCAAGTACCTGTTGGAGGGTGAGCAGACAGCACGGTCGGGGTGGGCTGGCCCAGAGAACGTGTGTGAAGATGGTACCTGCCCTAAGACTGGCACCTTTGCCCACAGACCCCTGGACCAAACCCCACTGGGGGCCCAATGTGCGGGAGTTCCGGCGCCGCTTTGACCCGGCCGAGACCAAGGGGGAGGGCACTCGCTGGCTGAAGAACCTCTACTTCCTGTACCTGATCGAGCTGCGGGCGCTCTCCAAGGTGGCTCCCTACTTCGAGCGCGCCATCGTCAACCTGTACACCGGCAACACGCAGGAAGACGCCCAGACCAAGGACCTGCTACTGCAGATCTTCAACGAGATCCGGTGAGGCCCTTCCCTGCGGCTCGTTCGGCTTCTCTCATTGGATCGTTCCTCTTTCATGCTGCCTTTTGGCTCGGCTGTGATCGGACCCCCTCGCCTCTCTGTACCACCAGAGCTTTCCCGATGCACTTCGATGAGAAGTCGATGTTTGCAGGTCACAAGCTGGAGGCCAAAACCCTAAAGGTGAGGCCCCCCCCCCTTGGTGATCCTCTGACTGTCTATATTTTTTTTTCTTCAGATCAAATATACAGGAGGGTAAACCACGTTTCATGGCTGTCTGCCAGTCCCGCCTGCTCTGTATTTCGGAAAAATTTCTAACTAAATTAAATAGGAGCTGCGGCGGCTGGCATGGCAACTTAACCCTTTCCCGTCGTTCATTTCAGGAGGAATTCAGGCTCCACTTTAAAAACATTTCCCGCATAATGGACTGCGTCGGCTGCAACAAGTGTCGGCTGTGGGGTAAACTGCAGGTAGGCCCGCCCGTCTCAGAGCCGCACTTCCTGCTTCCTTTGCTGATCTCTACATCGGTATGCTTACTGGTGGCGGCTGTGTGCTGTTTGAAGCGTGGCTGTAGACGTGCGTGTCACATTGACTTGGGGAGAGCTGAATGCCCGCTACTCCCTGAAACATTTACCCATACGCTTATTTCTATTAATTATAAAATGTTCACTGTGGTAAATTTTTCTTTCCCTGCTCTATGGGTCAAATTATGATTGAAGTTCTTTCCCAGATGTGTGTTAGAGATTCAATTTTTAGAAATCATAAACAAATCTGTTGGTCTGCCAGCTGGTTGGAAAAACATAATTAGTATTCATGTGTTACTAAACATTGAAAGAACATGTAAATGTGCTCTAAAATATGTAATTTGAGGAAAAAATTTATAGGACCTTTAAAAACTGAAGAGATTCTTTTCCCTCAACATTATAATATGCTGTCATAAATACTCGATTTCCATCTCTGGAGCCCAGAATGATTTTCACCTTGGATCCCCCCATAGACTCAGGGTCTAGGCACTGCCCTGAAGATTTTATTCTCAGAGAAGGAGATTAAAAACCTTCCTGAGAACAGCCCATCCAAAGGGTTCCAGCTAACCCGACAGGAGATTGTCGCCCTGCTGAATGGGTTTGGAAGGTATGTTCCACATTTTCATAGGTTGCGTGTGCGGGTAGCGCCCCCATGTGGTGGCCAGAAGAAGCCGCCGAGAGATTATGCTACTTCTGTGTTTATTGTGACCACTGATTGGTGTTAGGCACTGCTAAATTTATGGGGACCTCTGTCATAAGACAACTCACCCAGATGCATTTTATTTTAAAATTCCTAGAGTTTTTCAAAGAGTGAAATTGCTTAAAGCTGTACTGGATTGTTTGTAAAACAGTAGGCAGTCACTTATGGGCATAGATGACCCCCCCCACAGAATCCACAGAGACTTTATTTCCTGTAAATGGGTCATCTCCTATTTGAAATAAGGTAAAGTTTAGGCCTATTTTGCTTTTTAGGAATCACAGTTCAGCTTTATGCGGGAAGATATTGTGTGTCCGTTTGCATATAAGATTAACCGGTTTCCCCTTTCTCTCCCCCCCCCCCCCCAGGCTGTCAACAAGCATCAAAGAGCTGCATAATTTCCGAACCCTGCTTAAAGAGCAGAGGTAACAAACATGCCGAGCCACCAGGTGGCGGTAGCCAGAGGACACTGCAATAGTCTTATCTTCCCAAGAGTAAGGCCACCAGTTCAGGGACTAACAGGATCAGTTGTAGAAAAAAATCATCCAAAAAGACGTCTCACTCCCCGCAGTCCCCATGAGAACCTCGGTCACTGTGGGAAAAGTCGCTTGAGGTTTCTGACCTTGGCTGCCCTTGCCGTCAGTCATCCCCTGCTTTACTGTCATGAAATTCGCCTTTTCTTCTCGGTTAGCTGGAGACACGTAGGTCAGAATGAGTAGCTCCCCCCCCCCCAGTTCTGCTTTGGTTTGTGGAACCACTGCTCCTCGCTGATATTGGCTACCATCCCATGTGATTTGCTCGTTTCTGTCAAGCGGGCGTTTTCAGTCTGTGCGGGTGCATGTAAATGGCAGTTATAAATTTGGAGTTACAAGTAGGACTGAACTTAATTACAGCAGCCTCTTGTATGTTGAAACTTGATTTAAACTCTGTTATTTGTCTTTTGATTTTCTGGCCGTGATTATAAATGTAGACTGATTCTTTTTTTAAATGTAATTGTTTTGTACCAATATTTATTCTGAGCAATAATGGCAAATTCATTCTGGGCATCTGTTTTTCAACCTGCGGGAGTGTTTCTGATTTGATTTGTGAATTGCGTTCTCAGGCTGAAGTCCAATACTTAAGCATTTGCCTGGAGTAGCGTGCTGCCCCTCCCTCAGTGTTCACCCAATGGGTTGGGTTCTCTCATCACGAAGGCCAGATGTTGTGTGTGTGTGTGTGTGTGTGTGTGTGTGTGTGTGTGTGTGTGTGTGTGTGTGTGTGTGTGTGTGTGTGTGTG
>JAACJT020000035.1:11138591-11174677 GCA_009936485.2 Gymnarchus niloticus
GATTTCTTTTAATATAGACTGGTTTGATCTCTTTGCAATCCAAGGGACTCTCAAAAGTCTTCTCCAGCACCATAGCTTAAAGGCATCGATTCTTTGGCGCTCAGCCTTCCTCACGGTCCAGCTCTCACAGCCATACGTTACTACTGGAATACACATATACACCTATTCATGTTTCAGTCCCTTATCCTGGACCAAATATATATAAATATCTTTAATAATAATAATCAGCTGGTACTGAAACACAGACCTTTGATACCCTAGTAGCTGACTTCCAGGGTGCAAAAGAGAAGTTAAGCATTCCAAGAATAATATTTAAAACGTAAGATAATGTAAAATGTTTAATTATATTCATAGTGCTCCAGAAACTGCTCAGTGACCAATTCGTGATGGATCCTTACAGCCTTGCGTGACCTGAAATGTCAGTGACTTTAAATAAGTATTGAACATAACGACATTTTCGGAATATGACCTATGACCTTTCCCTACGTTTTATCGTTATCGTTTTACTGCAGCTGGGCGCTTCCAAAAAATCATTGTTTTGTATAATCACCAGCTTGTTAAACTGACCTGTATTAATATACGATGTCTCGATTTTCACTGTTCGAAATAGTTTCTATCTTCAGTGTGAGGTAAGGTATACGTTTTCCACAACTGACAGTATAAAAAAAACTTTAGGTTTATAACCCGATGAAATCTGGTAGCACATGGTGAACTGTTTATGTTAGAAAAAAAACTCCTTAATGGTTTACCAGTAATAAAGTCTTATTAAAAGCTGTACTTATTGCAGAGATACCATTTTGCGTACAAAAATGCTTTACAGGTTCAAAGGAACACGTAAAAAAGAGCATACTCTGAACAAAATGACAGCTGGGTAACAGTGAGGGAATAGTTAAGTACCATATTAATTTCTCTCTTTTTCCTAACTTCATGTCCCCTTGCCTTCCCAGGCCCCTTCCACAGGCTCACCTGTCCTTTCCTGACAGGAGAAGTGTGTTGTGACAGCCTTCAACTTCCACGAGACATGGCGTATCTCTGTAATTTTCGCAAGGTTCAGCGGAGCAGGTAAGCGTGACAAGATAAATGCGTTCGGTCCCAAAGGGTTCTGTCTAACCATTTCCTGTCAGAACTCTGAGGAGTCATGTGACTGACAGCTGTTTGAACATCAAGCCATCTGTGTCACCTCAGACTGAAAGTCATTTAAATTTGTGCACCAAAAATAAAACACTTATCTGTTTGTACCCAATACACATTTGAGTTAGTTTCTTTGTAGCTCCTCCTCCCACAAAAGTATATAAAATAAACCTCAATAACCAGCTCTGTAAACACCGGTCAAATCCCATGTGTCATAATGTATTGACCGCATTCAAGAAACTCCTTTAATCCTCTGTATTTATTTTACCAAGTCCCTGTCATGGCAGTTAATTATACCTCAGCAGGATGAAGCCTGTCACCTGCTGGATAATTGTTTGTGCTGCTTGCTCAGCGAATCTTAGCATCTTCCTAAGCAGCCTGACTGCCTCCCGTGCAAAGCTGAGTCTCCCCGGACCCAGACATCAGCACGAGTCCGTATTTTTAATGACCGTTGGCACGTCGGTCAACGAGCGGCGTTTGGGACCCGTGGCAGGCGGACCGAGCCCACGCGAACGCTCAGCCTCCGTGTCTAGCCCGAATCTGGGCACCTCCCACTGTCGGAGGCTGCTCCCACGGGGCTGTTTATCGGCCAGAACGTTTGACAAATACGCCGCTGATTTGAAGCGCAGAGCAGGATTTGTAGATGTCGTACGGTGCGACTGTAACGTTCTGGAAAGGTACGGACTCTGCAGGTGCCTAAGCTGTAACGAGGCTGGTCAGAACTCCTCCCACCCGCCTTGTCTGTGGCCCGTCTGCACCTACCTGAGCAAAGTACAGGTTCATCAAGCTGAGGGTGAAGAACTGCAGGCAGACGGGGAAACAGTAGAGCAGCCAGAAGGCGAAGGCTCCCAGCGCGTTGGCCGTCACGAAGCTCTTGAAGTAAAAGGAGAAGAGGAGAGCACGCAGGGCGGCCCACAGCAGGCAGAGGAAGAGGAACACGGTCTGGTAGCTAAAGCGTTTGTGCCGGTACCTCAGTACCAGCCAGAGCTGGACGTAGATGAAGGTGAAGAGCAGCGAGTAGAAGACGGTGTAGGCCACGGTCAGGCCCAGCTTCACGTAGGGGGGCACGGCTGGGCTCAAGGTGGGCAGTGGCAGGGACTCGTTGCCCGCTGGCTCCCTCACCCTCGCCTCCATTGGCCTCCTGCCCCCCCCGTGTTCCAGCAAGGGGGGGATAAGTACACTGGTGTCCACTGTCCGAGTTCCCCCTCAGCACCGGCGCTCCTACAGCTCCTGACTCCCTTCCATCGCAGCTCGAGAGTGAGAGAGGGTAAGAGAGAAGGAGGGATGGAGACAGCGAACTAGAGTGAGAGCTGGGAGGGGACGGAGGGAGGGGGAGAGGCTGGGCGTGCGGGGGAGGGCTCTAAGCAAAAACGAAAACAAGCTCACTTCCTCCTGCAGACGACGGAGAGCTGGAGGCTGCCCTGATTACCACGCACCGCTCTCTGCTTGTCAGCACCAGACAGGAAGGCTCATAGGAAGACTTGGTCCCACCCCCAGCTGCAGCGCGGTTCCTTTAACCCTCTGCCGCCTTTTCCTGCCAGCCCCTCAGAGGGCTGCATGTACTTGGCTGACGATCCCCGTGGCCTTGGAGAATAAAGAGGCTTCTGTTGCAAGTGGATGGCCCATTCCATCCGCTTAGAGCACGCTGCTGTGCTGCCCAGCGGTTCCTCTTTCCGTGAAGCTTCCTTCAGGGCTGCTTTCAAGTACCGCAAAGCAATTTCACTCCTCACACGTCAGACCTTTCACTTTTAGCCCACTGACATCTACAGTGTACGGTCCACCCTTCGATTGAGTCACCCTTCGATCGAGTCACCCTTCCAGGCTCACAGTATATCTGTCATTTATTATAAAGAACAGTCTGAAAGACCCCATTACTCCCACTTATTTCCTTGTTCTCTTTTCTGTCACGGTGAAGGCAGTATCTCCACAGTACTGTTTGCAAAATGTTTTTAAATAATCTTCACCGTAGCATTTTGCGACCGTAACCATGGCTGGGAACTGGCTTGAACCACGTTTTCATTCTGGCCACGCCGTGGCTCCCGGGATGGCGCGCTGCCCGCTGTGTTCACCAGGAGCCGCAGCTCTGTGTGTCTCAAGCTTGCACGGGTTTCCTTCCACAGTTTAAAAGCATGTAACTTAGACGGATTCCTGACTCTGGCGTACCATAATTGTCCTGCGTGTCCTGTGACAGAACCGCGCTAACCGTGTTCACCTATCTGCAGGGCATGCTTATACGTTTTCCCATAACCTATAATAAAGGCAGTAGGAGTCAGCCCGAAAGGTTTGGCTAATGGCACGTATAAATTGTGACGGCGGGTTGAGAAGAAACAAAACACCTTCGGCTAAATTTTGTGAAAGACTCTAGACCACGAGAAGGAGGGAAAATTCACAAGAAACGTAGCTGCTTTGTAGAAGGCTTTGAAAGACAGAAGCTCTCACGACTGGCCGAGGGGAAGCAACCACATAAAGTTAGGTCAGCGGAACGTGCCGGAGGGGGTGTTATTACAGCAGGGCCACGGCTCCCTCAAGTGAGGCTGCTTCAAAGACAGTTTACTGCTGTTTACCTTTTCGCCCATCGGATGTTTGCTGCTTGGGTTTGCGAGCCCTTACCGTGGCTTTCCAGCTGGGAGGGAGGGGAAGGGAAGGGAAGGAGCCCATGTTCCACATTTGGACAACCCGGGCCGCTCGCCCTGCCAAAACCCACATGTCTTTGTATGTGAAGCCCAGCGCTGAGGAGTCAGAGCGCACGGCCTCCTCCTCTGCTGATTGCCTGTAGTAAGAGGAAGATCTCAGGTAGACGGGAGATGACCCCAGTTCTGAGAAAACCTGTTTTTTTTTTTGTTTTTTTTTTTTATTCGCCCTTCTTAAGCATCGCATTACATAACTGAAATTGAAAAATTAGTAAAATTGTGGGTTTGCCCACTTGTCCATGGGACCAACCCACTGGAAGAAGAAAAACAACAGACAATTTTTTGGTTTTTTTGATGAGAACTGTGCAAAAACAACCTGCATTATGTGTACAGAATCTGCAGGTCCCCAGATCCATTTTGGCGATATTTCTCATGCACAAGGCACTGCTAACGTTTATGTTCCATTGAATGCATCTGTGTCATAAAAAGCCATTTGGGGTGGAAAACAGCTGTCAGCTCTTATCATGGCAGAAAAGTGCTGAAGTGGACATTTCCTGTCCATCTGTCGTGTTTCAGATGAAGGTGACACTCTGCTCTGCCCAGCAGACTCCACAGGATTCCTTTGGCCACGTGCTGAAATACTGTCCCATCCAGGGTGTACCACATCCTTGTGCCCTGTGAAGGCCTGGGTCATGCTCCAGGCTCGTCACAACCCTCCAGGGAATAAACAAATATGGATGGACGAATGAATGGAAGGTTAGATGGATCCAAATTGTGTTATTATGATGGATATTGTGTGAAATGCGTCTTCATTTACAATATCATTGTAGTTAAGGATTTCTTTGGTGATTGTTGTGCAGCGCTCTAACCGTTAACAGCAGGCCAGGACATGTGAGGCTGGAACTGGAACAGAAATTCATAACTCCAAAAGACATTTATCATCTAGGAAAAATAAGACTCTTGCGTGTGTAGTTTTGCTATATAAGGCCATGCGGGCCACCGGCTCAGAGTTTCCCAGGCCGAACACAGAAGTTTGGCTCTGCCATCTGGGAATGATGGGTGAAAAGGGCAAAGAGCACAGCATTTTGACGTTGCTCACGAGCGAGCCTGTTCGGAGAAGGGTGCCATGCTGCCTGACGAGGAGGGGGGTGGTGAGTTGACCACGACCCCCACAGCCACGTTCTCTCATGGCTGTGTTTGTTTTACACTCACGCTGATGTCATCACACGTCAAGACAGGTTTCACTTCACTTCTAGGGTCAACATGACCTCCATTCTGCTTGTGAGATGTCAAGAAGTCACAGGAGATTACTGTACATGACCGGCTGTTCCTGGTCAGGGTCACGGGGTTAATTATTCAGAACTGTTTAAAAAAGAAGAAAAAACGTATTTTGAAGGTGTCCAATCCCGGGCGTCCCCTGCCTTGTGGCCCATGCTGCCTGGGATAGGCTCCAGGCGCCCCCAGTAATAGAGAGAGAAATGCATGAGAAACAGTAGTAACCACTAGATGGCAATATTGGGCCACATTGGGCTCTCCAACTCTCCCTGGCCTTGCAGAGTTGTGTTACAGTTCAAAATTACAGTTTTTCTCAGTTGATTAACCGTATTTATCAAAACGGTAGTCGCATTCACAAAAGAGTCCGCACAGACTGTGAAACACTACAGCGCTTTGCAAAAATGCACATTTTTGCTGCAAAACCTGCTCCACAAATCATAACAATAAACACAGGAGGGAAAAATGAACTCAGTCAAATAGTATCACACAGGGCTGTCACCAGGCCTGTTTTCAGGGGGCTTTAGCCCACTATGATGTTCTTTAGTCCCTCAAAGAAGTCTACGTTATATGTACGTCATTAATTGTTTGAGCTTGTAACTAGCCCTCTATAGAAAAGGCTCAGCCCCCCCAACCATTAATCTCTAGTGGTGCCCCTGGTTACACACGCCATTGTAATAAGACATAAGAAGGACTTACCGTATCGCCACAGACAGAGCACTGAGCGTCGTATTCACTCAGGTACTGCTCAATGCTGCAGGACATCGTGTCTTCCATGAGATTGCTAATCGTGAGTAGGAAGCCAGAACAACCACCGTTATGAAATGCAATAACGATGACACAACTTCACCGTAACCCATATTTTGCTGGTTCTCATGGCCAGAACTCAAAAACAAAAATTTCCATATGCAATAATAAGGAAACCAATGGCCATAAGCATTGTGATCAACACAATACAACTTCTGCCTTGGACCTCATTACCTCTGACCCTTTCTGTTCCTAACATCGGGTCACATGTTCTCATCACCATTACATTGCACATCGTCCTTTGCAATGCATTGTGGGAAATACCTCATCCAGCTCAGGCAGACTGACACCGTGGCACGGTACCTTTATACAGAGATTCCACCCCTGGGTAACTCTGTCACTGTTTTTATCGAAGGGCACGCTGCAGAATTGTTTGACATTGATGTGCTGACATTTCAACCCCTGATCAATTGTTGCAGTACTGATAGGATGACCACAGTGGAAGATGGTATGGTCTGCAATTACACCTGTCAGTATTTCATAGTAGTTTCCACCAGCATCCTCTGAACAATCGCTGCCTCTTGTTAAGTAGGGACCTCCTTGGCTTGTCCACATGGATGTCAGACTGGGGCACACATCCCCTCAGGGGTAAGCACCCATGGCTCGCACCTCCAGCATTGGGGATTTGAACCTTGCCTCTGCTGTGTGTGTTGAGTTGGCCTGTACTCCCTCCCCATGCTTCACTGGTTTCCATCCACAGTCTGGAGACATGTGACATGGGCTAATTGGCATGGCTAAATTGTCTGTAGGGGGGTGACTGGGTGTTTAGACAGTCTCAAGCATAGAGACTGTGATTTATGACATGTTCTACAATGGTTCTTCACATCTCATTGAACACCTCCATTGTTTCATTCTCCAGCCTGCTTTTTCAGCAAGCGCTGTACTTGTATTTAGTCGTGCACACCTTCTCTTCCCTTGAGGATGTCCCCTCCCTTCCTCATCCATACTGACTTAAAGCCATAACCCACCAACCTACCTTTAAACGTCTGCTAATTGCAGGAGAGACAGATTTGTTAATACATTACAAAGTTGAGCCAGTTTAAGGCAGCAATTTCTGATAGCTCCACCCCATCTCCATCCTGAAGACTGTGTGTTTAACCATGTACCTATGTGTTTACCTGTTGTGTTGTATTCCTCCGGGGGTTGTCCATGGTGGTGAGGTTATCAGTGGGAGGGGCAGTCTGGGAATGGGAGCACACCTCTGGAACCTAGAGGGAGAAAGGAATGAGAGATTAGGTAAGGCATTGCTGATTTATATAGTGAAGGGTCAACACAATAACATCTGTTTGTAACCAGTACGTGTTCTTTAAAATTGTCCGGAGTTAAATTGCCTGTTATTACATAGGGTTGTGTGTTAACCTTGAAACAGTCGTCGGTTTACCTGTGCCAGGTAAATGGTACAGTCCAGTTCAACTGTTTCATGGGAAGCTAGGGTTTAAAGATGGCTTCCACAGATGACAGCATGGAGTGAAGGGGGTGCTAGACTGGGAGCAAGATTGGAGGCAAGACTGAGTAGTCCCTGGTAATGTTTGCTGGTAGGAGCAATTTCTCATTGGCCATTTATTTTTTCCCAAAGTATGTGACTTATCTTGTGAATACTGTTTTAGTTTGGTGTATCACCAGCGGTGTTTATCATGTGCCCGTCAGTCGCCCTGTCTCAGCAGCATAATCCCTGCGGTGTCGGAAATGTCCTGAGCAGTCAAAAACACATCTGTCTACTTAATAAGGATCTAACGCAAAAAAGACTATTTTTCTTGTATGGATGATGAAAATATTGCTGTCAAACATATATAGTGTACTTTTAGAACTCCAGGAATGCTTGCTGGTTTCAGTCTGTAAATGTTTTTTAAAAATTCTGAGTCATGACTTTTGACATCCCGTTTATTTCTCAGACATATAACACAGGCTGAGGACCTCAGCAAGACCTCAACTCAAGGATTATCCATTCGTAAACAACTAATACTAGACCGTCAAGTAACAATCACGAGTGGATATTTCGGTCATATTCTGTATGACCTGTACTCTAGTAGAGAAAGGGAGCGACAAAGACCTACACCAGATGTGTATTATGGTCTGGTGGAATTGCTGGAGCCTTAGCAGGGCCACAGAGATACAGATTCAGAGAGTTTGGACCCAGGGAGCAGTGGGGGCCCTACCTAGCAACAGTACCTAGTAATGATGAAGACAACCAATCACCATTTAGAAAACGGTGAAAGCAGATAGTGTGAGGTCACATGTCCACCCCGGAACCACTCCAAAGCTGTAGGGAAACTAGGGGACTGGGAGAAGCTTCCGGAAACGAGCAGCATAAAGGGTCTGCCCTCCCTCCTCTGGTCAGAGCTCCTCGCAGAGACACAGGATGATCTGCTGTATTAGTGCTCAATCGATTATGTAAATCATTTTTAATTTCTTCTTCTGCTACTCGTGTGACTTCTTAAGAACAGCAATGACTCGCCACGGTACACGAATAGTGAAATTGGCAAATTGCAAGTTAGCCCTGGTAGTACACAAAAACAGAAGGTGTTTTTTCGTTGAATGCCTTGAAATCTGCCTTCAGGCTAAAAAGAGCACTCCCGTGTTGAGCTCTGTCACAGCAAATCAGCTCCAGTGATAATGCCCTCTTAAAATTCCTTTAATGCCAGACTTGCAGGTCTGAGTTGTGTGCTATAATTGTATCCGTTGACAGTGTAATTCTCCCCGTAAAAGAAATGTGACTTTATTTCAAATACCTGTACATCCTCAGTTCAACTTTCATTGTACGTACTTTGGTCCTCGTGCACGTATATAAACGTATTTTTGTGCGGTTATAAAATAACGTACAATAAGTTACAAGAACGTGAATATAGGACTGCTGTGCTGTGGAAAACAGGCATTTTTGGATGGCGAGTTCTCTTCTGTCTGAAGTGTCTACGTTGATCAGAGACGGCCGTGCTTCAGAGTCAGTCTGAAGAAGCTGAGGTTGATCATCTGGCATTAGAATAACCCGCGGAGGCTTCAAATTCAAGACCTTGTGCTCTGTGGCTGAAAAAGGCTTGAAAGTGCAAAATAGTTAAGGAGATGATTCCAAGAGAAACACGTTGAAGAACTTAGTCTTACCCTAAAAGAGCACCGCTTCAAATCTAGTATCCGAGTTCTCTGAAACTGGACATGCTCCGAGAATATCTGTGCAGTCCTCGAAACTTTAGAATGTCTGTCACTGCCGCATAAGTTACCTTTCCAGGTATTTTCAGTGAGCAGACCCCAACTTCTCCCATGCTTTCCCCCCCCTCACGTTTAAAAATCCAGTAACCCTTGATCACTGAGCCCTGAACGCCCTGAAGAGAAAACAAATACAAAAAACATAAACTACAAGCAAAACAAGGAAAGCTAACAAACCCATGAAAACGGCTCAGAATCACGCAAATCATGTCATGCTTTGAAAGAAGTCTTTGAGAAATGCAACTTTAATCCAGAAGGAAATTACAGGCACTACAGCGGTAAATAAGTACAAATCTGACACTTGAGGACACACTGTAAACAGAAACATGTAAGAAGAAACCACTCAAAAAGAACAGTGTGTATAGAACAAAGCGTGCAAAAGATTTTACAGTTCAGACAGTGTCAATTAAACTGTGGAGTTGAACTGCAGCTGAGACAAAGGACCACTGCAGTGGGCGTCAGTCACTGTCTGTGATCTAGTAGTCTGTTAACTGTCTTTTTCGGTGTGGCTGTTTTCAGGTCCATTCCCAAAACAGAAGTAGCCTTCATGACCAGCGGACTCTGCTGCAGCAATGCCATTGTCTCAGAATAGTACAGCTTAGAAGCTCATGCTGGTAAATCCACTGCAACGGGGACCTGCACACTCTACAGGACTTCAGCCTTCTCGGGGTTAGGGTTAGGGTTCAAGGCGTCTTTGGTCATCTTGAAGTCCACCACCCTCTCCTTGGTTTTACCAATGTTTCTGCTCGCACCAATCTCCCGTATTCCCTTTCCTGCACTTCTGTTGTGCCATCTGAGACTTTCTGTAGCTGACACATCTCAGTGTTTTATATGAAGTGCAAGGTAGACGGGTGACCAGGACGGGAACCAAGACCGCTCCCAGTGGGGTCTCCATGCTGCTCACAGCCACGATTACATGAAATGAAAAGCCAGGTGGGATCAATACTGTGGGAAAACAGGATGAGGTAAAGTTGACAACCGAGTACATGGGTGTGACATGTTTATTCTTAAGAGATATGTTGTGTGTAAAGTCAGGTTATCGGAATGCCACCCGTAATGTGTTGTACATTTAAATTCTACATGTAGTAAATGCTTTATGCTTGATATTGGGTCAAATTGGTCACATTTGCCCAGATATGTTGTAAGTGTGGGACGTGCCCGTCCGGGCATGGGATGTTCTGTTTTTTTTCTTTGGTGCAAGACGACAGGACAAAGATAAAAAGCTAGCCAGCATTCAACAAGTCAGTAGGAGATTACAGGACCTTCCCATCAACTGTGTCTTGCCACTTTGATCCTCATGTGGGGGTTGGGGAGAGGCTCTTTGTGTGTTCCCCTGGGCGTGCTGTGGTGTAATTTGCATTAGAATTCCCAGAATTACTCATTTTTGAAACAATGACTGTTGTGACAGGAATAGAGGCGTCCGCAGTTCCAATAATAACAATTAAATAAACCAGAAACCCAAGTGAAGCTCCTCGCTGTCATTGATTTTAATTTGACTTTATCATTATTGCCTCCATTTAATGTGACATACCATGCGTCGAGTTCAGTGTCATTGGTTGACTTTAATGAAAGTTGATTCACAAACACTTCTTTATGGCCACTAGAGCTTGATAACCACGTGAAAACGGAAAATTGGAAATCATGTCCAATTACAAATGCTTCTGCTGTTTTCCCTGAAACCTCCTGTGTTGTTCAACTCTCCATAAGATGGTAGAGCTTCTAAAGTACATGGTTTAGATTTTGAGAGGGCATTGTGAGGTGGAACGTGTTTGGTGTAGAGTGTGAAGAAGCATGAGATTGTAGGGAGAAAACTCACTCAGTTCTGCCAACACAGTCTAATAAAACTGTAATGAATATGCTGTGAGAACCCAAGTAAGGAGATGCATTATTCAATGGGGCCATCACGATACTTAATGGTCCAAAATCGAGCAGAAAGTCGGTACACAGGAGATCAGTAGAAATCCAGGCGACCAAATCCAAATCTTGATCCAAGCAGATGAATTTCAAAAACCACAGGCAAAAGGATCTGGAGAGCTAAAAACACCGTAAGACATAGAGTGCGACCAAGCCGAAATCTAAAGGCTAAAACATAAACAGAACAATACACAGTCATACACAGGCGTCGATCAGAAAAGACAGGGCGACCCACTCCGTAAAGCGAGGAACATGCAATACCATACAGCTGAGCTAATGGGCTTAAGTAGAAACTCAAACAAGACACTGTTAGTATTCGGGTAACGAAGAATGAGAGAAGGTCAGGCGTGACTGGCTGGGTGAGAACTGGACAAAAACGATATTACAGGACAAAGGCTTGAAATAGTCAAATGCTACCTCTTGATTTAGGGTATTTAAGGTATAAATGATGACTTCATAGACAATGTGTGGCTTTTGAGTTGAAGAAACGCTTCCAGGAGTCTTGATACGGGCTTCACTCTCTTTTATGAGTGTGTCCAATAGCTTTCTTTACAGTACTCGTATTCTGTAATTTGGGTCCGGAGATAAGTCCATTTCTGGGGGGATGCAGAAATCCTTTGGCACTTGGTGCTTACATTTCATAAAGTTATAATCTTCGTTTAAAAAATGAATTGGAGAGCTCTACCCTAACTGTTAAAAATGTTTTGGTTGTCTGCGGGTTGTTTGTCTATATCTGAGTGAATCATATGGCGAAGGAGCAGACCAAAGTGTATGTATATGGCTGCTGGTCATCTGGTTCATTTTGAACTCCCTCCTCCATGTGTTTGACAGATACGAGCAGACAGAGACCACAGTGTGACGCCATAAAGCTTGGGTGAAGGTGGTGCTGGACAGCAAGCTTGGGAAAACTGAGGGGAATTCTGAATGAAGTGTGAAACTTCACCTTGTCATTGTAGGATAAAGCTGTAAAGATGCTGTGAATTGATGTGATTTCTGCAAATACACAGCCGTCCTGTATGACAGATAGTAATGAAGGGATTTCATGCTGCCATGCTGGCGACTGACCTGTGGGATATGCCCTTGGGGGGGGCAGAGATTACAGCTCTAGTGTCAAAATGGGGATGGGGTCCTGCCTTAAATGGGGGGCTAATTTGCCCCTTTAACCCCCCCGCCCCCCCCCCCCCCACACACACACACACACACACAAACACACACCTTGACTGTGTTGTGAACCAAAAACTGAAGATTACTGGTCAAAGCACATGTGTGGATATAGATCTTCAGAGACTTGTGTTTACTTATAAAGACAGATAATGCTAGTTATTGTTAAAATAATCATACTCAGATCTTTGTTTACTGGATGGATGGATGACTAACATTTTATTGGGTATCCCCTTAAAATTCAGGGGATTGTAAAATTATCATCACGATCTGCAGAAGCATATAGATCTACATGCACATGATGCACCAAGCTCAGGAAAGCTAAAGCACAGCTGTGATGAACCGCAGCACCCAAGCTCCGTGACCGGGACCGTAAGAAGGTGTGGGAAGGCTTCTGCTCTGGTGGGACAGCCTGCTTGACGTTCACGCCCTCCTGCCTCTTTTGTCTCTTCGGGCTGCTCTCCTCAGAAGCCATCGGCCATCTCGCCGCTTCCTTCAGGTACCTCAGGATGGTGGCTCTCCGGCGGCAGGGCTGCGTGGTCTGGATGAGCCTCCTCACACTGGCGGCCACCGTGAGGAGCCTCGGTGGCGGCGCTCTCTTCCAGTACGGACGGGGCGCCGGGGACAGGCTGCTGGAGCAGGGCACCGACGGGAGGCAGGAGCTGGTCCTGGACAAACCTCTGCTCTTCTACGACGGGGCGTTCAGCAGCGTCCATGTGAGTCCTGCTTCATCATTATATAATATATATAATATATATAATATTAACAGCTGTGGACACTGGGGGTGTCAAACTTTGCAATTTGTTGTTGATTTTTCTTACACTGAATTATTCTGGTCACTGCTCTGATTCAAAAGTGCCTTTTTCGGAGGTCTGACCAAATATGACCACCAAATCACAATGAAAGTGAGTTTTATTTCACGTTTGCCGTACACTCTTAAGACTTCTTCTTCTTTTTAAGCTGTACTTTTACTGAACCGTATGGGGCTATATTATACTCAGATATATGATCTTTAAAAGCCCGCACTCATTTTCACTATGAAGTCATATGAAAAATAAATACTCAAAGATAAAGAACTGCTGGAAGTCATGGACAGTGAGAGGTAGGTGATAGTTTACAGATTTTGGTCACTTTTTATTTTTTTCCCTTGAGCGCAGGGTCGGTTTATCCAGCTGTATGTCCTCTGGCCATGCCTTTGAGATGAGGGCGCGGGACTTACATCCTCCTCCTCCTCCTCCTCCTCCTTCTTCTTCCTTCCTTTCTTCCTTCCAGGATTAACCCTATCTCTTATTGAGTGCTCCACTTACGGCTTGTTTGCCAGGTGAAAAGTCATTTCAGTTGCTTCGGCATTTGGCCGTTATGAGTTCTGTGACATGTGAAGAACCTCTACTGTTCACTTTCCAAGAGGTCGTTATGAGTTCAACTTTCTGTATTTCCGTTGCCTGCGTCCTGCTAGGATGAAAAGGTTTAGCGTTTCCGCTATTTAAACTTAGTCCTAACTGTTCCTTGTGAACATCTGCTATCTCAAATGGGTTCCAGCGAGTGGAATGACAAAAATAAAACCTCTGATGTAATGCTAAGCTTTGAAAAGTCAATATACTGCCCCAGACGACTTGCTATTTGGCACGTTTCTGAAAATGTTCATTGTTCCAGAAGGTAAAGATTTGCTCACTTGCTTAAAAATTGTGGGGTTCAGCATTTTCAGATTTCTTCAAGTTACCACATTCCAAAAATGAGCCATATTATCTCTGCGGTCTCCACATCTAGATTGGGATCCCAGCTCTGAGATACACGGGCGGAATTACAAACAACAGATACTGTGGTGTTGCTCATGGGCAGTTAAGATACTCTGTCACAGCTTACGTAAGATCGTTCTTATCCGGTTTGATGATGACTATGTTTACTACACCTTTCATATGAACCATGTTCATTACGGTTGAAATCACATTCGAGCAAATTCTGCTGTTGTTCTGAAGCCCATGTCCCTAGCAGACTACTGTGTTTCTTATCTTACTGCTTCAGTCAATACGGATGACATGAGAGTAGAGCGTTTCTCAACAAGCCAGCCGTTTTGTCTGTAGATGGTGAAAGAATCTATTAAAAATGGAATGTCCTCTCCACTTCAGGCCAATCATAAACACAGACTAAACACGCAGGACTGGAAGTCCTGAAATGTTGGGCAGTTGTAAATATCAGGACTTAATTGCTGCATAAATGACCATGATCTTTGATTAACAGTTTAACAGCAGGAATTTGCGGTGAAAATGGCACTCAGCTCTTTAAAGAGCCTCCCAAAAAAAGCAGACCTCGCTAACATGACTAACATTAATTAACTTTGGTAGTTTGAGTGTTTCACCTTTAAAGAATGCATTGAATGATCTGTCATAGAAGATTTGTGTTTTTACACCAACTATGTCATTTACTTGGTTTAAATACTGCCTCTTTTACAACATTAAAGTATTTATAACTTTATTTCAAAAGTTGAGTACTTTGGCTGCGAAAATTTTGTGAAATATACTGATAACTTCGTGTTTGCTATTGCAAAAATGCACTCTTCATGGCGAATGTCGTCACCAGGCTTTATCTGAACGTCTTTCTTTCAGAGTCGCTGTGTTCTGGGAGCTGAGAACGCAGACCCACCAACATAAATGCACCCCCCATCCTCCACCCACCCTCATTACCTCACTAAGTCCAACAGCTCAGGTCGAGGTTGTGTTTCTGTAACAAATGCCTTCCCAGTTCCACTTCCCCAGCTGGCTTTTATATTGTCTGCAAGCCCCAGACCAGCTGCAGAGCCTCTCGGAGTGGTGGCTGGGCTTTACATTCATTATGCGTGCTGTGGGAATCTCTGTGGAGCAAACTCGGTGAGCAGAGAGAGGCCCAAAGGTTCACCTCTGCTGGATGTTGTGGCTCCCTTGCCTTCTCTTCATCAAGATGGTCAAGTCATTCAACGCCTCCTAATCTGTTTTGCATAGCGAGAAGTTCTAAAAAAAATCCATTGTGTGCCTTGATTGTATTTAGGTGTGTTTATAATTAGCCAGCTGGCGGCATTTACTGTGGTGTGAGACGTAAACAAGGGACCCTTGGGATTTTAATATTTGCTTAAGAACATAAAGATTACATTTCTGTTGCCAGTTGGTCAATGTAAGTTCAGACGCATCTGCAGCTGTCTAGCTTTGTCATGGTGCTTTCCATCACAAGTCAGGTCGAATCCTTGCTTCGTATTTAGAAATGCCATGAACATATGAACTAAATGTCATGGCACACCTGGACGCAGAGGCATTGTAGGAAGACATTCGCACCTTCCCTCGTTATGCTGTGAGACAGGCTGGCCACTTCTCTCGTTCTGTCTAAACTTGCAGACCGTCTTCAAGGACTTTGGGGGTTGTAATGTTTTTAGCTTCTGTCGCCTTGATAGCATGTCTCCAGCCCTAGCACACAAAAAAGCCTTCGCTGGGGATCTTACGGAACATTCTTTAGAAAAGCATTTCTAAGAATTCAGATACATTTTTATAACAAATACTGGCTGTTAACTGCTTTAATCATCAGGGATTATTGTCATTCACACTACCCTTGAAGAAGCACCGAGTATTAATACTTCTGCCAACAATATTACATGTACCTGAGAGTTGTATGTTTTTAAAGAATTCTATGCTGTAATTCAGCCAATAGCACCAATAGTTCTTTTCATGTTAATTTACTGAATATCAAGAATAATTTATTATGTACAGAATAGGGATGGTCTGCCATCAATAGTATCTTTGCTGTGCTGCGTTTGGTCACTGATTTTAAATGATGAAATCTTAATTTGTCATTTGGACCATTTCACACAGTGCCCTGAAATGGTCCCCATTTCATCAGAAAACTGATATGTCAAGGAGGGTGATCTAGAAGTTTGTCATTTTTAGCACTGTCTGTCATATTTGGATACATCGATCCATCTTCTCACCGTATATCCTGTCAGGGCCACGGAAGGCTTGCCGGCTATCCCAGGCAGCGCAGGGCGCATGGGATGTCAGTCCATCGCACGACTCATACACTCACACGACAATAAGTCAAACTGCGTGTCTTTTGAATGCGAGCGGAAAACAGAGTATCCGGAGGCACGACGGGGGGAGATCAGGCAAGCTTGACCCACACAGAGCTGAGGTGCGAGGTGAACGGTACTACCTACTGAGCCACCCTTCTTATTTAAAATACAGACTGGATAGATGGGTAGGTAGAATTTCAACTGTTAGAAGACTTTCGTGACATTTTATGTTGCTGCTGTTTGTACCTTACATGATATCTAGCTAATGAAATCCCCATTGAAAACACCCTCTGGTCCCTTGCATATCTGTAAACGCTCACACGTGCTGTTTTACACTGACGTTGATTTTTTGGGGGGGGGGTAGCTGAACAATTTTGATACTGAGTACTGGATCGGTGCATCTCTACTTTAGGTGTAAAATTAGACTCTCAAAGTTAGGATTAATGCTTGGAAACCGAGGATGCGGTCCTGTATATCTGCGGTCCTGTATATCTGCGGTCCTGTATATCTGCGTGTTCCTCCTGGAGCAGGTCAGTCACACGGTTGCTAAGTCATTGCCTCAAATTGGGCCCTGAACGGTACGCTGGTGGAAAAGGGGTAACAGTCATGGCTAAGTAGAATGATGACCGAAAGCTATGTGGACAGCTCGCCTTCGCTTCTTTCCCTTAAGTTCTCTATACACATGATTGAGATTTCCAGATAGCTAGACAAAGGCAGGATTCATCTCTGCAGGGCCTGCTTGTGAGACAAAGGCTGCCGTTGTTGAATGGTGTTCCGAGTCCTTTAACGAGTCACTCGCTTTCCACAGTGCCTCATCCACCAAACCGAAGCCAGCCATCATTACCGTGGTATGCACGGTTTCTAGAGGGCTTTCATAGTGCACTGCTATAAGTCACATACATGATAATTAGCAACATATATCACTCCGCACGAAGGCTCCTTTCCTCTGTTTGGGATCCTGACGCTGTTGTGTTTCTCTTCCTGGCCACGTCACACGGCTGTCTCTGATTGAAAAAGTGACATTTCTTTGCAAAGTAAATGGACTTGCCGTTTCGTTGACCAGTGACACGAGGTTCCGTGCTGATGTTGGCTGTTCCTCATTTATGCTGTCATCCTTCGAATGGGAACATCACCTTCACATTTGAAGAGGGAACAGATGGAATATTCATCATAAGAAGATACTCAGCCTAGCAGAATGATTTCAGATGCAGGAATCACCTACTCTTTAACATCCTTTGCATTGAAATGGTGGCGATCGTACGGCCAACAGCTGTTTATACCAGCTGGACGTTGCTAATCGAGATGCATGAATGCAGCATGTGAGGAACCAGCAGAGAAACCTAGAATGATTCTTCACTGAAGATGCATATAGGGTGGATCTACAGGGGAGGACGGATTCTCATCGAGCTCTGGCCTTTTGTCCTCCCTTCAAAGAAGTGCTTAATATTAACGACGAAATCATGAGTTGGTGGAACTGTAGTAGGACCTGGAGATGATAGCAGGAGGAAACTGCTTCCCAGCATTGTACTCCTTCTGAACTGACTGCGTGAGAACAGTGGTGTGAAAAACGGTAAACGGGGAATGGTTTTAATAGAAGTGTCTACCACACGTTGAGTGCTGTTGGACTCAAAGTTGTTCTCTCTTTGTACTGGGGTTGGATGTCCGTTGGCATGGCCAGATTGACCCGGTGTGCTTTCCCATTTCAGATCAGCACCAATGGCTTTGTTGCAGTGGCACAGCCAACAGATGAGTCGGACTACCTGGGAAAAATGCCTGCCTCTTTTGGAATGATTGCAGCAGGCCTGGGGAACTTGGACACCAGCGATGGGTTGGGGAAAGTCTTCTTTCGCCAGGACACAAGACCCCAAACCCTGCGGAAGGCATCTGAACACATTGCCAGGGCCTTTCCGGAGGATGTCGAGGTGGAACCCATCCATGCTGTAGTAGTCACATGGGAAAATGTGGCACCACAGGGCTCTTTGCTCGGAGATGTGCGGCACATCAAGGTGAAACCCTTTAAACTCAGCTGTTGTTTTTTTTTATTGGTTTCATACTAGCCTTCAAAAAATGTTAATATTCATGTCCCTGTTGCCTTTTGTAGAGAAATACCTTTCAGCTTGTTGTGGCATCAACAGACAATGTCAGCTATGCGATTCTGCTGTATCCAAGGGATGGGTTGCAGTTCTATTCCACACCTGTAGGGGGCGAGAATGAGCCCATCCAAGTTGGCTTCAGCAAAGGACTAGAGACCGGCTGGTTCACAACGTACCAAGGGCCGTACTATCGTGTGACCACCAGCGATGAGGCATCTTTTAGGGATCTTTCCGAGTAAGCATCACGTTTGAAACTCCTTCTTGAAAATAAATTTCTGCTGGCTAATGACTGTTTGTTTGTTGCTGTGTGGTCACTGTCAATAAAGAAATGCTCAGTAAATGTCTTAAATGAGTTATTAAATGCATTTTGGGGTTGAAATGTGAGTATTAATACTTGTAGTCGTTTGTTGTTTAAATTCAGCAGATGTCAGTTGTCTACATTAAAAGCTGACTCAAAACACATGCAAAGAAAATCCTTTTTTTTCTGCTTCCCCACAGGAAGACGAACTCTGGCACACGAGGGGTGTGGGTGTATGAGATTGGGACATCTCCTTTTTTCACCGTCGTGGCTCCCGGGGAGGTGACTGACCTGTCTGTAAATGTGCCAGAGGATGAACCGTGGGAAAGATTCAGCACGGAGGAGGGAGAAGCAGAATTGGTCACAGAATTTCCAGAAAATGAACCGGGGCCTCAGCATGTCGCCGAGTGGCTCGCTCCAACCTGGACACCCTCGTCGCCGTCCCCAGACAGTCCCGGCGACACCGTCGATGCTGAGCCCACCGCGGGGGTGCTCTACAGAAGTCCACACCAGAGCCAGCCCCGATACTCGAACATTTTCGAGCCACAGCGGCCCCATTACCAGCCTGATAACCCACTGGTGGTGGTGGTGGATGAAGGTGAAATCAACGTAGACGGTGAGTATGGCAGAGGAAAAGCAGGCAGCGTTTAAAGCTGCACTTACAGCTCTCAGTGGACAATCTGCTTAAGCCAGTAGAAGTATTTATCCGAAAAAGATGGTTGCAAAACTTTGCAGAAAAAGGACTGATATGAAACAAAATAACAACCAGAAACAAAACTTTATACAAAATGTGAAATAAATTTGCTAAATATCTCCATCTATAGCTGTACCAATGGGGAACTATAAGCTAGCTAACTTTGGGCAAAGACAGACTGAGAAATTACATAATGTACTTTAATCAGTAATCTGCTAATGAACTAAAAATGACATGAGGTGGTATTAAATAGTTTTAATACTGTAAACTAGCAGTTAGGGGGCTGCCCCCCATGTGTGAGGACCAGCCTCACATTCCTTTCCCTCCACACCGCCAGTCTTCTCTTACAACTATGAGACCTGCGCTAACAGACAGCACAAGTGTTCCACCTTCGCTGACTGCAGGGATTACACCCTTGGCTACTGCTGCCATTGCAGGCCTGGTTACTATGGCAACGGCAAGCAATGTGTGGCCGAAGGTAGGACCCACCCCCCGCTCTCCTGAGACACCAATAGGCAGACCCTGTTATTCCAGGATCTGACATTCTCAACACAAAGTAATTTGTAAATCAGTTTTGTTCTTAGGATACATTTTCATCCAAAACACGGGAGTTGCCTGTGATATGATCTTTCGGAAAGCTACCTTGAGAAATATCAATATGACACGTGAGTGTGCGGGGTAGCAGTTCAGACGCTAACTAGCCAACATCTACAGGCAAACCCCAGAGGATGAACGGAAAAGTGAGCGGCAAGGTTTTTGTGGGCAACTCATGGACACCGCTGGTGTTCAGCAATAACGACTTGCACTCTTACGTGGTGGCCAACGACGGACGGGCCTACGTGGCCATCAGCACCATCCCCCCCAGCCTCGGACCCTCTCTTCTGCCTCTCTCCTCCTTGGGGGGCATTATCGGCTGGGCCTTTGCCTTGGAGCAGCCCGGCTATGAAAATGGCTTTAGCATCGCAGGTAAACAATCCCGCAGGCTATCAAGATCAAACTTAAAGGTTTGAGTTGCTTATCAATACCCTTTCATCTTGTGTTCTTTTAGCATGACGCCTAGTTTAGAAATTCCAAACGTTCTTCCTGTTGGAGAAATCCTTTTTATTGTGTTTGTTGTTCTTTCCTATAATACCCTAGGAAATGCTGCTGATATACATTCATTCTAGTAGGTTGCTTGTCTCCAGAATGTTTTTTTGGTAGTTCACGGCTCGTAGAATCAGACCTAAGCAAGATAAGACCCAGATGGGTGTGTGGGAGATTTTCCGTGATTGGTGAGGCCCGTCCGTCTTGATTACTGCAGGTGGTCAATTCACAAGGCAGGCGGAAGTGACCTTCCTGCCTGGGAACGAGAAGCTGACCATCAAGCAGGAGTTCAAGGGCATCGACGAGCACGACCACCTGGCGGTCAGCACAGACCTGGATGGGAGCTTGCCAGAGGTTCCCCAGGGTTCCACTGTGCAGATTGAGCCCTATTCTGAAGTCTACCAGTACAGCAGCAGTAGTAAGACTGTCCCTTGCCATTGAATCCCTGGTCTAGTTCTGTTAACGCCACCTCAGCTACAGGACCCAGTAGATTAATGGACATCATTTATTTATCTTAGCTTCAATAAAGCCCAAAATATTGTACCCCTCAAAGCAACAGTGATTGTTTCCAGAATACTTGTTTTTGGAGCAATGGACGTTGAAAATATCTTTGTCTGGTAAACAGTGATCACCTCCTCCTCGCTTCGGGAATACACGGTCACCCTGGCTGATGGCAGCACCCAGACCAGGTCCTACCAGTGGCGGCAAACCATCCTCTACGAGAGCTGCCCTTACAGCGATGCCTCTGCCCTGTTGCATCCCACCCAGCAACTCAGAGTGGACCAGATCTTTGTCCTGTACGACGAAGTCCACCAGCTTATTCGCTACGCCATGAGCAACAAGATCGGCTCCATCCACAGTAAGCTCTGCCTTTTTCGTCTGCCTGTCCGAAAGGACACATTAAACCTGGGAGGCTTCAGGGAACAGAAATGAAAATGGAGCCTGCTTTGATTTCCTCTATTGTTTACAGCACCATTGTTTGTGTGTGAAGAGTCTGGAGAATTGCAACCAGGTGGTCTCAGCTGGAATTTACTGCCTGAAAACAAACTCGTATAAAAAAGCTGATTCTGTGGTTGAGCTAAGCTTTGACGCCAAAACCCCGCAGTGATTGGTTGCTCAGTACAGGGTTGCATGGACTTGTTTAAGATGTCTGGGAACACTGGGCGCGTTCCGTACATCCTCTTCACCACAGAATGAGTTGTTTTATGCCTGCAACAATGCAGCCACAAAGCAGTTTATGGAGGATTTGCATCACAGTGTTGAGGTCAGACAGGATGACCCAAGGACGGTTAAGGACCCTGTTTTGGCTGTGTGTAGGCGGAGTGGTCGAACAGAATCCCTGCTTCACGGGCAGACACGGGTGCGACACCAACGCCGCCTGCCGGCCCGGCCAGGGTACCCAGTTCACGTGCGAATGCGCTGCTGGCTTCACCGGTGATGGACGAACCTGTTATGGTAAGTCTCTTTCTCATGGATGTCAGGCACGTATGGATTTCCTGTCTTCAGTCGCATGTCAGGCATCATTAAAGTTGATCTACATAGAATTACATGTTACATAGACAGAAATGAACTGTGACAAATTAAATGCATCTTATTCAAAATTTATTCAAGTTTACAGCAAAGCTTATACCATTGATGTGAGTGTTTGTGAGTGTACACTTTTGTGATTATATTTGACTAGTTTCTCTCAACTGTCAGTTTAAGTGTCAGTGTTTTACTGGGGGCAAAATCAGCTTCATTTTCTTATGAAAATGTGAGCTGGGTTTCAGTACTCCCATCGAGCCATTGCTCAGATTTCTCACAGAAACTTTCTCTCACATGTTTGATATCAAGTAGAAGGTCTTGATATTCTCATCTGCCATCTTGAGCAGTATGTTGCTATACCAGCTAGCCTACTGTTCTCGATTAGTTTAAGTCATATTTGACGGGCAGAATTTTTTCTGCTTCTCCCTCAACTTCTCTCACATGTGGGGTCCCTCAGGAGTCCATTCTTGGTCCCCTCCATTTCTCACTGTGTTGACCCCCGTTAGAGTTTTTCTTTATTAAATACAGCATCTCTTTCCATTGTTCTGGAGACAGCACTGAAATCTGTCTACCACCAAAATGAGGTAACTCCCTTAAGTCTTTGCTGGACTCTATGGGGGGTATAAAATCTTGGATGCTGTTAAATTTTCTTGATTTTAATAAAGGGAAAACCGAGATTGTTTTGTTTTGTCCCCATAACCATCTCAGTGTTCCTGATTGCCACGTTGGTTCACTGACACCCTACAGTAAATTCTTTGCAAAACATTTTGGTGTGATTTTTGATAGCAGTTTTAAATTTGATTAATTCTGTTGTTCAAACCAGCTTCTTCCAATTGAGAATGCTAGCTAGGATGAAGTCCCTCCTCTTTTCCACTGATTCTGAGAGAATGATTCATATCTTTTATTTCTTCTACATTAGATCACTTTACATTGGAGTGAACCAACTCTCGTTCTCTCTTACAACTCGTACAGAACTCTGCTGCCGGTCTTTTTGGTAGTACGCGCAAACGTGACAATGTTTCGCCCATTTTAGTATCCCTCTATTGGCTCTCGCTCTGCTTCAGGGTGGATTTTAAGGTGCTTTTATTTGTTCTGAATTGCCTGAATGGCTCAAGGCCCTTTATCCTGGCTGATCTTTGACATCTTCACACACCCTCTTGGTCACTGAGGTCCACCGATCATTTGCTTGTAGTTGTGCCGAGACCCAGACTGAAGCTCAGAGGCGATCTCTCCTTCGCGATCGCTTCCCCCTCTTATCTGATCTGCATCAACATTAGCCTTTCTTAAATCCAGGCTGAAAACTTACTTTTAACTAGCATGAGTCTTAGACATTTGTTTTATTAGGTTTATTTCTTTTTATGTCTGTGATTTTATTTATTTATTTTTTTTAATCATTTGTGATTTTTATCTATTGTTCTTTGTCTATTTCAGAATCAGAATATCTTTATTGTCATTGTAACGAGTACAACGAAATTAAGTTCAAATTCAATTGTTCTGAATGTGCTATTTATATAAATGTGACTTGACTTGTCTTGAAGACCCCCATTCTCTTTTAGAAGTTCTGGGTAGAGTCATTTATGTCCACTTGTCCAAGCGTTGTCGTTCCTTTAAAGCAGCAGCTCTGGCTTGTGATTTGAATGCAAACTCCATCCATGCATCCATCCGTCCATCTTTCCATCTACTAGCTATTTATTTAGGTCTGAGTCCTTAACTTCCTTTTTTAAAGTTGATTAGACTAACTGTGGGTGCACACTGAGCAGCACCGGGTTTTACCGAGGCAGAGCGTGACATAAACGTGGATCTGTCCTCCACAGACATCGACGAGTGCAAGGACATGCCTCAGATCTGTGGTCATCACACAATCTGCAACAATCAGCCCGGCACTTTCCGCTGTGAATGCATCCAGGGTTACCAGTTTGCCGGCGACGGACAGACCTGCATCGGTATGTAAACGTGTAGTCACATGTTCGCATGTGTGTTTGAGTATATTTTGGGGCAGTCTGTTTCTTGTCTTATCTATTTCCTGAGACGATTTCATTGCAAAAGGGGATTTGGGAACCAACAATGGAATGTCAATATCTTGTTCTAGTTCTTCAGATGTTACCTGTGTTAGAAGAACCAATCGCCTAAAAAAAAAAACTCACGCCTTTCATGTTTGGCCTCCCTTCACTCTGTCACCCACCTGACTTTTTCACCCATGTCAAACTTTACCAGGTAGATTAGTTTTTAAGGATATAGAAAGTGGGAAGGACACTGCAGTTGGACCACTAAGCCAGAGAAAACTGAAAGCTGTACTGTACAACTTTCTCTGGATACAAGGACTTGCTGTATCCCTATAATAATATTACTAGCAAGTAAAAATAGTAATAACAGTCCCCCTCGCTTTCTTGCAGAGATGGACCAACCCGTTGACCACTGCCAGACTGGCACTCACAGCTGCGATGACCCAGAGCGGGCACGCTGCATCTACACAGGGGGTTCATCGTACATCTGCTCCTGCCTGCCGGGCTTCCAGGGCGATGGCCGGGCCTGTCATGGTGCGTCCCGTGAAGGGGGTGACGTTTCATCACTAAGATTCTGTGTTAAAGGGCTGCCAGACTGGGCTTCACTAAGACTTTGGGCTGGACACCCCTGAAGCTGTCAGGTTATCGCAATACCTAAATGTCCATAAACATTTTTTTGCAAATAAACATTGTCACTGTGTTCTAGTAATTTTTCATGTTATATACAGAATTATCTAATGAAAGGTACAAGTAAATGAAGTGAGAGAAATATATTCAATTCAATTTTATTTATATAGTGCCTTTAACACGGAGTGCGGTCACAAAGCGCTTTACATAGTCCTGGGCCCACAGTCCCCAGAGAGTAAGCCAAAGGCGACAGTGGCAAGGAAAAACTCCCTCAGGAGGAAGAAACCTTGGGAGGAATGTATATGTGTGATATATTTATGTAATGAATGATTATATAATGCATGGACTTGTATTTACTGTGAATGCATAGCTGTGCATTTGGTGTTATATACAATTCGTGACAGCTTGTTTTTATCTAAAAAGCATTGAAAACCTCACTGCGGGAGATTACCGTTAACAACAGGTCATTTGAAAAGTGGCTGTTCTGTAAGTGAGTCTAAATAGCGCTTTCAGTCTTTCCAGCATGGCTGGAGAAATGGAAGTGCTTCAGACCCAAACAGGTCAGCAGTGTCCGTCGGAGTTCCCGTCCTCCGTCCGCCAACGAACCGTAAAATGGCTGACAAAGGGCAGCCCTGTCTCTTAATGGCCCTGCCTTCCCTCGCATGCAGACATAGACGAGTGCCAGCAAGAGCGATGCCACCCGGATGCCGTGTGTTTCAACTCTCCGGGTGCCTTCAACTGCCAGTGCAAGCCCGGTTTCCATGGAGATGGCTTCCACTGCTCCTCGGGGCCCTCGGGTAGGTTTCCGGGGGGCCTCCCGCATTCCCCTGGCACACCCATCGAACTTTCCTTGTTGTATTCATTTTACATCGTTAGCAGATGCGTTTGTCCAAATAAGTGTTTATACAGCTCGCTGTTTACACCGCAGCGGCTCAGGTCAGGTGCTTTTCCCGCAGGAAATGTTCCAAACGTTCAGTCATAAGGCACGGTGCCGCTCGTCCTCTGTCCTAAAACTCCAGCTCTGGATGAGAATTACGATCATCCTGCCGCGGGTCTCTGCTTTCCAGGAACAGCTGGAATGGGGCGGCTGGCCATCGTATGTCAACGGCACATCCGCTCATATTTGGATGCTGTGGGAATGCACATTCCAGCAATTAGCCCGACCCCCTGGTGTCTTCTCTCATCTTGGTGTGCCTGGAATCTCGGGTTCTAGTATTTAATAAGGGCTTCCTGGGCTTTCCTAAGGGTCCTGTCCTGCTATGAAATTGGGTCTGATGTGCTTCAGTACGCCGTGCACCCCCCACGAAGGAGTATACTCAGGACGGACGAACCTTACAGAGTCGATCACTGAGAACGTCATGCTAGAATCCTGGGGGAAGCGAATGGTCTCTTATATTTTTTGTCCGAGTCCGGTGCATGAATTTCTACGTTGTCTCGAAGCCGACAGGCCTGCCGTAACACGAGGAAACAGCAGCCGGCAATGTGCAGAGCAGAGCATTGGAATTTTCTGGAATCGCATTCTGAAATCTTGGCTTGGATTTCAACGTTGACCTCCTAGCTCACAGCTGTTCGCTTTGCTGTAATGTGATGTGCGGTATGCCGGATAACACACACGCATTTCAGCAGAAATAAGACGAGCTCTTTGTCATACATGAGTATTTACTTTTGAGCCACACTACTCATCTATTTGAACATTAATCGTGCTTTTTCACCCTCCCGTCCGGCGACAGCTGAAGAATCCATCGCGTTCCTTCAGGGCTCAGATTCAGAGCACGAGACCATCTGGTGTAAAGTCATCTCAGTAATGTGCTCTCTGTCTTAGCTGCTTAGCTGGAAGACTCATGACATTCGTTTTATGTGCCTGGATAAACCCTCCAAGGAAACACTCCGCTGTTAGGCCGGAATTGCTGTTTTGTGATCATTTTCTGCTTTTTAATTTAATAATTGTTGACAAGAAGACTGTTTTGAAGATCGTGGTATTGTGGGTTCGATGACTGAACGGGATCCCTTCTCAGAAAGCCTTTAAGTTAATTCAGGTACACTACGTTTATGCCTTTTAATTAGAATTGAGAATATTTTTAATCTTATTAACAAAGTGACCTGGGGGTGCAATCGTGTCATTCAGTACACTCCTGAGTGGCCATTAACATGAATTTTATGCAATCTACAAATGCACCATCTGCAAACTGCAAAGTTACGTTGATCGTCTAAGGCCATCTAACACTAACCGTAAACTTACTGCTCCATCTCAAATGATTGAACCACAAATTGAACAAAAGCGAGATTCAGACTGCCGAAAAGATACGCATCCCTTTCTGTCCCTCCAGAGCATGAGACGACACATTGCCAGCGGCACCGGGACAGCGTCCTGGCAGCCTCCTCCGTGTTCAGTCCACGCGGGCCCCGTCCCATTCCGGGCCAGTACGTGCCGACCTGTGACTCTCTGGGTCGGTATGAGCCCATGCAGTGCGACCACAGCATCGGGCAGTGCTGGTGCGTGGACAGGAAGGGCCAGGAGATCCCAGGCACCCGCACTGGGCCGGGCAGCACTCCCATGTGTAAGTCACCCTTCAGCTGTGAGTCAGGTGACCGTGACTCCAGGTACCCGGAATGACTCTTCCTGACTCCACCTTGTGTGCAGAGCATGGCGTTTATCATCCTTTTCTTTGAATTACCCTTGTCGGTCCCTAATGCTCAGTTTGGCACCCCGTGGCGTTTCTTCCCGTTAGGCATTGACCAAGGCATAGTGCCCACACCGGTGGGTCCCACTCCTCGACCCGATGTCACCCCACTGACACCAGGAACCCACATACTTTTTGCCCAGAGTGGCAAGATTGAGCACATTCCCCTGGTGGGTTACAGCCTGGAGAAGAACGATGCCAAGGCTCTACTGCACCTTCCAGTAAGTTCTCTGATCGCTACCTTTTGAGTGCTTTCCGTCCGTCACTAGGCTCTTCAGGGAGCCCAAAAACGATGTTAAACACGATGGTCTCAGATGTGCGGTGCTGCTCTCCAGGGGACTTGTTTTTTCACCCGGAGGCTCTCTGGCTTCTAGCTGCAGAAACATCACCACCACGGCCACCAATCAAATCCAACAAGCAAGCTACGTGAGGCAGTGATAGGAGCAGTACGGGCTTTACTCAGGGACTGGTGCAGACGTGTGGTTAAGAAAATTGTGGAGGGACAAAGTAAAAAGCCATTTCAGCAAAGGCCTCGGAAAACGATAGCCCACCTGTCTTGCTGCTTTCCTTTGAGCTCTTCCGCACTTCATGTCAAAAGTTCCATTTTGCGGTCATTCGGTCAGCGCGGGAATGGAGCAAGTCAGACTGGGCAGTAATGTGACTTGACTTAATGGGGTGGCTCTTCATGACATCAGCAGCCCCCGGGAAGGGATGGCTTCAGGATGTGCTTATCGGCAAAGTGATATGGGTCAGGTTGCAGCCGGTAGAGGTGGCTGCCGGAGATGGCCCCCGCAGCTGCGGGTGTTGCGATGCGCTCCACCTGGCTTACGGCAAAACAACAATCCAGTTACCAAAGTCTGGAGGGTGAGGCCGTGTGGCAGATTGTGCCGGTAAGCTGAGAAGGTGAAGCACCGTTCAGGTGTTTCCATTCAAAAGAAACATTTAACGGCTGTTATATAGTTGTTTAAGAGCTCTTGGGGCTCTGTTACCGTTACTTCATACTGTGATGACCTGCAAGGTTCCCCTCTGAAGTTCACCTCTTTCTGTCTCTTTCCTTCTGTTGTGTTTCAAAAATCACCGAACACATCAACCAGATGTTGTGATTGTTCTGATCTGGATCTTATCCCAGCAACGAAGATCCCTATGGGGAAATACTCATGAAATGTATAAATATTTAATTGCAAACTTATTGCCTGTGTAGAGGTACTTAACGAGGAAAATTAGGCAGCAGAATGATGAGAGAAATCACTTTGATGATCCATATTAATTCCAGACTATGAGAGGCATGGCATGGATCCAATAGAATGTTATTAAAGCATCCAAGTTTATATCTACTCATTAAATTTAATGAAATCGCTGTTACAGTCAGACTCGTGTCTGGTTTTAACTGATCCCTTTCAGCAGTGAGGAATCCATCTCTTATATTTTATTCCCAAATCATTACACTGTCACTTTGTCATAACAGAAGACACATTTGAAGAGCGTAAGAAAACCATGTAATTTAGAGCATTGTATTTTTCTTGAGTCTAGTTGAAGCCAAAAGATTATACACGAATATTGTCCTACAGTCAATGAATGGAAATTTTGCTTATGCTATTGAATAACTACTAGTTTTGACTGAAGAAAATTGTAATAACTATGCAGCTGTGACCACTGATGGTACAAATGAGGCTTTAAAAGCTGTGGTGGGTGGGAGTATCCTGAACTGTCAGTCAATGCTGGTGCTTAATGAGACTTCAAAAGCTGTGGTGGGTGGGAGTATCCTGAACTGCCAATCAATGCTGGTGCTTAATGAGACTTCAAAAGCTGTGGTGGGTGGGAGTATCCTAAGCTACCCAATCAATGCTGGTGCTTAATGAGACTTCAAAAGCTGTGGTGGGTGGGAGTATCCTGAGCTACCCAATCAATGCTGGTGCTTAATGAGACTTCAAAAGCTGTGGTGGGTGGGAGTATCCTGAACTACCCAATCAATGCTGGTGCTTAATGAGACTTCAAAAGCTGTGGTAGGTGGGAGTATTCTGAAATGTCAATCAACGCTGCCTATTGCATTGTTGGTGATTGAAGGTCCTGGGTGAACGTCGACAAGTCTGAAGTGAGATTGTTTCACACACCAATAAGTCACAGGCTTACATGAGAATTTAAAATGCCAATTGCACAATTTCAGATTTGTATTGCATATCTGGGGGGGGGGCAAACGTGACAGATGGCTGTGGTGAGGGATTAGCAATAGGAGATATAGATCACTAGTTTGTTTCACCGTTAGCAAGCACCATTACGCCCGAGTTTATTAAGGCTACATGTATCACCATCGTTTAGTTAACTTGCTTTATCTGAAACTAATTTGCTTTTTCCATTTTCCGCGGCATCCTTGTCTAGACTGTGATGTCTAGACATGTTCTCTGCGTCTTGCTAATGAACCAATTCTAGGAAAAAAAAGCTCACTCATGCAGTTTAAAGAACCTGCATGCCTAAACTGGCTTGCGTCGCTTGCTCGTTCCCAGGATAAGGTGGTCGTTGGTCTGGCCTACGACTGCGTGGAAAGGATGGTGTACTTTACGGACATTTCTGGGCCGTCCATCAGCAAAGCCGGCCTGCAGGGGGGGGAGCCCATTCTTCTCATTCAGACAGGTGGGCTTTCATGACATTCAGGACTTTTATTAAATGTCAAAATTCCTCCTTGTCCATCTTTCCATTAGGGGAGGTATTAAGCCACAGTGCCTCCCGGTTATAAAATTTCAGCTGACAGTAACGTGTTTCTAGGGTTCGAGGCTTTTGTTTCTCCTTGTGATGTCCATTCTCATCAGTCCTCTCCGGCCTCACGTCTCCCCTCAGATCTCGAAAGTCCCGAGGGCATTGCCGTCGATCACTTGGGGCGCACGATGTTCTGGACGGATTCTGTTCGAGATGTGATCGAGGTGGCCTCTCTGGACGGGAATCAACGACGCGTCCTGATCGACACCGACTTGGTCAACCCCCGTGCCATCGTCACAGACTCGGCAAATGGGTGTGTTACGTTTCTTCGTGTCGGGGAAAATGTCAGATGCTTTACAGTGGGGTAACACAAGACGGTCATCTGCGTACGGTCAGTCACGGCGGCATGGGTCTGCCTGATTGTGTAGTTATTTGGTGCCCGAACTATGATTCGCATGATTTCCCACAGGCCTTAGAGAAGGTCCACATCATCTCCCACTTCACGTGAGTCTGTGTTTTGTCTAAACCAGGTATCTATACTGGGCTGACTGGAACAGAGAAGCCCCTAAAATTGAAGCCGCTTATATGGACGGGACCAACCGACGGGTGCTGGTGAAGGATGACCTGGGGTTGCCCAATGGCTTGACCTACGACCCCCAAACCTCTCTGCTATGTTGGGCTGATGCGGGTGGGTTTCACATGTAGGAACAGCAAGCATGTTAAAAGAATACATGACTTTATAAATTTAAGTTCGTTGCTTTGCAGCAAAACACGTAAAACACTATAGCATTTGACCCAATCATATACTGGGCTGATCTCAACAAACAGATCAGTGTTCCTCAATAGCCTGTGGGCACATTGAAGCTTCGGCCTGGAATCTCCTGCAGTGTGGGTCTATTGCAGGCTTTTTAATTCATATACAGAGCTCAGTGGCTGCGCCGAATACCAGCTCGTTGTTCTGAGGACAGTTCGCCCCATTGTTCTGGTTGAAATAAGGGAAATGAGAATGATTAGGGATGTGCTTTGGAATGCAGGTACTCACAGGGTGGAATGCATGAACCCCGGACTGGGCAAGCGATGGAGGGTCCTGGAGGGCATTCAGTACCCCTTTGCCATCACGTCCCACGGAAAGAACCTCTACTACACCGACTGGAGGAGGTACTGCCAGCGAGGGCTGTTACAGTTTTCATTTAGAATAAAGTTTTTTTGAAAGGTTTCACTTTTCATTCTGGCCACACATGGCTCTTGTGGAAAAGAACGCGTAACCTAATATGAATTTCATGAGGAGAGAGACGACAGCGTTGGCGTTGTGCAGCGTTTGTGTGGCACTGACGTGGAAAGCGGCTTAGCTGTACGCGATAATGAAGAAGTGATTAGTGTGGCCGTGAACAGAGACGGGCAGTGAGACCATCGCAGGATTGGAAAAATTTTACTGTGTAACATACATCTTGCTTTACTTTCCTGCTGTCTCACCTAAGCGGTATTCTTCCGTCAGTAGTAATAGTCAGTCTTCAGCTCATGAAACACAGGGTTCAGAATGGAAAATGCAACGCAAAGAAACAGTTCCTCTGGATCAGATGGAAGGATAAACATGGCTGTCCGGGTTCTGAAAACTAGCTACATAACGCGGAGGACACGTAGAGTTCGAGGTACACACATCTGACCTAAAAGTTGACAGTTAAGAGTACAGCCCTCTTTACGACGTCTTGATGGTAATTAACCAGAACGGCTTCGGTGAAACCACCCAGCTGTACAAACAGACGCTGCTAGCTACACGGCTCGGTCCTCTCCGCGGTATGAGCCCACACTCACAAATAATTCAATAATCTGATCTGGAACCATGCTGTGCAACGACGTTATCTGGAGACGATGTGGCTGCATGTTGTTGTTCAGATATATCATGCAGAGTGTGTCTGGCAGCCGTTTGCCATTACTCAATACTGTAGGTATCACCGGGGGTGGTGGAGGTCTCCTCCTGACCTAACGAGCAGTCTGCCTTCAGGCAGGAGAGCAGAAAAAACATTGGATAAAGCCAGTTTTATTGGAAAATAATACCTATTTTTTACATTGAATTCTTTTAGCAGACGCTTTTGTCCAAAGCGACATAAAGTGAGGCAGATACAGTAAGCTAAGTTTTATTGTGACGTGTTCCAGAGGACACAATGAAAATCTTTCACCAGCACAAGCATCGAGCTGATAAAGAGGTACACCTAGAGGCGGAAGAACAGCTAGGCTGAGTGTCCAACGAGGGACCAGCAACCGAGTGCAGATTAACAGTGGATTAAGAACTGCGGAATACTGTGTTCTTATAGAAGGTCATTCTATCCAGGCCAGGACTCCTAGGTCAGCATCAAAACATTAAAGAGAAGGGCTTGGAGTATGAGGAGAGTCATTAGATGGTTAGCAGTGTTCCTGAAAGAGATGAGTCCTCAGGCGTTTCTTGAAAGTCGACAGGGAGTCTTCAGGTCGGATGTAGATGGGCAGCTTGTTCCGCCATCAAGGAACTACACACAAGAATCTTCTGCACTGAGGCATGTACGTATGTCACGGAGGTGTTCATCATACTGGGTTCTGTGTTTCAGGGAAGCTGTGATGGTAGTGGATCGCCCCGGGGGGAAGAACACAGACGAGTTCATACCGCAGAAGCGTTCCCGGGTCTATGGGATTGCCACGGCGTACGCCCAGTGCCCCGCAGGTACCGAAACCCGCCTGGCCTTGCCTTCTCATGCCACCGCGAGAGCTTGGCTCCTGTCAGACGCAAGGTCCGGGCTTCCAGGAAATGTAGCTCGCCATAGTCTGATGGAAATTATTCCTTATTCATTGGGGAAAATAGCCAGTGAAAAACTTGCTGGTCAAATGCCAGCCTTGGGGTGTAAAAGCAAGGAACAAAAGTTCGATAGCTTTCCTTAGCCGCCTCATTTGATGTGGCATGTAGATGGGGGGCTTGTTGGGATATCTATGAAACATCTGGCTCAGAGTGCTTAAAGCCGTCTCTCCCCCTTATCTGGATGTAATTACCAGGGGGGCTGGGGAATGCAGCCTTCCTGTACATTTGGCCCCGATGCGTACTCCTGGTCTGGCTGTTTGCGTGAGCCATTTGCAGCCGAAAGATTTGTTTATACCTTTAAAGGCTGCAGTAGATGCAGAGCGTTGCTCTTTTGAGCAGCAGGCACAGATAACTCGTGAGTTTGGTTTGCACCGCGACACCCGTGTGTCCATTTGTGTAAGAGCGTTGCCGTTTCTTTCTCGGGGATCTTTGACTGTTCAATGGCTATGTGTCGGTTACGAGAAACCACTTCTGTCTCATTAACAGCTGGGTGTTCTCAGTTTTACTCAGCAGTAGATATTGTTTTATATTTTACAACCAAATTTCTAGGAGCACATTTAACACGGAAATGTTCTCCACAGGGCAAAACTACTGCAACGTGAACAACGGCGGCTGCACACACTTGTGTTTGGCGACCCCTACTGGACGCTCTTGTCTCTGTCCGAATAAAGTTGTGGGCACGAGCTGTGTGGAGGGAGAGAGCAGATATTGAGATGGACGAGCTTCAGAAGAATGTTACTCCCTAAGGCTTTTCCTGGTAAAAGCTGTCCATCTGTCAGTGTAGTTATTCAAAATTAAGAAAGTACCAGTGATGGACTGGTTTTAAGGTGCCTTAAAATTATAACAAAAGTTCCATCCTTTTTTTATACTTTAAATGGTGCTTATTTTTATTGTAAATTAATTCATTGTAAGACTATTTGAAGATAATTTTTTTGTGGCGCTCTGAAAAAAAGACTCCCAGCGTCAAGTGTTACTGTGAAGTTCACAGCTGTGGTCATGATGGCTGTGAACTCCCACGTTCGGTGAATGGCGCCAGTGGCCATGGGGCGCAGCGTGATGTCGCTCACGGCAACTGCAGCCAAGCATTGAGTCGAGCGACCTATACTGTATACGCAACTGGTGTATGAGTGAAGTTTACATTCTGTACAGCTATCCAATAAAACAACTTTTTATATACAACTGTACACTTAATATTTTTTTTCCCAAGTCTCTTTGGTCTTCAAGAGTCATTATGATAGAAAAAAAATGCAATAATAATACAAGTTCATTCATCATCATCTTAACACACTGATGAGCCAAAACATTTTGGCTCTTCCCACAGCCAGATGGCGCACCTGTTAAGCTACAATTGACAAGGGGGATATAACAGGACAGGCACGTGCTGACCAGTAGCAGCTGTGCTGAACACTTCAGGCTACTTGTCCATCTTTGCCATGTACCTAGGAGTGTCATCAGTGAATTCAGCTTACAAGAGAAAAGACTTTAGTAGGTGGTGTGACCTCCTTGTGGCGCCAGTACTGCAGCTACATGGAAAGGCATTGATTCAATGAGGCCTCTGAAGGTTTCCACAGGGATGCTCTACCGTGGTGACACCAGAGCTTCTCGCTGAGCATCAAGAGTCCTTGGGTAACTGGAAAAGCTGAAAGCTGTCGATCAAGGGAATCCCACAGACGTTCAAGAGGATTTATATCTGGAGAACATGTGGCCAGGATAGTAGGCCCAAGTCATTGTTATGATCCTCAAACTGTACCTACACAATCCTAGCGACATGGCAAGCGGAATTATCCTGCTGGAACCAACCCGTGTCAGTGGAGTAGACAGTCCAGGGGTGGACTTGCTTTGCCAGGGTGGACAATGCAAACAGTGGCGTATTAGTATTAACTCAGAGGTCAATAAAATTATAGAAATGTAATTCAAGGTAACTCAATTTTTGGTGAGCTATAGTAAGTTTGGCAGTAGGCTGTTTTCTGCACTGAGATTGAAGGAATTACTGCTAATAGGGAGCACAGAGATGTCTGCAGTAGAAAAAGGAACATGACCACAAGAATTCCAGAGATTATTAATTTAACAAATATATTGTACCAAAACTATGATTTTTGATTTTAATCAGAAGAAAATGTCTGGCGGGTAGTACAAGGGAACCAAACTGCACTGTAAGAGTTGTGAATTCGTTTCGGTAAAAGTTTTGTCTTTAAATATATGAATGCAACGGACATACATGCGCTTTCTGTAATAATTTAAATGAAAGCGCGTGGTGGAAGAAAAAGTTTGATTGACATGGGAGGTACGGCCCTGCGCGCCCAATTGGACGGAAGACGCGTACGTCGGAGGCGGTACTTCCGGTGCCGGTCCCTCACTGGAAAGGGGGGGGAGTGATTAAAGTGAGGCTCGGGGACGGGTCAAAAAAGGCGGCTTGTAGCGCCTGTCTGGACAGGTAACTACATGTATGTGTTTTATTACTGACGTGTCATATTGATATTCATAAATCTGGCGTTTGACTGGGCTGTGCGGTGTTATTGGGCTTATCAACACGGTCCAGAATGGAGTCTCAGCTTGAGCCTCGGTCCTCTGAGAAATGGATGGAGTTCACCAGGACATGAGTGCTTCAGCACGGTCACATGAAGAAGCAAGATGAGGATGGCTTCCAGCCTGAAGTAAACTGTGCTTACATGCCACAGCGTGTCTCTGGCTGGTCTTGGTTTCGTAGCTGGACCGCAGAAGAACGATGACCTTCAGTGGCTTGGATGGGTAGAAGGTTCACAGGTCTGCCAGGCTCAGGATGCTCCTGCAGGGTGTGGGCTGACGTTAAGATATGCATATATAAACATCTGAATCCATTTGGTGCCTCCCTTCTGAAACCCTTTCAGGTCTTTGGAGATGTTGGGAAGACGTGATGCACTTGCTGTCAAAATATCTCCCTCTCAAGGACCTGCTCCAGATTCAATTTTATTGGGTCTGTCTTTCTTAGTCAAACAAGTTCTTCTTGATGGTTCACCAGCCGAAAGAGGAAGCAGAAATGTAACCAGGATGTTAGACCAGGCAATGCAGAAGAAGAGGCATCCAGCTCCAGCTCGCCATGTGCTGTATGCTTTGGCCGCCGGGGACTGTGACCCTGTACCAGAAAAGCAGTTAGGATGATTTTCGAGTGTTTGGCCTTGTCTGAATGAGTGTACCTCAATGCTAGAAGGTGCTGTTAAGTAAAGACTGTTAAACGGTGCATCTTTCAATGTTTGATAGCGAGCCCTCTCCACCCATTTCCAGGAAGAGGGATCTTCTGTCCTTAACTGCACATGGAGTACCTTCTACTCCCCTCCTCCCCCCTCCTACCCCCACCGCCCCCCGGATCCTGGTTGCCCCCCCCATCTTTTCCCCCCCTAGCCCACACAGCACCACCCTTCCCCCCCGCGCTCCAGGGCCTTTAC
>JAACJT020000035.1:11174777-11215721 GCA_009936485.2 Gymnarchus niloticus
AAAATATGGGAGGTAGCATATGTACACAAAATATCAAAATAGGAATTGTAGTGTACAATGAGGTAGGTAAAATGAGGAATGAGGATTGATCATCTCCACCGTTCTGAATCCTGTGACCGGGCTGTCACTCTGCTTGGTCTTTCCCCTCTCCTTCCTCAGAATGTCCCTGGATGACCACAAGTTGCTGGTATGCGACATTCAGCAGCTGCTGGTCTTCATCACCATCCACTCCTGCAGCTCCTCGGGATCCCAGTACTTCCGCATCATTGAAGACCTCGTGACGCTGCTGGGACGCCTGCAAGCCAGCAGGATGCCATGCACCCAAGGTCAGATGTTAGGGGCTTCGTTCTAGCACCAGATGATAAATCTGTACTTGGATGTGTGACAGAGTCATTGGGGTGATTCCTACTCAGGAGATTATCTGAGTACGAGTCAAAGCTCAGGGAGAACCATTTCCTTCCTGGTGCTCATCCCCAATCTACTTCCTGCATGTCATTGGTGCAGAAATGGCGATCATCCTGCAGTTCCAGGTCCTCCAGTCAGCCATCAGGTTGATCAGGACCACGGTGGATCGGGACCCTTCCAGGGAGAGCGGCACCGTCGGCCGGCCGGCCCCCCAGCACAGTGCCGTCCATCAGAAGCAGCGGAGCTTTGCTGGTGAGTGCAGGCTAAAGGATCCGAAGCAGAGTTTCAAAGCTCTGGTTGCAGCGTGTTTGGTGCCGCGGCTGGGACCGATTCGTTGAAAACCGCCGGTTAGACTGACACCAGGACCTCCGTGAAAAGCCTGTAGGAGCCTGAGCCTGTCCCTGGCCCCCCTGGAGCTGCTGACACGGATGCGCTCGCTGGCAAGCGACGAGCTCGCCTACATGATCCAGCGGAGGAGGAGCCAGGAGAGCCCAGTCCAGGCTAGTGAGGCAGAGTTGGCTCAGCGACTGCAGAGCCTGCTGATGATGGCCGTCAACCTGCTCATCCAGCCTGGTAAGGAGGCACCAAGATGGCCACCAGCTCCCAGAATGCTGCTTGTCACACACCTCGGCTTGTTTGGGTCACTTTTGAGCGTTCAGAACGTATATATTCTCACGAGCTTTTGGCTGACGTCTTGTTTTATTTGCTTTTACCTTCCTTGTTTGTTTTGGTGCACTTCTCTGTTTAAAGTCAGGATCTCCTTCCTCCGTCAGGTGTTAGACAGGATCTCTTTGATCTTCCCAAGATCCCGGATTCCCCTGCGCTGCAGCACGCTCCAGCTGACCCTGCAGAGCGGGCCAACCCTCAGAGCCATGGCATTATGGGTAGCTTCCAGAAGGAGGTCTTCGAACTCATGATGGAGGCCGTAAGGACTGGCCTGGTCAGTATTTCTCAGTCGGAAGGCCCAACCGTGTTGGGGGAGGGTGCTTGGAGAGCCTTCCTGTAACCAGGCATGTCTGACCTCCAGGGAGGCTCAGGAAGAGGCGGCGCCCCCAGGGAGCCATGGCCCCGGATTCTGCGGTCATGCCGGGAAACATTCTGCGCCCAGTTTGTCCGTCTGCTGGCACACACCCTGAGCCCGACGTGGACACTGGAGCGCAGGAGATGGGTTCTGGGGTTCCTCCATGAGTCCGACCCCACCGATATCCTGAGGGAGGCTGTCAGCCTGAACCCGGAGGTGAGGGAGGCGGCTGAGGAGACCCCTTGTGGGGTATTGGCTCTAGATCTACTTTGGGGATGGGGGGACTCAGCTGTTACCAGCTCACCCCCCTGTGCTGCTCCTTACCTATTAAGTTCTTTCTGAGGTCCTGGCTCCCCTGTTTGAGTGGTCATGTGTATTTTAATCATCCTGCCCCCTAATATCCACACCCTGTAAGGGAAGGCGTTCTACAGTATGCGTTCGGCCATTGTGGTCCTGTGACTACCTACACCATTTAGTGGTACGGCGCGTATATTTAACCTCACGTTGTCCGCTCAGCTTGGGTTCCTCTCTCGGGAGATTGTTGATTCTCTGTTCTTCTTTCTCCTCGTTCCCAGTGTGGGCCGAAGCTGGCCCTGTACCTCTATGAAATGCTCCACCACCACAGAGACAGCCTCACACCGGAGCACCGGAGGGCTGCCAGCGCCTTCTTGACCTCTCTCAAGCTCTGTGGTCAGCAGTGGGCCCCCTCTGGGGCCACATCTGAGGCCGACGTGTCAAAGGCCATTGAGAAGGTGACCCCTTTATGAAGTCTGGCCTCCTAGACCGTCATCAGTAACAAAACACTAATCCAGCTTCCAGCACAGAAGTGATGGACATACGCAAACAATTGTGGAGGGTGGCTTGGTTTTTTTTTTTTTTTTTTGTTTTTTTTTTTTAACTGGAGCTTCCATTTGCATGTTAATCAGGATCTGCTGAGGTTTGAGTTGGAGCATCAAGCACTGATAGCGGCCTTGGAGAAGAAGGCGGAGGCTGCCCAAAGGAGGTTAGACCACGTTTCTATGCCGTGTGCTGGACCGTGCCCCGGGCTTCCCCGTGACTGCCACTTGCTTCACACTCCGTCAGCTTGATCGAGCGGCTCGATGGCAAATCGAAGGAGATCTCCAGGACGGCGGCTCACCTGACGCAGGTCGTGTCGCGGCAGCGGTACGACGAGCATAAGAAGGGCCTGCAGCACATCCACAGCCTCCATAAGGTGGACCTCACCACCAGTCTCCACTGGCAGCAGCTGGTCCGGCAGCTCACGCACGACCGGTGAGTCGCAGCTCGGCCTGGGGGGGGGGGGGGGGGTTGTAGGTAATGACATCCCTCAGAGCCCCACCCTCCAATATTTCAGTGCCGTGTGGTGCGACCCAGCCTCCGGCCCCAACTCCTGGCAGCTGGACCCCACTGAAGGCCCCAACCGTGAGCGTCGACGGCTGCAGCGGTGCTACATGAGCGTCCCCAACAAGTACCTGCTAAAGGAGCGCAGGAAATGCGAGGGTATGCAGGGCCCGGATGCCGTTACACGTTTACAGCTATCGATAGCCGTAATAAAAATGGAATTGATTGCACTGTTCATTGTGCTCACCCACAGCCGGCATGTTGAATGCACCCACTATGTTCACGAGAATGAACATGCCAGTGTGGAGAGGATTCTCCCCCGCCCTAGACGCGTGTTTCATGGATTCTGTCACAGGCATATATGCTCGTCTTTCTCCAGAAGCAGTGCGGGCTCCCCTGTCATTCCTCTTTGAAGACAGCGCCCACTCCTACCTCTCCTCCACCGTGAAAGACAAGGCTACCAGCGACAGCATCAGGTAGACATCTCTCCCTGACTTTCAGAGTCTTCCTCAGACATCAGTCACACAAACCCGAACGGGCGATCCGATAAGTACAAAATCGCACTGCATTCACTAAACAAACAAAAAAAAAAAAAAAAAAAAATTTGACACCTTGTGATTACGAGATCCGAATCTCATGATTACGAGAAAAGGTAAGGTATAGCCTAGTTATCAATCGGTGTTAACCTAGGCTTCAGGAAAAGACAGTGGCTAGTGATGGCGCTATCGCAGTTAATCTGATTTTATTTCATTCTTGGTACGAGACACTGGGAAATGTTAATGCTATTTAATGTAGACGGCATTAATATTAGTATGTCAACACTGCACTGGCATCTCATGTCGTTGGGGTTACCTTTGCTGTTTTGTCATGGGAGATCCTGTTCTCATAATTACGAGAAAAGATCACATAATTATGACTTATGATCTCGTAATTACGAGATTTTACGATAATTTTTTTGTGAATGCAATGCGCTTCCGTACATCTGTCATCAAGCCTTTTAATGACCATGCGTGTTAAATTTAGCGCAAATTACCCTGGGACTTCTCTCACGGCAGTGCAGTTACGACTGCAGTCATCCAGGCTGCAAGTGTGAGAGTGTCATCTTTCATGACGTTCCTTGTTGAATGGCTTCAGTGATATTAAGCCTTGTGCTTGGCTGAGTCAATTGTCTTTGCGAGTGAGCTTCTGCAGAGTAACTGTGACAAGGAACCAGGTGAATGCATGACAGAGGTCCCTATCCTGTCCATCCAGGTCCTCCCGGAAGTGCGTCAGCATCGCCCCCTCTCAGGAAACCTCGGGAGATCTCCTTCTGGGTACGGTTCACTTCGGGGGTGACCACTCACCAAGATCCTGCTCTGTGTGAATGTGCGCTCAAGGTTCACTGTTCTGCTCAACAGGGAAATCTGGGATGTACTTTGTGGAGGACCACACTACTGACACTCCTGATAGTGAAGTAAGAGCCTACGGTCTTGCGTCCTCCCTGCTGTGTGGTCCAGGGTGTTCGGCCGCATTCTACTTGGCCTTGTCTTTTTATAAGGAAGATTTGTATTTTATTAAGCTCCTCGTATTTTATTTTACTAAATCAGAAACACAATATCCAGTTTGGAGAGCGACTGAAAAGAATTCCTTTAAATAGGGCATTTGGAATATGGTAAACAAGTAAATATGCAATTTGAAATCAGCTCGAGTGAAATCGATATGAATGGGTCTCCCCTAGTCTATGAACAGCATTGCAGGGGTGCTCTACCTGGTCAGATGGTTTGTCGGCTGGGCCCAGGGCACTGGGATGGGGTTAAGGAGGACGGAATATCCTGGGCCTAACGTGTGGTGCTGCCTTTCCCGGTGTATGAGCCTTTTACCCTTGAGCAGTAGCTGCATTGTTTTTCTCACGTGATGAAGGTGTGAAGAGCTTTACTGTGTATCATTTCAGAGTCCCCATGGGCAGATTGAACCTGCTTCCTTCTCCTGGACCTATGAGGAGGTCAAGGAGGTCCACAAGTGCTGGTGGCAGCTGAGGGACAACGCGCTGGAGATCTTCCTCACCAACGGCAGGACCCTCCTGCTAGCCTTCGACAACACTAAGGTGAGCAGAGTGACTGTGAGCTTTCCATATGGTGGGAATGTCCTTTCATTCAGGGCGATGGGGACACAGGAATGGGTGGGGATGGAACAGGAGAGAGAAACAGGAGTGAAGAGGTGGCACTGAGATCAGTTTAGGGAGGGCAAACAGAGGGCGACCTGAGCATTCCACACCAGCACCCTGAGTCTCCACGCCCCCTCATCTTACATGAAGCCCCGTTGTCTCCGTGCTACGTGGCCATGAGATGGTTCTGTCTGACGTGCAGGACCGTGACAACATGTACCACAGCATCCTGACCTCTGATCTGCCCAACTTGCTGGAGTACGGCAACCTCACGGCGCTGACCCATCTGTGGAGCTCGGGCCAGATCTCCAACTTCGAGTACCTCGCACACCTGAACAAGCACGCGGGGCGCTCCTTCAATGACCTCATGCAGTATCCCGTGTTCCCCTTCATCCTCAGCGACTACGCCAGCACCACCCTGGACCTGCAGGACCCGTCCATTTACCGGTCAGTTGAACCGCTCAAGCGCTTGTTTTGCAGCAACTCTCCAGTGCGCTGCAGAAATCCCCTTTCCATGCGTACGTACTTGTTGCGTGGAATGTGGTCTCTGTGTTCTCTGTCAAGTCCATGCAGCCTTGATAGTATCCGCTACACAGGGGCGTTTACGTCTGAAGGGTTTCAAGTCACAGAGCCAACTGAATAACGCATCCCTGTCGCCATGACATTCATTTAACCCCGCAGACAGAATGAGCTCTTTGTAGTACAGCTGTAGTACCATAGCACTGAGACCTCCGGAGGGGGTGGGTTAACGGTCAAGCATGTCAGGACGAGGCATACCCTCTGGCTCCGATTTGATGTCCAGCCGGTCATTTCTGAGGACTGAGTGGACAGCAGAAAGAAGACTACCACAGTCACCTTTGAAACTCTCCTGTTGTAGATCTCCCTCCTAACGATACGACGTTTCATGTTTTCCAATAGAAATCTTGGCAAACCCATAGCGGTCCAGTCCAAGGAAAAGGAGGAACGCTACGTGGACAACTACAAGGTACGTGCGTAAGGAGGGCTTCACCGCTGACCACGGATGGACGGTCCTGTCTTGTTCTCTAAGTCAGGGTACTGTCTTCACAAATCGAGTAACCTGAGGTGGGGGTTATTGTATAGCATGCAGCATGACTGTAACCCCGTTGGGCTCATGGTTGATGCTCTTTCAGTACCTGGAAGAGGAGTTCCTCAAGGCTCAGCGTCATGACGACCCCGTTGGCCCGGTCCAGCCCTACCATTACGGCTCACACTACTCAAACAGTGGCACCGTGCTCCACTTCCTGGTCAGGATGCCTCCCTTCACCAAGATGTTCCTGGCATACCAAGGTGGGGGCACCACCCATTCCAAGGCAGGCTTGTTATTAGGGGTTACCGTGGAAGCTTATCGAAAGATTCATCACCAGATGGTCTCCCCGTGTCTGTCACGTTTCAGCAGGTCATTCCAATTGCCACTAATTCGAACCCGTGGTGCTTTGAATGGCACCAGTAAAAGGGGCTGTGATCTTTAAAGAGATGGCATTTGATGTATTGTTATGGGAGCTGGAGCCATGAACGCAGGTCTTCTAAGGGCTCGCCTCCCTCTGTTCAGGGTGAGCTTTTATTACAGATGCAAATAACCCACAGCATCAGGGTGTAACATGGTCCCCAATCCTTCTGTGTGATCCAATAGACCAGAGTTTCGATATACCTGACCGCACATTTCACTCCATGAACACCACCTGGCGTCTCTCCTCCTACGAGTCCATGACCGACGTCAAGGAGCTCATTCCAGAGTTCTTCTACCTGCCTGAGTTCCTGGTCAACAGGGAAGGTAATGATGGATTTCGATGTTGGTGGTGTTCTGGACGGCCTCTTGAAGTGGATTATGAATGTTAGTGTGTTTACTGATCTTACTCCACTTGCTCTAATATGCCAGATGTTGGCTGTGCCCCCCTGCTCCTCACCCAGGCTTTGACTTTGGCGTGCGGCAGAACGGTGAGCGGGTGAACCACGTCAACCTGCCACCCTGGGCTCGTAACGATCCTCGCCTCTTCATCCTGATCCACCGGCAGGCCCTGGAATCAGACCAGGTGTCTCGGACTCTGTGCCAGTGGATAGACCTGGTCTTCGGGATCAAGCAGAAAGGCAGGGCGGCTGTACAAGCCATCAACGTCTTCCACCCGGCTGTGAGTCTGGCCTCATCTTCCGAGGGCTCTTCTCACAGGGACCCCATATTCACCTCATGTAGCTCTGACGGGCCACTTGAGTCTCCTGTCATGTCCTTCTACGTACACCAGCCGTCCTAACAGTATATTCAGCAGGGTATCTTCTGGGAGTGCTGCGGTGTGGATTGTTTACTTGCGTTGTTTGGACCCCTGTCCATTGTGGATGGAATACTGCCCACCTTCTGAGCCTGTGTCTCTGTATTAGACGTATTTCGGGATGGAGGTGTCAGCAGTAGACGATCCCGTTCAGCGTCGTGCTCTGGAGACCATGATTAAGACGTACGGTCAGACCCCAAGACAGCTCTTCAGCACCTCCCACGTCAGCCGGCCCGGGGCCCGACTCCTTGTGGAGGGGGAACTGCCAGCTGCTGTGGGGCTGTTTGTCCATCGGGCCTTCCGGGAGAATAAGGACCACGGCAAGGAGCCCACATGCCCGGTATGTAGCTGCAGCTGCCGCAGTCAGGTCTGTCAGGCGATGCTGGCTTGCTCCAATGGATGCCTCCACCTCCACTGCTGCAGAGCCCCTTGCCCTGGATCAGAGGCCTGAAATGGGGGGAGTATGTGGGCTCCCCTAGCGTCCCGGACCCAGTGGTCTGCTTCAGCCAGCCCCACGGAGAGTGCTTTGGGTCCCTGCTGGCCCTGCCCACCCGAGCTATCTGTGGTCTCTCCTATAAGTTCTGCCTGATGATGGTCTACAGCAAAGAACAAGGTGGGTATCCTGTTCCTGCCCCTTTGAGCAAAAGCAGACGGCAGCCATGTTGAAGACTTTTTGCCCCCTAGCTATTCGTCTTGGTTCCATCCACCAATCGGTCTTCCAAGGCGCTTATCTGGGTCCCAGTGACCTTAAAAAAAAAAAAAAAAAAAAAAGGACAGCTATTTTTTATTTTTATTTTTTTTTTTTTTACATTAGAATATTTTTTTGTGTAAGCGTGACAAAGTGATTGAAACGTTTCCGCTGAATCGAGATCACTTGAAACGGAACTTTATCCCACACACAGACAAGCAGATGCAAAAGTTATGATTGGCAGATAGCTGGTGAGGCTGTGTTGGCCCTCCCACCATCCAAAATGTCTTTCTGGTAAATTGAATCTGTACAGTACCCTCCGTAATGTTTAGGACAGCTTGTTTTGTTTTTTTTCCTTTTGCTTCTGCGCTTCAGTTTGATTTGTAATCAAACAATTCACATGTGGTTAAAGTGTTCAGTCTCAGATTATATTAGGTAGTTTTATATATTCTGCATTCACCATGTAGAAATCACTTTATAGCCATAGTACCCCCCCCCCCCATTTCAGGACCTCATGATGTTTAGAACACGTGACTTCACAGGTGTCCTTGAGTATTCAGGGAAGTTTAATTGCTCTGTGAGTGCAGGTTTAAGAGAACTTTCAGCATCTAGCCATCGTTCTAGGCTTTTGTTGACCTTTGGGGTCCGTTACTGCCGTTTGTCAACATGAAGACCAGAGTGGCAGTGAAAGTCAAGGAAGACGTTATGAAGTGAGAAATGAGAATGAAACCATAAGAAACGTCGAACAAACATTAGGGTTACCGAAATCAACCATTTGGAACGTTCTAAAGAAATCACACAGGTGAGACAGGTAGGCCAAGAAAGGCCTCCACGGCTGAGGTGAGCAGAATTGTCACCATAATGAAAATAAATCCCGAAACATCTGACTGGCAGATCAGGAACACGTCAGGATTTCAGGTAAAATCACGTTCATTCCGAAACGGCGGGTGGCACCATATCGCAGCCGTGTATGCCTGCTTTTCTGCACCCTGTTTGTTGACTGAGTTCGGTCCTCGGCATCGCCTTTGTATTCCCTGTCCCTAACGATGGAGGCGCCCCCTTCACAGGGGTTAGGAGCATGTGCAACACGGACATCCGGTGGTCCGCCATCCTCAGCTGGGGCTACGCGGACCACGTGCTGAGACTGAAGAGCAAGCAGAGTGAGCCACCCATCCGCTTCATCCAGTGCTCCCCGCTATACAGGGTGAGGCTACGGGGAACCAGGGGGCGTGGCCTGGGGGGGGGGGGGCAGCCGCTGTGTCCCGGGACCGTCTGATGCCCCAGCTTTCGTCTGTGGTGCCATCCTCTGCCTTAGATTTCTGTAAAATATAAAAGAGAATAAAAATGCGACCCAGCTAAGCTATAAAACACGTCTCCAATCATATTTTTAAATGTCGTATATCGTCTTGTAATTGCCATGTTTGGTTATTGTCTGCTACTGAGAGAGACCACCAAAACCGGTAAATCTGGTAAATAACCAGGCAGCCAAACTGTGTACAGTATAAACAATGAGCACAACACTGCCCTCTAGCAGCAGGACATGTACAGCGCATCCTGCTGTCTCACTCTGCTTGGTCTCGCCTAGGTTACCTGCTGTGCCTGGGTGCCTGACAGCTGCCAGCTCTTCATGGGCAGCCAGTGCGGAGTTATCACGGCCTATGGCAGCCGTTTCAACGGTAGCCCGGTACGAGCGACTCGTTGGGTCCATACCCAGCCACCACCTTGCCACTATCGAGGAATCAGTCAGCTTTATTAGTCTAGAAATTCACTCGCTGCCGTCACTGCTAGTATAGAACGTGCCTCTCATTGGCTCCTCTGAGTCATGTGGGCGGGTTTGGTGCCACCCCATTGGGTAGACCTACTGCCGTCTAGCCCATCCCTTAGTCAGTAGTCCTGTCTTTCTACAGCCATTCAAGATGGAGGTGGAGTCCCAGGTGCAGCTACACGGCCACACGCAGGAGGTGACGGACCTGTTCGTCTGCAAGCCGTTCAGCATCCTTATCAGCGTGGGCAGGGATGACACGTGCATCCTCTGGGACCTCAACAGGTATACCCACAGCCAGTAGGGTAGCCATGGTCAGTGTTTTAAGGGTCACTACTTCCTTTAAAAGTTCTCCAAAGACCTCCAGACATTTGTTCCTCCTTCCCTCGTTGGCCCCATCCCCTGGCCCTGCAGACTATGCTATGTCCAGTCTCTCACTGGCCACAAGAGTCCTGTGGTGGCCGTCTCTGCCAGCGAGACAACGGGAGACATCGCCACAGCGTGTAACTCTGGTGAGGTCCGCAGATGGGACTGGGTGTTACAGGCCTGCTGTCATTGGCTTCACGAACATAACTCAAAATGGAGAGAAGAGAGGCAGCCTAAGGTCAGAGCAGTTCTCTCATGTTGTCCTACCATGTGTGACATTTGTGTGTGTGTGTGTGTGTCTCTCTCTCTCTCTCTCTCTTGTTACCTTGGAAACCTGGGAGCCAGTGGGTGGTGGCAGTGACCTGCGGCTGTGGACGATCAACGGGGACCTGATTGGTCACGTCCACTGCAGGGAGATCATCTGCTCGATGGCTTTCTCCAATCAGCCGGAGGGGGTGTCTGTCAATGTCATCGCAGGAGGCCTGGAGAATGGAGTGGTCAGGTAGGCAAAGTCTGATTTCTGCCCACATTCCCACACACACACACACACACACACACACACTTGCACTTTGTAAAGGATAAACACTTTGACACTTTTTCAGGCCAAGCTAAATGCTGCTAGCCTGTGTCCAAGCAACCGTCTCAAAATTGTAGTGCCACTCTAATCATAATGGCTGACTCACTCCTTTACCACAACATGAAAAGGAGTTTCTCTTTTGGAAGCGGATACTGTGAAATCCTTTAATCCTCCTTCAATGACGGCGATGGTACTGAAGATGAATTGCACAGTTTGTTGAAAGGGTCCGCGTGCGAACGTCATTACCCACGTTGGCAAACTGTCTCCTGTGGGATTGAGATTTCTACAAGCACCCTAAAGTGGTCTCCTGCGTGACGGCAGGTCTGGGAGGCACACCTGATGCTGCGAGACGACTGCAGCCGGCCGCTTGATCACATGTTCACCACCTGACTTCTCAAATGTCTTAGTTGTGTGGTGCTGTCGGCTCACCTGAGTGGTCACTGCTCCGCCTGGGGGGTCTGAATGCTGAAGTACAGGATTGTCATGCTCCGAATGAGGGTGCCCCATGGCCACCCCTCTTCATTCTTGGCCTCGATGCCAGTTGGTACCCTTAGTCCTGGCTAGTATATCCATGACCAAGTAATATGGTGCCATCCAGAGCCACACGCTTATACCTGTGACCTGAAACAGCATTCTGAACACGGATCTGAGGCTTCTCATAGTAAGTGTTAAAATGAAGTGTATGATGTAAGAATACAAGTGATTGAGCGTCAGCTAACCACACAGCAGTCCTCCATACGCGTGAATCGTGACTCCTACCACGTAATGCATTCACTTCCGATTTATTTATTCAGAGATGTGCAGTATAGAGTGATTAAAAACGAAATGTTGCCTTTAACTAATGCGCAGACACTGGACGGTTTCTAATGACCTTGATGTGTTATTGTCTGCTGTACCGTCCTCTATCCTGAGTGGTGTGTGTGTGTGTGTGTGTGTGTGTGTGTGTGTGTGTGTGTGCGGGGGGCAGTCAGCGTTCACTCATGTTTGATTACCTGAACCAGACTTGGTCCCGATTTAGGTTGGGTAACTGACATTCTTGCGTGTGTACACACACCACCATGTTGTTAGACGCGTACACCTGCTTCATACACACGTCAGTCAGTCGTGTGTCAGCAGCTCAGTGCAAAACATCAGGCAGACACGGGTCAAGAGATTCAGGTGATGTTCAGATCAAACGTCGGAATGGGTAACACGTGGTTTTCCTTGCCACTGTCGCCTTTGGCTTACTCTCTGGGGACCCTGGGCCCTGGACTATGTAAAGCTCCTTGTTAATGCTCCTTGTTAAAGGCGCTATATAAATAAAATTGAATTTATGGCCACAATTTACCCCTCCTCTTAACTGTACTTCCAGCAGGATGATCTTGAACGTCAGGGACCTTAGGTCATCTCATCTTGGTTCTGTGATCACGACAATGAGTTGTGTGTACTTCAGGGGCCTCCCCACAGGATCCAGAACTCCTTTGGGATGTGGTGTAATGGGAGATTAGCAGCAGGGCCGATGTGCAGCTGACAATCTGCAGCTATTACAAGATGGTCTTTTATTCGCCATTTGTACAAGCATGTTGGAATGGGGGTTTTTTGTGTATCCCATTGTGCTCTCGATGAGAGAGAGAGAGAGAGAGAGAGAGAGAGAGAGAGAGAGAGAGAGAGAGAGAGAGAGAGAGAAACACACACACACACACACACTGGTCAGAGTGCAGCCGGGGGTCAGCGCAAAGAGCCAACAGTTCTGGGGTTCAGGGTGTTGCTCAAGGGCCCAACCTTCTTGTCAGCATAGACCAGAATCCCCAGCACCTTGTTAATACATGAAGAACTCAGGCTGTACTGAGAGCGAAGGGGGCCCAGCCCAGTACTAGAACGGTGTTCCTGATTAAGTGGCCAGTGAGACTGAACAGATGCATGTGGATGGGCTTCATGCCTTCTCTTCAGTGTCCCTTCAAAGCTCATGGCCCATTAGATTGTTGTTCTAATGTCCAAAAAGCAGGTTAGTAATTCAATGACATTGACTTGATTTGTGAATTGTTGTTCACCGTGGAAGGTGTTTCACAGTAGATCCTTCATTCATTCTGGATTTTCCTGTACTGGAAGAGTTTGAAAATGCACAATATTTGGAAAGCCTGCTTCCACTCGACACGGCATCTTAGACACACTGGTGACGTGAAGGTCGTGAGACATGGCTTGGAGCTCTTCACATGAGTTCCCCACCCCCTCCATCTGGCTTTTGCAGGTTGTGGAGCACATGGGATCTGAAGCCCGTCCGAGAGATCACGTTTCCCAAGTCCAGCAAGCCCATTGTCTGGTATGCTCACTCAGCTCAGAGTGTACAGTTTCACTGTTATGGCAAATCCGCAGCCCTGTTGTTGATGGGTTGTGTTTTTTGGACCTGCGTGTTTCTTGTTGTGCACTAAAAGTCCTGAATTTAGATTCCTTCATCAAGAAGTAAAGTTTGTATGTCCATCTATCGCTTTCCATTTACTAATCCGGCTATTTTGGGGGCGGAGCCTGGAGCCTATCCCAGGCAGAACAGGGCACAAGGCTGGGGTACACCCTGGATGGGTGGGTCTATTGCAGGAATGTCAAGCTATAAAGTCCATGTAAAGTTCTATGTATTATAATTTGCGTTGGCAGTGTGGATGGTAAGATGACTCAGTGGGTAGCGCTGTTGCATCATACATCCAGGGTCGGGGGTTCACATCCCCGTTGTGTGTGTGTGTGTGTGTGTGTGTGTGTGTGTTAATTGGCGTTTCCTTGTTCTCTCCATGCTGGTTTCTTCTGAGTGTTCTGGATTTTCCTCACAGTTCAAAGACAGTTAGGTTAATCAGTGACTCTAAATTGGCCATTGTGTGTATATAAGGGCATTCTGCGATGGACTGGCCTAGTACCCCAGCTTTGTGCCCTGTACTACCCGGGAAAGGGTTCGGCCCCCCTCCACCCTTATCCTGACCAGAGGATGGATGGAATGCTAGATGAAGTTTGCAACCCAATAGCAAAATGTTAATAATTAAGGGTATTTTCTCTTGCGTGTCCCTCCTTCAGCCTGACGTTCTCGTGCGATGGGCATCACCTCTACACGGCTAACAGCGACGGTACACTGATTGGCTGGTGTCGACGTGACCAACAACGCGTGAAGCTGCCCATTTTCTACTCGTTCCTCAGCAGCTATGCTGCGGGGTGACGTGGCCCAGTCTCCATCAGGGCCCCACGCCTTTGTCGGAATTTGGTGCACAAAACAAACCCATTTCATGGTTCTACCTAAACTTTATCTTGGGTTAAGTACTCTGTGTGTTAACTACTGATACACAAATCACATACTATGTAATAGTGTGTATATTTGGACACGTGTGCTGACAGAGTCAGGTTAACACATTTTGGTTTCTGTTTATTAATTTTCCGTTTTGAAACGTTCTAACGTGGAGGTGCTCAGCCCTGGCTTTTGGCTGGTGGTAAATCACTTTTTCTGCCAGCCTGCTGTGAATTGGCGGAATTGCCAGACAAGACCTTGAATTCAGCACAACAAGGAGTCCTTGTCAGCACTTGGTGGATCTGAGGAGTCTGCTTTCTCTCCTGCTGAGCCGCGACACCGAATCCAGCACCGCAGAGACCGCCTGTGGTCCAGGCCCCGGACCTGCATGTCAGACGTAATTTTCAGCCGTGACATCTCCGTCGTGATTGCATTCCCATATGCTGCTGTAGCTCGGGAGTGGGTCACGTGTGCCTTTTTTCAGAGCTGAAGTCTGTGATGACAGGACATCTTGCCTTAAGCGTAACACCAAATTACCATCTTGCTGTTCTCCGTGACCTCGACGGTGGACACCTGCTTTTTCAGCCCCATCCTGTGGGCTGCTGTAGTATGGCTATTTTCCAGGCTGCTACAGGGCACTTGTCGGCCTCGTTTGAACACTGGCCCTGGGAATGAGCCACCAAAATTGTTGCGTTGTTTGTCTTTCTTCCATTTTGTTCCTGTTGTGTTTGTCCAGTGGAGTCGGCTCGTGAGCATGAATGTGTTTTGATATTAAAGGTGACGTTTTCCCCTTCAGCCCTTTGATGTTACATTCCTATCTTTAGTGTACAGTTTTTTCCCCTTCTACCTGTACTTTTCCTGTACTCTGCACAGGAGAAACGGAAGAGAAAACACCGAGATGCAGGATCCTCCAGCTGAAGGAATTCTGCTAGTAGAGTCGAGATACTCTTCAGCATTGTTTTGGAAAGCGTTCTGATTGTCACTGGAGCCGTTTCCCATAAAAAACGGAGTCTCTGTGCATGCACAGAGCTCCACCGAAATGGTCTTTGTTCAGGTTCCGCCCTTGGCAGTTGGCACATTTTAGCACGAGTGAACATCTGTGTGGAATCCCTGAGTGCACATGCAGATATCTCCATGTTAGCTCATGAAGTCGTGTGTTGGGACATGAACAAGGCAGACGTTGGGGATGTGGTGGCGTGTCTTTCTATAGAGCTGGCCACCCCTCCCTGTTCTCGTTCACCGTCTCTTTGTGCTGTGACGGATTTACATGGGAACTGCTGGGCCGAGCTACAAGTGATTCCTGGAATCAGTTGATAAAAGGGAAGTCGTGTAAGAGATGCTTAATTCTGTGACTTGTGGAGAACAGCCTGAGAATGATTACAGTGCTGTTTCTTTTCAGTTTCCGTGATAGTAGAAATGGAATGGACTGCTCCGTGCAGTCCATACGCCTGTGACGGGGTAGCGATGATGAGCCAGGCCAACGTCATGATTACCATAACAGCTGTCAATGGGTGGATTTTCCAGCACTTCATCTGATGACATGGATGCCCTCTCTCAAGCATGCCCTGATTCGTGATTTATTTTTTTGCCTATATAGCTGATATTTGTGTGTGAGAATTATTTTCCCATTAAAGTAATGTACCATGTGGCCTGCAGACGTCTTTTGTATTAAATTACATTATCGGAAGATTGATTCATGTGAGACAACTCTCTTCCTTTGCAGTCTTTCATATGACTCCGAGGTTTCTAAAGCCTATACCCTGAACACTTTAACGTAAACACAAATTTTTCTTTTGAGGTGCTTGATGGTTGTGTTTTTTTTAATGAATTATTACTGCCAAATTTACTACGGTCACACAAACCCCATGCATAACTTTCTGTAACTGTTTTTTATCATCATTAATTTTGTTTCTACACCCAGGAAAAATCGCAACTTTCTTTTTGCGTGATCCGTGCCCCACGAGGACGTATAAAGTAGCCCTTTTCGTTGTGAATGACGGTGTTGAAATGTGGTGAGATGATTGTTGTGTCTTTAATGACCATGTTTAGCTTTCTCTAAGGAGGAGAAACCCGGAGTGGAGCAGTGTGTTTATCTGTCTATTTTTACCTCTGTGTGTTCACACCGCATCGAGTGAATATATGAATGTGTCGATATTGGTGAAATATTGAAATGAGTGTTTTTGATGCCCAAAGCCACCCCAGTGTTCCATAACGTTCTTTTTTAAACACCTTACCTCTGTGTTTTTTGTGCACCCCTTTACTCCCGGTGCAGCTGTACTGTTCAACACGAACGAGTTCATTTCCCCTGCTGATGCAGGCACACACCCCAGACCACTGCCCTGTGTGTGTGTTGTACAGTACATACATATGAATATGCTATACACTGAAGGCTTATATCGGTACGTACTCGCCGTGCGTTTTTCTCATCTTTTATTTTGTAGGGCTGTTTCTTTACACTGGCATGGATACTCATAAACTGACAGGAACGCTGCAGCGGATATAATCTCCAGTTTGACGTGCTTCTTCATGATGAAGATCTAGGCTTCGGCTCAGACTGAAACCGTTTGAAGGGATCAGTTCTGGCTGTTCGTTAAGGAAGATATTGACGTATTTATACTTGATAAGGTTAAGAATACCCTGGCCTACACCGTATTTTCTAATCAAGCCCTTTCTCACAGTGAATGATTGCCTGATGGAGGACTTCAGAAAAGCTTATTGAAATGCACCGCAAATTCAGACTATTAAAAATACGATGGCCTGGACACACAGTGGCAGATTGTCCATAATGACTTTTATCTTGGCATTTTGTCTGAAATTAGAACAAGTTCTCAGAAGATGCACCCTGAAGACAGCACCATTGAGAAGCGTATCAGGTGTCTGGTAGACGTACGGTCCATTCCAGCAGAAGACTACAGACAGGGACATCATAGCAGGCTGTAACAAATGACTCTGCTGACTGAGTGAAGTCGCTAATGTTGCCTTTTGTGCTTATTAATCGTCGTGACGTCATCAAGGTGTTGCCCCTCATTTCCATTGTGTGCCATTCCAGGGGTCTTCCATTAAATGGCGTTGTTGTCGGCTTGTATGTCTTTCAATAGAAGCTGCAAACGTTCACACAGGTATCCCCCTGCATGCCGCTTTATCTCACGTATTGGTTTATGAGCACAGAGAAGACAACAGACAGCATGACCGTGAGCCAAAGTAAGACTCACGGCTGCCTGACAGGAGCCCATTTCCAGCTCCTTTCATAAGTGATCCCGGTTCTTAAAAACGGGACGACTGGGAGACCCGGTGATGCAAACGGTGATGTAAAACTAAGCAGGGAATCCTGCTTCCCAAGAGCTTTCAAGAGAGCCCGAAATGCGACGGGATGCCATTTTCTCATTCGTGCACAAAGGAAATGGGGGCAGTCGCGATAGGCGGTGACAGGCGGAGGGGGACATTTGCCAGCAAGGCTGCGGTGGTCGCCTTTGAGGACGTGCGCCTTCCGTGACTGAGAGCCACAGGGTGTGGAGCGGACCTCCTGGGCATCCAGGGGCCACCAGGGGCCACCCCCCCAAGGCTGCGGAGCTGCCGCTCGCAGTGGAGCGCGCGGCGGCACGCGGGAGCACCGCTGAAATCAGACATCCGCGTGCGCTGACAGCGCGTGGGGCGGCATGAAGCTGAAGCTGCAGCTTCCACAGTGACGGTCGGTGCGGGCTTCGCCTCCTCTTCGCTGGGAGCTGTGCTGCTGCTTTACAGCGCTTTTCCCGCATAAAGGGTGACTGTGCGCGCATTCCAGGTACGTGAGGCGCCTCTTCCGTGGTTATAATGTGTGTATGAATATATTTAATATAAGATAATTAATATCATTAATATGATGTGTGGAATTTCCTTCTGGGAGCAGGCGACAGGCACAGCCCCATTAATATCAAAACTGAATATGGTTGCGTGAATTAGACATCAGGCAGGAGGGAACGCTGGTGAAATGTAGCAATTATGGGCAATTCTCTCTGATAAAGTCTGAGAAATCAAAAAGAAAACCTTTGCTGGCAAATGCAGGGAGCTGCATTGCTGTCACATAATGGAGGAATAAGAATCAGGGATGAAGCTGTTTGCATTTCAGTGGTAATATGCATTTACAGCGGGCTCAGCCTTCACAACGCTCATCTGTACCATAATTCAGACGTCTAAGACTTTTCCTAGTAATTATTATGTGTGACGTTTTCCTGAAAATTAATTTTTATATATATATATATATATGTACTGTATATGCAACAGAGCCACTGGGCGGTAAAAAAAAAAAAAAAAAAATCCCAGTCAGTTAAAAGGCTGAATGAAAACGATTATGGATGGCTGATGGGGAGATAGAGGAGAGGAGTGCAGGGCTGATCTGGATGTTGTGGGGCATCCCCATGCTCCTCATTCTTCACAGTAAGCAGTCCTGCATTTTAGTGCCATCTGGTCATCCGCCTCTCCTGTTACACCAGGTGACGACCTGCAGCCGCCAGTTTCTCAGGATGATGCTCTCACCGTCTCAGCACCCGTCTCCTCTGAAGTGATGGGCTGGGGGCTGGGGGGTTAATCCTGGGCATCGTGACACACCAGAGTCTGCTTTCAGTGTTTTCATTTCAAGAGGAAAACTAAATACTTAGCAATATCAGAAATGTTCAATCTAAGACCTTAGAGGAACATTGACTAAATATATTCAGTTAGTGGTGAATAGCACAATAAAACTGTTATTTCTGTTACTATGAATATTTTCTCTATATATATATATGTGTACTTCTATCAAGACACAGATATATATTATGTCCTGATATAAGAAACTTTATTCTATGTTTTTGTTGCAAATTCTCCGTCACAGGTTGACACAGGATCATGTGTGGGTGCAGGGGAAATTCAAAAAAAAAAAAAACTTCCTAAGGAACTCAATCACCTCTTATCAGCAAATTAACGTCATATTCACAAAAACGAACTCAGAATAGCACAAAGCAGTGTTTGCTCATTCATCGTGCCCACGACCTGGGGCCTCATCCCATTCCGGCAGTGGGAAAGATTTATAGCTTTAAAAAATGACTTGTTGACTAAAACCTGGACGCATTTGGAACACGTCCACAGGCAGAGTGTAATGGCCACACTTCGTGCATTTATATTACACCATTGTTTCATGATGGTAAATTACGGTTTTCTATATTAGGGTCTTACCATCAGGACTGACAGGGCCCACCCAGGCTTGGAATTTCATTGACAGTTAGTTTGTGTGGGGTTTATACATTATAGCTCTCTCCGTCCAGTATTTCACCCTGCAAAAGAAGGCGTGGGGGGTTTGTTAAGGGTAGTTCAGCTGTGCTCGAACAGCTTGATTACTTGATTAGTTTAATCAATGACTTTCATTAGGATTCACAGCCGCTATCTGCCTGTGCAGCTTCTGATTGCAACATTTAGGCTTGGGTGCTTCACGGTGTCGGCACAGTCTGAATGATCCCATTTGGTGTATTAGGTGGACAGACTCGACAAAAGCACACTGTGCGGTTAGAGGCGGGGGCGGGGCCTCATTCATATTGGCTATTGATCTGTTAGTGGCGGGGGGAGGGGCCTCATTCATATTGGCTATCGATCTGTTAGTGGCGGGGGGAGGGGCCTCATTCATATTGGCTATCGATCTGTGTCCAGGAGGGTTACATTAGAGACCGTGCTCTATTGACATTACTGATGATAATAATGTAACACAATAGGTTAGAAAAAATACCAGCGGTGTCAAAGGGGGGACATACATTAATTCCAAGTGTAGTATATCAATCAAAACTTTATTGGCGAGATTTTTTTTTATAATCGAGCATAAAACGTGGCAGTAACAATAATGCAGCAACATTTTCAACACACTAAAATATATGGTATTTTTTCCCAAAAGATTATATTGAAACGATTTGTTTTTAGTGCACGTTTACTATTAAGTATCTTTGATACTGATACATAAATTGTAACCTGTTGTCAGACAATAAAGAAAAATGGTCAAATTATACTATATTTGAAGACAAAAATTCATCTGACGAATGAAAGAATGCATTTAAAAAATCTGTTATTTAAGTCTTGTGACATTTTCTGGAGTAGTGTCACATCTCACATGAAGTAAAATGTTTCATTGGCCGCATTAGTTAAATCACGTTATCTGCCCGGAAAGAATTTGAAATAAGAAATGAATTTATCTTACACCTGCCCAGGGTGTACCCCGCCTCTTGCCTAAAGTCAGCTGGGATCAGCTCCATCTTCCCCCAGACCCTGACGGATAAGTGGTACAGATAACGGATGGATAGATTAATTTTACCTATATACTTTTACAGCTGATGTCTGTTTTAAAGTACAAAATAACACACCATGAAGTCTCCTTCCTTCATAATTCATTATCTGTTGCACAGCTGTCGTGTTAAGCCAGGTGCGTTATTCATTCTGTGCAGCTGTTGCATTAGCGTTGCTGGACAGTTGCATAAGTAGGAAATTAATACGACTTCCTGGCTTTTACAGGGCAGGTGGAGTACGTTGAACTAACCAACCAATGCTGGCGCACAATGAGACTTCAAAAACCCCTATCGCTGGTATTGATTGGTAGTTCAGGATACTCCCACCCACCGTTTTGAAGCCTCTTTTGTCCCATCACTGTAGTGAAAGCCATTCCCATTAGGCACAGTCGTTGCTTTATCATTTACAAAACAACAGCTTCCCTCCATCACGTCTCTGATTTAGTGCCTCTGAATACCCTTTTCGCCCTGCCGCCCCTTTACATTTGCCATGTTGATCCAGAAACCCCCCAGCTGGGGTTTTTATCAAAGCCCATCCAGCTCCTTTGCCCCAGCTGTGTCAATGTATACGTCTGTGGAGCCCGTTCTTCACAGATGGGCCTGGCCCCGTGGAGGACTCTAGTGGAATCCATCGTGGCTTCAGTGTGTGTGTGTCTCGAGGTAGCCTAGTGGAGCTCCCCCTCCCCCCATCTCTCCAGAGGACACACTGAATGTATTTTAAGTGTGTCAGAGTAGACAGCCTCATATATAGGCTGCATCTCAATTACACAGCTGGACTAAAACTGCAGACGTTGTGTAAAGTTCTTAGCTAATAGGTGCGGGGCGGAGCCTCCCACTCGCCATGTAAATGAGTGTGTTTATGAGTACACTGCTCCAACCATAACTTCACATGTTCTAATTTTTTTTTCCCCTATTGCTTTTTGCTGTCTTTCCTAACCCCATCCTTGGTGGAAGGGTTAACATTTATTAAACATAAACTCAACTATGGAGTTAATTAGACCGGGAAGCATGATCTCCACATCTTTGCGCACAGCTCTTTGAATGAGATGCTTACTGCCTTACTTTGTCAAGGGGGCTTGGGATATGGGTTTCATTAACTGGTCGAGAGAATATTAACCTTGTTTGAACATGCTGGATGTCAAACACAGCCGAGGCCAGTTGACTCGGACGAGTCGATCCTGAAATCCATTGGAGACCAGTCAGCTATTTTTCATTGCTCTCAGGAAGACAAGCTCACTGTGATCTTCCTTATTGCTATTCTGCAGTGGAATAATGGCCTCGGAAGACCACGCTGGTGTCCTCCACAAACATTTTCAAGACAGATGGAACTTTGAAGCGACTTGACACCTTCTGGTGAAAACAGACATTAAGTAATCGCTGTCGCGTTAGTAATACATGACGTTTTACCAGTGCCATGTGCCGGAAAAGATGCGTGTGGCTCAGTAGGTGTGTGTCAAGGGGATTTTCTTTCGTCCAAACATTTTTATGACGTGGAAGCAGAAGAATTTAAAGGGCCAGTGGGGTGTCCTGTAACGGAGGGTTCTTAATTGTACCTACACATTCATTGACAGATCAACAAATGTTAATATGCTAAATGGAGCACAACACTCTGCCGCCAAGGAGCATCTCTGTGTGGATGCCAGATGCTAGATTTTCTCGCACTTACTCCATGACAACGGTTGGCCGTCCTTGGACTCCCTGCCCCAGCTGTCTAACCAGCTTGTGTCACTCGCAGGAGGCCACCATGAAGGATGTCATGGCCAACAACAACACAGCCAGCATCTCACAGGCAAGGAAAACTGTGGAGCAGCTGAAGATGGAGGCCTGCATGGACAGGATAAAGGTAGGGCTGCAGGCCGATGCATCAACAGGAGCAGCACCTGTCGGTCATGTTTTCGTATTTACGGATAGGACATTCTGGCCTGCGAAGAGGTATTCAGTATAGCTAATGCTTTATATCGCATCTGTCTGGTGGAAGCTTTGGTACCCTGTTCAGGGTGCCCCTTCATCTTGTGTCCTAAGCTGCCTGGGATAGGCTCCAAGCCCCCCGCAACCCTGCATAGGATGAAGCAGCTTGGAGGATGGATGGATGGATGGATGGATGGATGGATGGATGGATGGATGGATCTGAAAATACAGGACTACCCTTGTAATGGGAAGGTTGTGAGATAAGCCTTTGGCTAAACTTCATCACATACACAAGCCAAAAAACAAACAAGACATTTATCAGAGACATAATCATATATTAGGTGCCTGTCACTTTGAAAGTTAAAAAAAAAAAAATGGTTTTTCAGTGGTCATATGAATTTGGTGCTAGGCAGGCTATGCTAATTTTTTAACAGATGTAACATAAGTCACATTCCATTCTATAAGGGAACATTCGGGACGGTTCTGTATTCTATAAGGGAACATTCAGGACGGTTCTGTATTCTATAAGGGAACGACACAGGGGCCGTATCCGTGGCGATTGTTCAGACACACAGATGTGTGTCTCATTGCTAAGTTGCAGGAATTATGTGAGAGATCTTAGAGTCGTAGACACCTGTACTGCTGCTGTGACTTTACGCGTTTTTTTCATACAAAGGGGGTGACACCATTTGTAAAGTCAGTATACGGGTGTGCAGACATAATGCATGCATTACCATATATGCTGCTTCTGAGAGATTAAATAAGTGAACCAGTTCCTGCCTCAGATGTTGAATACTTTCTTCCAGATACTTCCTTCGAATTCGAGATGTTTTTTTTTTTTTTTTTTTTGCACCATGAATTTATCTACTGAGGGTTAATTACAATAAGTACAGTGAAGTTGGCCCTCGTCTGTCATTAGGCAGCGCCGCTGTAATGATCCGACTGGGCACATCTTAAGCTGATCGGCACTGATTGCCTGTTTATCTCTATAATGACCGTGACTGTGAGGCCAGGCCTGCATGCAGATTAAATCATATCTTATGAAATCTTCTTATATATGAATATAAATCTTATTTCTTAACAGCAACCGTTCAACAGGGACGTAATAAAATTCAATAGAAATTTAGCCAACTCTACACCCCTCGATATTTTAAATATTAGAATCTGTTACCATATTTTTCATACGCATTATTAAAATGTAGTGATTTTTTTTTTTTTTAAATCAGATTCATTTTCCTAATCATTTAGAGTCTTAAAAAAATGTAATTAAATTACCTTTATGACGCCAAATAACGAGCTGAAGTAAGACTTTCTGAGCAGGTGGTGCAGTGTGGTGTAGGACCAGTAAATAAGCTTCCACCAGAAAATACGTTATGTACATCTGCACAAAAGTGGCACCTCCACCTTTTCATGGTGCTATGTTTCTGCTGGGGGTTATGCTGATCATTGCAAATGAAGCACCTTTTTGATTTTTCTCAAAGCCGACACGGATATTACATGAGGTTTTACAGTTTTGGTTCCTGCTGTTTTTCGGAGATGGGCCGGGTCGTCTTTAGAAGTTCTGCATTTTAAGTATCTAAAACCAGCGATGACACAAATGAGGCTTCCAAACCCGTGGTGGTATCACCACCATGGATTGGTAGCTTGGGACACTCCCGCCCAACATGAGATTTGAAGCCTCATTTAACTCCAGTATTGATCAGCAATTTTAGGATACTCCCACTGGCCACGGGTTTTGAAGCCTCATTTGTCCCATCACTATCCAAAACGTTTCACTGCATGAGGAAGACCTCACAACCGTCTTGTAGATTAGAGCCTGAAAAAGTCATGACTGTGGCATGACTGTGAAACAGCTCTACTCAAAAACACCCATAGAGCCTGAAAAAGTCATGACTGTGGTATGACTGTGAAACAGCTCTACTCAAAAACACCCATAGAGCCTGAAAAAGTCATGACTGTGGCATGACTGTGAAACAGCTCTACTCAAAAATACCTACATTCTTGTTTGATGGGTTTCCATAGTCATACCTGGAGGTTTTATTTATTTATTTATTTATTTATTTTCATTTTCAGTACAAAAAATGAACAATGTGTAGTGTGTTTACAATTTGTTACCCTCTGCAAGTTCACTACATGGTGTGTCTTTTTTCAATAGTCTTTCATTACGTGTAGCTACTTCCCGGTTTATAGTAATGTGAGATGTCTGAGGTGCCTACTTTCATAAAATAATGTATCGCTTTATTTCCTTGGCTCTAAAATACATAAGAGAATTACAAAAGTTAGAAATCATAAATATCTCCAGTTCAGAATTCTTCATATATTATCATCATGTGGCAAGTATGTAGCTGTAAGATGTTTTTTTTTTTTTGTTTTGCCTACCTCAGGCAGCCTTAGGGCACAAGGTGGGGGACACCCTGGATGGAGTGCCAGCTCATTGCAGGACCCAGTTACACACTACAGACAATTTAATCACACCAGTTAGCCTACAATACATGTATTTGGACTGCAGGAGGAAACTGGAATACCCAGAGGAAACCCACAAAGCATGGGGAGAACATGCAAACATACAGTGGAGGTGGCATTTGAACCCCCAGCTCTGGAGGTGAAAGGTGACGGTGACAACCACCAAGCCACTGGGACCCCCCTGGGGCAATCGTTCTGGGATAGTTTTAGTTATCCAGTTTCATTTTAAAACGTGCCGTGGCGTATTGTAAGTAATCTGTAACTCACGTGTACTGCGTGACATATTTTAAAATGATTAATAAGGCATACGACTGGCAGTACACTTCCAAATAATCACGTTGCCGTCTGATGTAGAATCCTGCCACAATGCGGTTACTATGCACTCCGATGTATGTAAAAAACGAAAGTCCGTGGCGGGGCATGGTGCAGCATGGGCTAATGGCAGGAACACCCAGCCAGTACCGGGTGACATAATTACAGCCTGCCTGCACCACACGACATGAAACCCAGGGGCTCACTGCTTGGGGCTGTTTATTCTTTTCCATTCGGTGCAAATTGCAAAATGCCACAAAGCTGCCTTAGCGGGAGCCACAGGGTATGCGTCCTCATAAGAGGTCTGTAGGACACGAGGAGTGGTTTATCTACTCTCCCTGCGTGAGTCTTATCCTTCTGTCTTCTGTTGATTTATACTGAGAGTCTGCCAGTCACCCAGCATCATTAACAAATAAAGGCAACATATATTGGGACGGACTGGGAATAAAAAACGGCCCTGGACCCACCCACCCGACCCTCAGACAAGGTTCTCTTCGTACTGTTGATGGAACAGGAGGTGGCGGGATTACAGGCAGGGGTTTCCTGGGAGGCAGACATACGGCTAGCTTATCTGAACCAATCGTGATTTGATATTTCCGGTTCATTTTAAATGCAGCCTGTAGCCTATTTAGTGTAGCACTGGCCCATTTGCCAAGTGTCCCACTGGGAAAAGTCCAGATGCCCGGTCCGCCGTTGTTAACATATAAATATCACTGTAATGTGTGGCGAATGGATGCCACTCCATCACAGGGTACGAGGTTGGGCCACACCCTCACAGGATGCCAATCTTTCATAGCATTTATATAGCTTATATATAAACAAACACATATATTTTTGCGTTTACATGTGATCGATTTTTTTCTTCTATTTTGTGTGATCATATGAAGTCTGAAACGTTTCAGGTGTTGGCACAGATGGGCACAATTGTCTATCAGATGGTCAGAGCCACGCGCAACTTCAGACCCTCCTGCTGCTGGACCCCCATGAGAGCCGGGCTTGGAGTAGCCTGTACTCGGTGTTGACGCTTACTCAGGACCCAGTAACTCTACAAGCACTGACAGCCTGTTCGGTCCATTCACGGCAGTAATGAAAATGGAGTGTCCATCCATCTTCAGACTGCTTATCCAGAATGGGGGACAGATGTGTCTCTAAAGGCACAGGGCAGGGACACCCTGGACAGAACGGACTGCAGGGCACATAGATACACACTCTAGAAGTCTTTGGGTCTGAGCAGGAAAGCTGAATGACACTAGGAGAAATTCCACACACACTGGGCCGGAGTGGGAGTCGAACCCTGAGCCCAGTACTTTATTACGGCTTCTCATTTAATCAGGTTTAATTAAGCATGTGTGTACTTAGACTGTGGATGGATGTGTCATGTAACTACATAAAGGTAGTATTTCTATTACCGTGTTAGTTACATTTATATTTAATTTAGTTTACGCTGTCTTTCTTATATATAGATTGTCAGCTGTGTACACCACCACAGTACATTCAGTGCGGGAGATGAGCTTAAAAGCAGCCGTATTGTTGTATATAAAAGCAATTAAATTGTTCATCTGAGGTATGTAACCCTAAACTGTCACCGCGGCTGTTGAGAATAACATTCTTACAACGTTCTCTTTCAATCACAGCGGTGCCATCAGTAAGCGAGTTTGCTGATGTGGTGCATCGGCTTCTCTGTGAGCGTCCGGTTATGTCTGGCTGCTGGGCCTCAGCCCACTTTACACAGTTAAGCTTTCCACTGAAACTTCATTTTGGAGATCACTTGTGTCCTTCCAGGGTTTAATGTCTTCTCTTACCAGGCATCCAGCCACCGGGAGCACTGGGAACAGAAAACATATGGCTTAAAAAAAAGGAAACCATTGGGGGGGGAGCAGACAAGGACAATGAGGTGGTATTTCACCTGTTTCTTCACTAGCAGAGTCTAAATTTGGTGGAGTCTCACCTTGCCTACTTGAAAAGGGTCCCCTCTGCCTTGCCTGGCTACTGTCTGAACACGTGTGACGCATCTCTGTGTCTTCACCCAGGTGTCAAAGGCTGCAGCTGACCTGATGGCATACTGCGATGCCCACATACGCGAGGATCCCCTCATCGTGCCCGTGCCTGCTTCCGAGAACCCCTTCCGGGAGAAGAAGTTCTTCTGCACCATCCTCTGAAGCCCGTGAGCCAGCCAGCTGCGAGAGGCCGGCCCTTCCTGCCACCCTCCTGACCACCTTGGAGTCAGCTGCCACTGGCAGAGTTTAGAGCCAGAGGCTGTGCTGTGTGCAGCTCTGGCCTGGTCACCAGAGGGCGTCAGTCAGTCCTCTTTTGGGAGATCTGTAACTTTCTGTTTACTTCTCATTTCTCACACTTCATCGTTAGAGAACAGGCGCCTAGAAATGTTTTCCGTTTAATTTAGCTGCTAGATAACACAGGCCTCAGGAATCAAAGTGATTTATCAGACAGTACATGCCCATCTCGTTACCTTTGTTAATCCCTGATATTTTGGTTTGGATTACCTTCAACCAACTGTTCGTAAAATGAGATCAGTTTGGATTTCACAGGGTCCTCCTAAAATCGGCTCTGAGAGTGCGAGTCACAAATACGCGTATAAATTATCTACTGGATTTAAACTTCACAGGAAGAAAAATACAGTATATACTTTAGCTCTCTTAATTCTCCTTGTTGATTTCTCCACCTCTGAAATCACAACAGGGAATTAAGGGATGCATTTTACTTTGCATAATGTAGAAATGTATTTTAGTTATTATATAATGCCGTTACAATAGCAGAATTGTGAGTTTTCTTATCTTTATTATGGTCATAATCTTTGTGTACAGTATTATTCCATTTTGGGATTTTTAATCACATCTTTTTCTGTTTTTTAGTTTACGATTTTATAAGCTTACCATCGGTGTTTCTCATTCAGAAAGTCCAGTTTCTTCAGTCCTGCTTACCAATCACTTTGTATTCAGTGAACACATCGGTACGTGCAGGACCTCAAATGTCAGTTAGACACGTTCACTTATTTCAACAGCTGCCTTGGAAGAATTCCAGAATTATTTGTAATAATTTGTTGAATGAGTCATAAAAGGATATCTTCAGTTATGTATTATGAACTAAGTCCCCACACAAAGGGTTAGAAATGAGTTTTCTCATAGAAATCAGATTTCCGAACATGAAGTCGACCTTTGTGTCACGCTATCTTAGTCTTATAAGATTTTAAAAGACATAACATTATATTTGTTTTCTAAGCTACAAACATGAATACTATTCAAATTAGGAAAAATATTATGTTTTATTAAATGTTTCTGTGAATTTGGTTTCCAAGTAGACCCCTCAACTTGTAAATGAGATTTCTCGTTATTATATCCTCTCCAAATTCCCAAGTTTGAATGCTAAATACTGTACCAAAAAAGCCTTTTTTTTAATTTCTTGATGAATGGAAAATAGTTTTATTACTATACAGCTGAGTTAATAACTACATATCTTGTCATCCCAACTGTAAAGACTATTAAGATGCAGTTTGCACTGTTTTACAAACACTTTGGCCCCAAATACAATGAGATTTTCTTCCATCCATCTTTCTAAATCGGCAGTGCGCTCTATGAATGGATTATTGAAACCAAATCCACAGCATTGGAGCGTTTCCTACAATGACAGACTTCTACTTCTTCTGCTCATTTGATTGCTTTTAGCAGAATGTTTCCACTTTGGCCACATCTGATTGCTTGCGAATTTTCCAAGATAATGGCTTGTGTTCCTCTATCGTTCCCGACGCTCCTTTTGGGAAACGATATGCTGTTAGACCGCAACACGACGGCAGGATCGTGCATGCTCCTCTGGCCACATCGCCCCTCCTGTTGTGAACGGAAGCAGTCGTAGGTCGTGTCGCGTGTAGAGTGCCAAGTACAGCGAGAAAGGGAGCGTCATCAACACACCATCACTGTATTGACCGAAAAGCACAATTTCAAAGTTTTTGTTGTTGTTGATGTTGCTGGATTTGTAGACTAGTTATTTTTACAAAAAATATCTACTTTGCAGAGCACAGAGTATCAAACGAAATGTGTAATATTTCTACTTCTCATTCAAAATTAACGTTTTGTAAACTGTACTATAGAGAATGTAGCAAAGTATAAAGCATTTAATCCCATGAAGACAGTAACTAATCCTGTCATGTTCTCTGTCTTCACATTGGAATGTTCTTTTTGGTAAATTGAGAAGCAGCTTTCCCGTACAAACAGACCCCCCACCACCCCATTTTCGGATTCAGCCGTTAGTACCCGTTTTGGTTTTTTAAGGAGCTGTATAATGAAAGTAATTTGAATAACTCATTCAGCTTTGTGTATGTGAGGTTGTCATTGAAAACGAAAGCATGTAGGAGTATTTGTCATGTTGACCCTTTAACTGATAGAAACCATCCACCCCTAGTAACATAACCTGAAGGTCACAAAGTCATTATTTGTTAAGATGGGGAACATTTCTTTAAATGTGTTGCTGTCACTTTGCTTTCAGAAAAAGTCTGAAATACACGTGTGTGATTGTATCCTAGGAGTTCATTGTAAGGATGTTCTAAAGTGTGATGTTCAAAATGTACCTCCAGGAGGACAGTTCAAAGGTGATTCTCGAGCCTAAATGTCAAGTGTAATTGTGCGATTACAGGTCAAAGTTACATTTTATTATCAACTGAAATCTGGCTTGCATGTTTCTGTCTTCTACTCTGAAAGTGCGTAGAGATGTTGAACTTAAATATATTCCTTCTCCTATAATGTATGTTTGACGGGGGCAGTTTGATACTGTATTGTTTCGTAAGCATAGCTGTTTAGATAAATGCAATTTATGTTAAAACACTCTTTTGGCTAAAATCTCAGGCTTGTTTACTGTTTGTTTGATTAAACAAAATAAATGGAAATTAATAAATGCTACAAAATAATTTTGTCCCATGACCATCTTTTCCCTGAAATTGTAGAATGAATTAGAAATAGTTCATGAGGAGGGGTAAACAATGTTGCCTCACACCTCCATGGTTGGGGGTTCAAGACTCATCTCTGTTCTGTGTGTGTGGCTTTCTCTGGGTACCCCAGGACCCCTGATTCAGTCATCTATACCCCAGGACCCCTGATTCAGTCATCTACACCCTAGGACCCCTGATTCAGTCATCTATACCCCAGGACCCCTGATTCAGTCATCTATACCCCAGGACCTCTGACTCAGTCATATATACCCCAGGACCTCTGACTCAGTCATCTATACCCCAGGACCCCTGATTCAGTCATGTGTCAGTTTGGTGTCTGCAAAGGGATTGGATGGAGAGCATCCAAGGACAAAGTAAGAATCACCAACATTTCCTTCTGGCATATCGCGGCATGAAAGGACTGGCCAAGTGCGCACCTTTAAATTAACAGACAAAAATCACATCTGAGAAGAAAAAAAAAAAAAAAAGAAGTGGAAGCTTCTTCTGTTTTGGTCTTTTAAATATTAGACGCAATGGAATGCAAAAATTTACCTTAGTTTTAATGACTTTAGACGTCAGTTATATAAAATAATTTGTATTTTGTCTTTATTTTTTAAGTACTATTACTACACCTCCTCCTCCTACTAATAATAATGTTGCAGCACTGCTGCTGTTTGTGTTGTTTGTTCAGAGTAATGCTGTTATGTGTACTTACAGGCACTGATGACGGATAATGAGAACAATTAGATTTGTTTGCACTAATTTCTATACAACCCCAAATCAGAAAAAGTTGTGACGGTATGGAAAATGCAAATTAAAACAAAAAAACCCGCAGTGATTCTTAACTTTGACTTGTATTTCATTGCAGACAGCAGGAACCCGGCATATTTCACGTCCAAGGGCCCCGGTCTGGCTCTGATTACCAGGACGCAGCTGGACGAGCAGCGCTGACGTTGCGCGGCGTGATCACGAACGCGACCAGCCGGCGCGTCACTAAGAGCGCCGCAGACGCGGAGGAGCCGCGCCGCGTGACGCCGCGCCGCGTGGCTGAATGCCGCTGAAGCCTCGTATTGCCGTAAGCTCGCTGTTCATGAGGAGGGCGGCCTTGCTGTTGCTGTGGCCGTGTGTTGTGGCGATACTGATACATGCTTGGTTGACACTGTACGGGCCTTGGCCTGGGTCCGGGGGTCCAGGTATGGGTTTCGCACTTCATTCAGCTCGGGGCAGCGTGTGTGTGTGTGTGTGTGTGTGTGTGTGTGTGTGTGTGTTTGTTTGGCCGCCGACTGTTTGTCTCTAACAGCTGATTCTTCCTCACCCGCCCTTAAACAGGTTGTGGTCTCACTGATACGGCATGAAAGCATAAATGACTGGCAGAGTGATGCTGACTGATTTAAAGGTGACTGCTGACACCTTTAAAGTACAGGTCTGGTCCGACAGGTCGGCTGTCTGTCGATGTGCTGGTGGGGGTTGTGTCGGCGCGACACCACCATGATCTCAGGGAGGCCATCAGGGAAACCTGGATGGGGTTCACCAAGAACCAGCCTCAGGTTCCACACAGGTTTGTTCACCGGGCCGTGAAAGCACACACACGCCTTTCGGTGCTTACGGTGTTGGCTAATCAGGAGAGCTCTTTCCCACGCCCGGGATTTGACCTACACACCTTTTGTCTTCGTCTCTGTCCGACGTGTTCTTCTGAAGGGTGGCCGTGAAGTTCATCGTTGGCCGGCACGGCTGTCCTGTACCCGAAGAAGATAAGGAGGACCCGTACTCGTGTACCCTGCTGAACCTGACACAGCCAGGTGAAGCATCCCACGGGAAGGGTGTCACGTAGAGTATGGTGCGTGTAATCTTTTTAGGAGTGCAGGTCATACTTTTCCTTTTTAAAGCTTAATTTCTGCCTAAATGGTACATGAATATGGTTATTAGAGTCCAAACACAAAAAGGTTCTTGTAAGAAGTTGCAAGTTGGACCAGAATGTAATGTTTCATCGGTGTAACAGAGCGCATGTCCGTTCCGTGACTTTGATATTGAATATTCATCAGATCCCTGTTACTGTTTTAATTGTGGTGTATAGCAGGTACCCAGGACAGATGTGGATATTCCCCCCCCACCCACTGAATTTGATAAATTGTAAATGGTGTCTCAATATGCAGGGTGGCCAACTGTGGAGAGTTTATATTTAAATTGAAGGGAAATACCACAATTGCCTGGCAGCTGGGGTCACTTTAAAGCTGTAGGCTAGGGGCTTCTGGGGAATGTAGTTGGGGAGGACCAATTAAAGTCAGCTAAAACTCAATGTAAGTTGTGTATTTCAAATTATTGGGATTTTAAGCTACTGATTTTTAAAATTTAAATTTTGGTATGTATTTAAATTTTATAATTGTATTAGGTATGTGATGTGTTGTCTTAGTTTTGAGATTGATTGTTTTTTAATGTGGTAGCCTTTGGTTGAGGCTGATTGATTGGTTGCCTATTTAAGGTAGAACCCTTGCTCAGTTTGAGTGAGGGGGAAAGGGCTAGGTACCTGCTGTGACTGCACTAGTTTGACGTGTAGTTTTTTTTTGTTTGTGGTTTGGTGTAAATATATTTTTTTGGTTACTTTTGGGTTTAGTGGATTTTGTTTCATGGTGCATGGTCACTGGATTGGGACGGAAAAATAAAACTTTGGCATCACAGCCTTTTGGTGGACTTCAGTTTGCTGCATCACGAGGGTTGTTTCCCCCACAATCAGAAATTAGTGGAAGTAGTTTTCAGACACTCCCTATGCTGTTAACCACACCCAGTGAAGCGTGCAGCGTCCAGTGGTGACCTGGTGAGGTTTGTATGTATGGACAACGCTCAGGTCATACTGATGCCGAAGTTCATTTGCAGTGGTTGGCCAGGAGGTGGAGATTGTCGGCAGAAGCCAGGCATCCATCCTCAGCCCGTCGGATGTGTCCGCGGTCAGCCTTGACTTCAAGGTCCGGCATCCCATCGTGATCAACCAACTGGGGGTCTTCCCCAGGGGCCCTAAGGGGGAGCTTCCTGGGAACGTGTCAGTCTCGCTCTTCCCGCTGGATCAGGAGGTGAGTCCACTTCGTTCAGAAGGAGGGACCTCCTTCTCCAGGAAGGTCTGAAATGCAGTTTAGGCTTGTCTGGTGGACTTTAGAATGCTTTTAGCTGAAGGTCATGGCCACTTGATATGCTCATGGGGCCACACTCAGGCTCATTTCTGGAAATACTGTGTTGAAGTGACATTTTTTATATCCAGCATAACTTGGATTTGACAATGACGGGTCAACTGAACAACATACTCTTTTTCTTTATTCACTGCCATGGTACGTCCTGTCCTCAGGAGCCTGTGATACGTGTCGACTTCAGACCCAACAGCCCTGGCACCAACAAGAATGGACTGTGGTACAAAACAGTGGAGAAGTTTATCCTACCCAAGGTGAGGAAAGTGAGGGTAAGAAATTCAGGATTGTGGCTGGAGAAGGACATTGATGAGAGTGACTGAGGTCCCTCTGTGCTCTTCAGTCCTGAATGCTTTCGTTGTGTGTCAGTAGACACATCTGGGCAGTGATCTGGTAGTACTTAAAAAATCTGGTTACCTCCAGGGCTTTGAGGGAACGCTGCTCTGGGAGGCCCTGCACCCAACTGACCTGACGGTAGCGAACATCTCCCAGGTGCGCCTGCACACGGGGGGCGGAGTCCTGAAAATATCAACGGTGAGTTCTGATTTGGCCATGTGCAGGGGCGGTGTCACATTGAAATCCTATGATTCTTATAATTAATCTATAATCTTCAGTTAATTTATGAGTGTTTCCTGCTTAATGACTCAATATTACATTAAGTATTTGGTAATGGAAACAGATAATGCTTATGGATGTTCTTGAGAAGTGTTTTTGAATTCTGGGAAGACTCCTGGCTTATTGTGACTGGGCCGGGCACACGTTTTGGAAAATGGACTGAAGAGCGACAGTCATTTTGGGGTGTGTGGTGCTCCAGGTTGAAGACGGAATTCTGCCTCACAGAGACGCTCGTGGGTTCCCCGGTTTAGCGGGAGGATTCAGCTTCTCTATCCACGGTGGGCCACATTCCTGCACGCCGGCAGGCGCCGTCGCATTTTTCGGCAGAGGAACCTGTCTGCCCATTCCATGTAAACAACTGCTGGACAACAAGGCAAATTTTGAGGGAGACAGATCTATACGCAGTGGTGCCATAGCTTTTCTTTTTAAACTATTAGCCGTTTTGGTATTGCAAGCTAATGCTTGAACAAGGTGCACGTGCCCGAGGCCTATGGATGTGAGTGTGCGCTTCCAGGAGGCTGAGCCAGTGCAACAAATGTTGATTGGTGATGCTGGATTTTGATGATATCACACTGTGACTCGGGCCATGGTGATTTAGTTTCGTCTGAAGCTCCGAGTTCGTCTCAGATGCAGTGGGATTGTCGGCGATGCTGCGGGGGCGCCCCGTGCGAATGGCCAGCCGGAACGCCATGCTGAGGCGGGAGGAGGAGCTGCTGGAGCAGGAAAGCCAGCGCTACGGCGACCTGCTGTTTGTGGATGTGGTGGACACCTACCGGAACGTTCCATCCAAGCTGCTGCACTTCTACAAGTGGTATGTTCCTCAACGTCGGCCGTGTGGATACAAGAAGCCGTGAGAGAGAAGCCAGAGTTGGAATGGATGCCTCAAATGAGCATGCGTAGTGTGGCTGAGTCATGTTCCTTTGCTAATTTTGAATGAGTTTGTAGGCCTTGTTGGTTTTTTTTTTTTTCCTTCACATGATGCCAGAAATTGTTTTCAGTAAAATCAGTCAGTTGTGCTTTAATGGTTATTTTATGAGTGAATGTTATGAAGTAGCAAATAAGGACGGCTGAGCGAAATAGCCTAAACACCACATGAAGAGATGAGCACAGCTGAAGGTGAGTCATAATAGCATGAATGCCAATTAGCGGTATGTGTCAGCTATAAAAAGGTCTGACAATCAACACTTTGCACATGAAAGTTTTCAAAGCGGCGGGAGGCAGCTAACAGTTGCAGTGATGCCAGAGAGCCGTGTATCTGTCGCGAAAACCACACAATTGTCGAGAGCGACAGTGTCAAAAGCTGACAGCGTGCGCCAAACTAGCCGAGCTCCACTGGCGAAGAGGGACAGTAGTCGCGTGATAGACAGACGGTACACTACATCTGCTGGACACCACAAAAGACAACCTCAGATTTTCACAGACGTGAATCAGCACCTCTGTGAGCCAGTCTCAATAGAAACTGGATGCTGTGATCATCATAAAGCTGGATGTTATGGCAAATCTGCGGTTTGGAAAGACTTTGAGCGTTAGCTTAGCAGCAATACAAATCTCAGTGTCAGGAGTGCAAAACCCTGGAAAAAGTAATGTTATCTTTCATCCCATTATCGTAAATCTGGATGGGTTTATAATTGGAGAATGACAGAGGAAGTCTACAACCCATGATGCGTTTCTGGTGTGGGCAGATATCTAAGTCATCAGGTACGGCGATTGCGCTGCAGTGTTGTATATCGGCCGATATACAAAGCCGGCTGCATCCTAACACGTCCAAGATGATAATGCCCCCATACACGCTGCAGAAGATCAGACTCCTTCCACGGCCTCCTCAATCACCAGATCTGAACATTTGTAGAGATTGCTGTAGTGTAGAATGACATGAAGACTTTCATTGTATGTGTCAAAGATGGAGGCTTTTCTTCAAGAATATTAGCTCGATATCCTAGTACATGCAGTTCTGAAGGAGAAGGGTGACCCTGCTGTTTAATATCCTGCATCATTTTAATTGGTGTAATATATTATTGATGACAGTGGACACAACACAGGAGTTTGTGACTTGCTGTGATAGCCTCCAGATGTGTATTCTCAGAGTCTGGCTCACAGCTGTTAACCTTTTTTTGGCCTCACTAGGTCACTGGGAAATGCTGACTTCAGGCTGCTTCTGAAGACTGATGATGACTGTTACATTGACCTGGCTGCCATATTGATGAGAGCAGAAGGCAGGTACCTCAGCAGGAGGAACTTCTGGTGGGGAAAGTAAGCTTGCCACTCTGTCTCACTCATACTACTTCAGTTATTGGCACCATGCAGTTACATGTCAGTTCTCCCTCCTTTTGGCTCCAGCTTCCGGCAAAACTGGCCAGTGGATCGTGTTGGGAAATGGCAGGAACTGGAGTATGGCAGCCCAGTCTATCCAGCCTTCGCCTGTGGCTCTGGATATGTGGTCTCCAGAGATATTGTCGAATGGCTGGCTGTCAATGCAGAGAGGCTGAAGGCCTACCAGGTACCCCTTCAAAGACACTTAGAAGATTCTAAGATGAACTGGATTTGGGCAAAAAGCATTGTGGATGTTGGGATGAGCCACCATGTATGTGCTGATGTTCTCTTGTAGGGTGAAGATGTGAGTATGGGCATATGGATGGCAGCTCTTTGTCCAGACAAGCACCAGGTCCACCTTCAGTTTCAATCTCTTTCTGTCAGATTCCACTTGGACACTGAAGAATCCAGGGAATGCTAATCTTGTTTGTCTGGGGCCCCTCAGGACTCCAGCTGGCTGTGTGCACAGGACTGCTATCTGGACATGCTGTCATCTCCCCAGCACACAGCAGAGGGACTACACTTGCTGTGGCACCAGAAGGAGGCTTGTGGGGACCCTTGTGGATGTCCATGGGACCTGGACTGAGCCAAGGGGCGGCAAACTACTGGGACTCATGCCAGCATTGACCTCAGAGAGAAGCCTGGTTGGTGGTTTCCTAAAGTCCCACTGCTCCTTTGTGCTTTTGGTTCATGGGCCCACTTATTGTCAGGGATGACACAGAGACCCACTCTGCCTTCCATACTGACACTGTGTTGCTGCTCCTTCCACTAAAATTCCCATTGATCCCAGGAAAAAGAGTCATGTACAGGTGGCTTATTTCATCTTTATATACTTTTAGCTCATTATTCAAATGCTTAACAACATGTCCACTATTTGTTGACTGGCTCTGTAGGCCTACAGAGCCAGTCTGGGCGAATGAAGCAGCTGAGAGTGATGGTCTTCAAACACATCAAGGCAACTGACAGGCCAGGCTATTTCCCCCCCCCCCCCCCCAACAATCAGGACCAGCGAACCAACACCGTATCCCCATCTTCTATAGAGTAGAACTGTAGTGACTTAAGGTCATCGTCAATCTCAATCTCCATGCCCTCCATCTGCAGACAGACAACCAATCACCTTCAGCCATAGCTGGTTAAAGGCATGTCCCATGCTGCCCCAGTGCTTCAAAGAGAGGCCATGTTTAGCATGAAAAGGATGATGAAATAATAATCTAACTCATGAAGAGCCCTGCATAATTTAAGATTCTCCCTTGGTACAAGATGGCACTTAATGGAATGGCTTGACATTTGGAGGTTTTAGGTACCCTGGGGTTTACCTTTGAACTGGTGTATGCAAGCTTCAGCTCAGAGCCCGTAACCTTCAGCATCCGGCAGAGGAGACCTTTCACCTTCCGGACAATCATGGACTCTGCCATTCAGAGGTACATGCAGTTCTCAGAGTGTAGTACACAAGATCAAATAAATTACAGCCAAAAGCACATGCTGTTTCTTTGAGAACTGTCCACATACATTTGATTACAAGAGGGTACTTCAGTTCCCATTATTATAGATGTGACACTTTGAAAGGTTCAACAGCAGGTTTTTAGGTCCACATCTCTACCTACCTGGGAGCTTCTTCTGAAGGGGATTCCTGTCAGTCACATCAGGACAAAGAAAAGTTATATCTGAGGGGAGAGGAGATCATTTCATCCTACAGGGCTACATAGAGCTCACCAACAGATGCAGCAAGTATGGTGACAATTACTGCCCCCAAGGAGAGGCCTGGAGGTAGCACTGCTACTCTAACCCATGGACTCACTTAGCAACTGGTTCCTCAGAGCATAGGGTCTCACTTGCTTGAGTTCACCTTCCTCTGGCACTCCATACTCTGAGGAGACAGGTCTTTCCATGAGAGAGACAGGTAGATGGAGCCCAGTGGCAAGACAAGGCCAGCATGCTCATTTCAAGGTATAATGAACTCTCCACAGGCACTGGAGATGCTGACTGTTAAAAAGAGAGCTCTACTCACTCTGGATCAGGAACTGGAAACGAGGGTGCTGTTCAGTGAACATGGCACTGGGCCGGTTCAGCTCTGGGTCACAGTGTCCCCCCAACTGAAGCCACTTGGTGCCAAACATCTTGCAGTAATCCAGTTCTGCCCCCCTCCTCTCCTCCAGCATTACCTAAACACATCACCAGGGGGCAATAAAGTTGAGCTTTCTATTTCTTGACAGGTCAACTGTGGGAGATGGCTGGCAAGTGCATCACTTCCTCATACACATCTAACAAGTTCCTGCATTGTGCAAGAGCAAAATGCCAGCTTCTGAGGCAGCCCAACACCTGTTACAGATATCCACTCAAGACATGTTTAAGGTTGTCTGACCACAAGGCCATAGGAATGATTGTGTCGTCCATCTCTGACACACCTGGGACTTGTTGAGGACCTCTAACTGGCCAATGGAGGCAATGAGGAGCTGCCGGGCCGTTTGGGCGTCCTTCTCTCCCCCCATCAGTGGGTTCCTGCGGCAATACAGCTGTTGCAGGTTGGCCAACTTGTCCAGCTCGTTCACTACGGACCACTGTGACAAGCGAGTGCAACACACCACAAGAGTGCCTGTAATGAGGCTGTTCCCATAATGACACAGGAAGTGGGTAGAGTCTGCTCATAGACAGACACTTAACCGTGAAGTGTTCAAATGACCTTTACCTCTGAGATCTTGTTGTCATTCAGGACCAGAATCTTCAGTGCAGGGAATGCTGCAGTCTTGCATCCTTCATAAGATCAAATGGTCACGTTGTGTACAGCACTGCCACTCAACACAATACAGCACAGATTTTTAAAAATGAAAAACAACAGGAATAACATCCTTTGACTTTACCAGGACCGACATCATTGAACTGTAGGGATGATAGCCCAGTGTTCGATAAGTTGAGCTTTTCCAACCTGTCATTTAAAACACACACAAAAGTAGGGATGCTGTAACTCAGCACAACAGACTTTCTGATCTTGTATCTAGTTTAATAAAATCACCCCACATTTCCTTAAGTAAATACAGAGAGAGAACCAAGTTTATTGCCATGATATTTTGGGTCCAGATTTAAGTGGTTCCTTTTCTTTGGAACGAGTTTGTGTTGTCCGAGCACAAGAGACTGAGGTTCGGGGCTCTTCATAACATGAGCCAGAGAAGTGTGTGGCTTACCTAGGCAGGTCTGCAAGTTTGAGGAGCTCACTTCCATCAACCAGACAATTCCCGGCCAGATCCAACACAGTCAGCGACTGCAAAACATTCATCGGCCTACAGGAAAGGAAAGAAAAGGACTTGACGCTGTACGTGTGTTACACTGTTCAGGACAGCAGGCCCACATTCCTGAAAGCTTACTTCTGTAGTTTGCTGATGCAGTTGTCGGCAAGATAGAGCTCTTCCAGAAATGGCCACATGGGGGCACACTGGAGAACCTGAGTTGATAGACAAACAGGCTGCTTTTACAGCTTGAATTTCATACTAACATTTCCAAAGCACAGAAATTCAGTTAATATATTATGGCCCTCAAAATACAACAGACTGTAAAAATCTACTAATACCAGGAGAAAAATAAATTATAAACCTGAAGACAGAGAAAGGAAAGCAACACAAAGTTTGAATGAGCAGTAAAGTTGAAAATCTTTACTGGCCAGATAAGCATATAACAAGGGAATTAAAAAGAGGAACAATGACATCAATTAAATCATTGTCGGTTAGCTATGATATATTGTTGCTTTCCAAAGTTAATCCCAAAATTGTGAACTGCACCCTTAGCTTGACTCAATAGTTGTCATTCCATTTATCTTAATTTAAAAGATAAATAAACTGAAAGCCCCAGTGAGTGTTTCTCCACTCTATCAGCCCAGCTGCTCATGTGGTGCTTTTAGAGCTGGTGTCGACAAGCTGAAGGGCCATAGGACAGCAGACGGATACAAACTACACAGATGTCTATACACACCTCTGGCCAGGAGATGGCAGTGCTGTTGAGGGAGAGGACTTTCAGACTGGCAAAAGCAGGGGCCAGGCTGGGGGGGTTGGCAGGGAGGCTCAGCCTGTTCTCTCTAAGTGCAAGACAGAGGCATTAGGAGATTAACCACAGAAACTGCTGGCATTTGACCACTGTCCTTGTAATGAGAGCATCTGTAATTACAAGACAGAGGTGTAAAGGGATCTCTAATTACACAAAAAAAAAAAAAAGCTAGCAAAGTTAGTCTCGCTAGTAACCTGTCTACCAACACTTCCCATTTCATAAGTCTTTGAATGTTTGATACCCATTTTCATCTTGCTTCTAAAAGCTTTTACGGATGGAACAGGCAAATTCAATTTTGAATTTGTAACTGAATTGGTTTATATTCTTCTGACGGCTGTCATGTTGCTGCAACAATGAAATTTTTCCCTTGTGGGATAAAGACTTTATCTTAAAAACACACAATGAAACTACCCTTCCATATTGCCCAGATTAATTCTCTGCATTTGTTTACAACAACCAGACTATTAGCTGTTGAATAGGATACAATGCAGGTGTCGTGTGCATCTGTCTCTATGCAGCATAACTGGCAGGTTTTAGACATTTTGAAGACGTGGTGTGCAGGACAGCCACTGCGGCATACTCACCCCAGCTGGAGTTCTCGTAGATTCTGCAGCTGGCAAGTTATACCGGCAACATCCTCCCAGGAGCAGAGCAGGTTTCCAGACAGGTCCAGAGACAACACATCTGAGTTCATCTGTTAGGGTCATGCTGAAAAGCGAGACCGAGAACCTCTGCTGTTACCGCAGAGAGTCTTCTACCTGAGCAGGGCAGGTATGCCCCCTACCAACACTCCTATCCTGGGGAAGTCAGTCTCTCACATCATATTAACACATTAATGGATGAAGATGTTGTAAATATACACATTTTTCCCCCCCAATAACTAGATGTTATCCTTGCAACATAGAAGAATAAGTTCTTTTATTTTTAGTTTAATACATTAAATTATCAAGCTTGGGGGGGGGGGGGGGGGGGGGGGTCCCAAACCCCTTCCCTTTTTCACTGCCATTTTCAAGAGTCAAAATTTTAGGGTGGCAAAAAATGCCCCATTTAACATGTATCAGATATTTTTTTTTTTTTTTTTATCAAATTAA
>JAACJT020000035.1:11215821-11241963 GCA_009936485.2 Gymnarchus niloticus
ATTTCCATTGGATACTGGGTTTGGAGGCCTCAAACTGGCATTCAACTCGCCCGTGAAAAATAAAGTTCAAGTGTGGCATTAGGGGCGGACCCAGGCTGTGACTCACCCGTCAGCTGTCCTTAGAGTCTGTGGAGAATGCAAGAGGGGAGCCCACAATGGTGCTGGGGGGTGGTGCGGTAGGATTCCAAGCCCCTTCCCTTTCTGCCTGAACTCTTTAAAGTTCAGACTGTGAGCTTGGCAATAAATCCTCCCTTTAACATTGTTCAGAGATTATTTTGTATGTATTCGTACAATTAAAATTAATATATTCACAGTGATTATTCAAGTGTTGTGACATTACTGTTGACAGATTTGAGGGATATGAACTTATGAGAGATCTTTCAAGCCACTGTGTATTCTGACATGGTTCTGCACAGGAGATAACAGGACCTAAACGAATCATACAAACACACTGACTTTAACACGACGTAGGGAATTAAAGGATACTGGGTGTTGTTTCTCTGATTTCATTCTCAGGACCCGGACCACAGACCTCACACCTTGTAAGTGACACCGCCGTGAGATTTTCTACTCTGCACACCAGGGGGCACATCGTAAAATTGAGAAACATTACAAAGCCTACATAGAAGCAAAGACATTTAAAATACACAGCAAATCTCTATTAATAGTGACATAAAAAGCTACACAATTACAGCTATGAAGAAACCAAACAACTTGCCTCTGCTTTTCAGAGATGGCCTCAAACCCAATCATCTCTACTGTCCTCTTGGAAATCTTGAGTTCCTTTCCAGTGACAGAGGCGAGGTCGACCTCATACCGCTGCCTCACTGCCATCAAGTAGGTGACACCGAAGCTGGCTTTTTTGGGACGTATGAAGGAGCCACTGGTTGGATGTCTGTGGCACACGTTGGTAAAAAATTAAGACACAGCGGAGACATCAGAACAGTTAACTACGTGCTTTAGCAAAAGAAAGCGTGTGCCTGTTTTCCTGTTTCATATCCTGAGCCCCATACTGCTAGATGGCTGTGGCACACGTTGTGTCTTTAAATCACATTTAACACTATTCATCTGTGCAAGGGTTTAGCTGATGAGGGGGGGGGGGGGGGGAATTAAATTTAAGAGTATATAACAATACAATAAAAAAAGTTAAATTTTTATTCCATGTACTTGACCACCAGCTCATTTAATTCAATACTTTACTTCTTGAATTGTCAGTTAGCCCAATTTGATGCGTTAACGGTGAAGTTGAACAAAGACGTGTATATACAGGATGGTAGCTGTACATACTGGAGAGACTCTGGAGGAGGAGTTTCAACATGGCTCAGCAGACACATCAAATCACAGTATCATACTGACATAATGACAAGTTAAACCACGTCCTTCTGCATCTTAACCCCTTCAGCACAGTGCTATAGCTCTTCAAACGAACAACCCCCCCAGCTGAAGCCCCCTTCTGTACCGGGGGTCCTTACTTGCAGGTGAAGTACCGAACTCCTTCATGAGTGCCGTTGTGTTTTCCACGTCCGGGGTTGTCCCACTCCACGCCGAGCCACAGACCTTCACAACAGTCACACAGATAATAAGCAAAACGATCTGATCACACCAGAGACTGGTAACTGCATGCGTGTATTGGCAACCAAACAGGGCCACCAGCAGAGCTGTATAGGAACTTGGGAGGGGCGGGGTACCCCAATATTTCAGCAAACTAGCTGGCATTAATGTGAATGAATCCCCGATGCAGTTGTAATCCGACATTGAAGTCCCTCCTACACCCTTGGCAAGCCGACCTGTGGCGGGGGGGACGACGCCAACATAGCGGACCGTGGCCTGCTCCCCGTCGCAGGAGACCCTCCTGCCCACCGCCTCTGCTGTGAGGGTGTCGGCCATCACCTGGGGATTCGAGATCCTCATGCCAGGACCTGTGTCATCAAGAGAGCCGTGACTCCAGGGCCCAGCAACACTAAAAGACATCAGGACGACCTGTAAAGGCTGCTTTCACGAACACCGTGACGTACGAAGGGAAAATTAAGCAACGACAAACACGTAGAGGACTTGCAGCTCCACAAAACTGGAATGAGCCCACTCTCCATCCGATTAAACGCTATAAGACACACGAAACGTCTCCATAAGCAGTGAACAACGGAGATGCCTTGTGGGTGTTCCTCAGCTGCCTGAAATGTGATTTTAAAAACGGAGGTTATTAAATACACGTAAAGGACCTAGCTGCCGGTACTTCTCCTGCTATCATAAACACCTTAGTTAATATTGTGCTTTACCTTAGTGAAGCCTGCCTTCAATAACACAATTCGTGGCATGAAGAGCGGAATGCGAGCTGTGACGTCAGCCCCGTGCGACGGCGCGTCGTGATCTCGTCACAATAAGCCAAAGCCGTAGACCGGAAATACCCGCGTTAGAGCTCACGTTGGGCGGGGGGTGAAGGGGCGGGTTCTGAGATGATTTGAACTCGTTTGGTAACCTGTTTCGCCACATTAGCAAGTACTGTAGGCAAACACAAGTAGGTCAGTGCTTCCCGGGCGGTGTGAATACCAGTGAAGCAATTTGAGGGTGCTGCGGAATCTTCACAAGTAGTACGCTAATTTATAATTAAAGAAAAACAGAAGCCATCAAAACTGGACACTGCATGCCGACATAGACTACTGGTTTTAAGGAGCAATATTATCCTAATGCGTGGGGAACACATATTGGGTTGAAAATGAAAGTAGGTAGTTATATATATGCAACAGTATTTTTTAGGGCTCAGTGGAACCCTATTGTTTTAGTCTAGATTTTTAGGGTTTAAGCACATTCCGTGCGGAACCCTATTGTTTAAATCCTGATTTTTCATTATTATTAGGGTTCAAGCACATTCCGCGCGGAACCCTATTGTTTTAATTCAGATTTTTCAGTATTATTAGGATTCAAGCACATTCTGTGCAGAACCCTATTGTTTTAGTCCTGATTTTTGATGCCCCACCTATTTATTCACTGTTTTAGGCCCTCTGCACATCCTTGGGGCTATGGGGGCCTCCGTACCCACAAGCCCCCACCTTGGTTCAACAGCTTCTATTCAGCCCCTCCCAACACTTAGTCAGTCACCCAGGCCATCTGACTCTGCTGGTATTCAAACCCTGCCTAGGATTAGCAAGGCCCCAGCCTTGGATTGTCCTGTTGGTACTGATGAGGCATTAGGGACATCTGGTGGAGGAACTGTGACGGCCTGGATGGAGGGCAGCAGGAGCAACTGTGGCAGCCGCTAGTGGAATTTAAGGACAGTTTCGCCATGCATGAGGGGTGGACGCTTTCTGGTGCAGCCTGAGATTGACACCGCTGACGCTGTGCCTACTTGGACGTGCCCTCGTCACCACCCACTGGCTCATCAGCTGGCTGCAGATGAGGCCCTGCAGGAGATGCAGCGGGCCGGGATCATTGAACCTTTGAGTAGTGCGCGGTCAGCATCGGTGGTCATGGTGCCAAAGAAGGAGGGGCAGTGGTGCTTCTGCGTAGATTATAGGTGCCTGAATGCAGTAACGATAACGGACTTATACCCCGTCTCCTGCGTCGACGAGTCCGTAGACTCAGTAGCAGGCTCATCTTGGTTCTCTTCATTGGACCTCCACAGTGGGTATTGGCAGGTGCCGCTGGTGCTTGAGGCCAGACCTCAAACCGCCGTTTTCATAAGCAGGGTTTTGTGGCATTTTATGGTGTTCTGCTTTAGTCTTTGTAATGCCCTGGCAACCTTTGAACATCTAATGGACAAAAGTGCTTTTGGGCATTCCCCACAGTGAATGTCTGGTTTACCTCGATGACATTCTGGGTGCATGGCAGCTCTTTCGAGGCTGCTTTGGGGCCCCTTGCATTGTGTGCTGGGTCGGGTGGCTGCTGCTGGTTTAAAGCTACATCCAGAGAAGTGCTGTTTTATGAGGAGAGGTGATTCTAGGGCCACAGGCTGGGGGGTGAGGGCATTGGCACCTATGGAAGAAAAGGTACAGACTGTGTGGGACTGGCCAACTCCCAACAGCAGCTCAAGAGCTTCTTGGGGTTGGCCTCTTTACAGAAGGTTTGTATGGGGTTTCTGCTGTACAGTATTGCTGCTCCCCTGTTCAGACTTTTGCAGGGCAGCCCCTTTTCTTGGTCTGAGGAGCGTCAAGGTACCTTCTCCTCTCTCAAGCTCTAACAGCTCCGGTGTAAGCCTACCCCCCCCCCAATCCCAGTCTGCCCTTCATCTTAAACACAGATGCCAGCAATGTGGGCCTGGGTGCGGTGCTCTCTCAGGTGGGGGATAGGGGTGAATGAGTGGTAGTATATTATAGCAGGACATTCAGCAAAGTGGAGTGACACTGTTGGGTCACCCGGTGGGAGTTTGTGGCTGTGTTATGTGCCCTATGCCATTTAATACTTCCTCTGTGGCCTGCCCTTTACTGTTTGGACTGGCCGTATGGCCCTGCAATGGGTCATGTCTTTAAAAGAGCCACAGAGGAATACACGCCTTTTCACACCATTTTTAAAAAGTGGCATCTTCCATAAACATTTTGAATGAGATCAAACAGTTCAGCTTCTAATAACAGATCCATTTTAATAATAAATTTACAGTGACTGGAAGGAATGGGTGAACTGGTTTGGGCATTCAGAAGTCCCCACTGTCACCATGCCTACGTTGGAAGATTCCTGCAGCTCATCAGCCATTTGGAAAACTCTATCCAAATTGATGTCTTCCTTCGTGGCCACCTCGTTCTCATCACTGTGCCGCTGCTGATCACGGATGAAGGACAGCCATTGGGAAATGAAAGATTTGTTAACAGACAGGCAGAGATCATTCCGACCACATCCTGTATCCAAAACTCTGTATATCCTCCTTGAAAACAACTGCTCCAGTGAATTCTTTGAGTTTTGTTCTTTCATTCATCTTCTGAGTAAGCACAAAATCTTCAGTATGAGGTGGAGAGTACAAAGCACGTTTGTCTTTAAGTCAGCTCTAACATGACTAATGTGATTCACACAAATATACAGAAAAGTCATATTTGACACCACAAACCTGACAATAGCTGTCATAGGAGAAAGATGAACGTTGGTCAACACAGGCTGTCATGTCAGGATTCACTGACCATGGGGGGCACATTACTGCAAAAAAAAAAAAAAAAGTTAAACATTGAGCAAGTCACACAAACTCAGAATCAATAAACTTGACAAATGCAATACAGATATGGAAAGAGAAAATCATTGCATTAAACACTGTGTGCAGAATTAGGCCGTAACACTACATGTAAAGGACATATGCCAAGTTGAAAATAGTTTGCTGCAGGTACGAGCTGGATAAATGGGCTCAACGCAGATCTTAGCTTTGTCACCCACAGACAAAGCTTACACTGTTGCAAATATTACACCAAACATGATGCTACTACTCCCAAATGCCCACCAAACTTGCCTTTAAATACCTTCCTTTCTAGGTGGTCATAATCCCCCCCAGATGCTCATCAGTCCCCCACAAATTAGTCTACCCCTTAGGGAGATACTGAAAAGCAACAACAGAACTATTTACAATTGCTAGAGCCTCAGAGTCCTAGGACTGGGATGATAAACATATACAGCCAACTCACCTGGTGGATAATGTCCAGACTGGTACTGTGGAGGATGAGCATGCTGACTGACCGTGAAGATGGTGCCCTTATCCATGAAGCAGGCAGAAGAGGGCTTGTCACTGGAGCTCCTAATCAGGCTGTACTGTGGAATGGCTGTGTGGTAAGAGCTGTTTGTGGGAAGCAGCCTGTTCTGCGGGGCTAGGTACAGACAGGTGCCTCCTTGGTGTGACCCCAGATGGGCAGGTTCAGCCTGCATTGGTCCTGCAGAAGCAATCACGGTGAAACACCTCTTGCTCAGTATGGTTAGGCACACATTCCTAACAGAAACCCATTATACAGGGTATGGGTTTTAGCAGGGTGGCATGGTGGCTGAGTGGTTAGTATGTCTGTCCCACAGCGAGAAGGTTCTGGGTTTGGTCCTCACTGCTGACAGGGGCCTTTCTGTGCATAGTTTGCATGTTCTCCCCATGCCTGCATCGGTCTCCTCCCACATTCCAAAGCCATGCAGGATAGGTCAATTGGCTACTCTAAATTGCCCATAGGCATGAGTGTGTATGGGTGTTTGTCTTTGTGTGCTGGCCCTGCAGTGGATTGGCAACCTGCCTTTCACCCAAAGTTGGCTGGGATTAGCTCCAGCTTCCCCATAACCCATATGGATAAGCGGCTAAAGAAGATGGATAGGTTTCAGCAGCGGTTCTTTCTGTGCTGCTATAGCATGAAATTAGTATTTAAATGTTTAGCCCTATGATGGACTAGCACCCTGCACAGGTGTTCCCTTTACCTCCAAGATAGAACCGGTAATGGATAAGCTGCTAAGGGTGCATTATCCATCCATCTTCCAAGCCGCTTTTCCAATGCAGGGTCACACACCATGTGCTATTTAGACATGCCAAGTAGCCTACATTGCGCAACTCTCATCTACAAGAGAAAACCCACAAAGTACACAGAGCAAACCCTCAACACAGCAGGTGCAAGACACCGTGCCAGGTAGATCATGGATGGTTTCCATTTTTTTCTGCTTTACCTTTGTAAGTCGTCGCTTCCCAATAAAGATTTGGAGCCCTGCTGTGGACTTTCAGACCCGCTTCAATGTTTGCCTTGTTCTTGCTGGTCAGCCGTATCAAGTTCAGCAGCAGCTTGGGTTGGCCCCGTTTAAAGTATGGGCTGTAGAAGCAGTGCTGTGAGCCCTTCATTGGTGTCATGTCTATTTCCTTCAGGACTTTTGAATCACAGAGCCAGGTGACCACCTTCTTGAAGCCGTACAGATTGAGCTGTCGAATGAAGCTCGAGAATTTGGTGGTATGAAACAGTTTTTCCACCCTTAGGCCTTTTGCGGGACGCATCACCTCGGTCTCGAACATAGGCTCATCGATGACAATGCCTAAGCCGCTGGCGTCCCAGCAGACTGACTGGACGTGCGGATCGTTCACCAGCCTCCATAGCTTGGCGGGGAAGTTGTTGGGGTTGATTGGGATGGTGTTCAGGCCATCATCCTGGACTGTGTGCTCTAAATGTATATATATAATAAAATAAATGACGTGTAAATACTTGGCTGTGAATTTTGAGCTAGTGCCGTAACCGCAACTCTAACGCAGCTAGCTCCAACTGTGCTGCCCATATTCCTCTTGGGTAATCTGGGCTACATACACTAGACAATACCAATATGCTGGCTTCGTAAATCGATTAGGCCTGGCCTGACATTATCGCAGACGAATTCCTTCTAAGGTACCCTTTTGCATGGCGTCCAGGAGAGGATTCTTTCTCTGAACTGTAAGATGATGCTGCCGGATCGTTTAGGGCACCTCAGTGAATCACCACGTTTGGATCTTGCCCACCAAATAGGGTATTGCAAGTATCACCTAAAAAAGGATCATAACATAACATAACATCGTCAAACTACTACATATACATAACATGATCAAATTGCTATTATGTACACTGGCATACCTGCAGCCCCCCCGTTTGTTTCTATCCCATGTGAAATATTTCGTCATTAAGCATTATAAGTGAGATTTTACATGGTTAAAGACCAGGTGTTCATCGGTATGTGTAAATAAGGAGAGTAGTAGTACGTCACAAGGTTGGCAGAGGCTAAAAAAGGATTTTGACTGATGCTCCATGCTAACCTGATGTGCTCGAGCAAAATAATTCTAATATACACAGTCTAAGGAGGGCTTTTGTTTTAACATAAATTCCTCTAATTCCAACTAGATATTTTCATATCTGGCTGGGATTGTTGAATATATAATTTTATTTATCTACACATTTTTCTTATGAGATACCAATACTCATCTATTTTCGTTCATATTTCTATACGTGATTGTGGTCGTCCAACATTTAAACTACTCGAACTGTAACAGTAATTCCCTTCCCGCCAAAAGCGGCTCCTTCGTACAACAGCAGCTCATCTTTTTGAAGGCGTAACAAAAGGTGTGAATAACTCTGAGAGTGAGGCCGACACCATCGTAATTTCGTTGTATGTTTATTCCTATTAAATTACAGTTAATTTATTTGATTGACTGGCTGAAGACAGCCAAACTACCTCGCCCATTGACCCAATACCCGTGTTAGCGGTAAGTCATTTGTTACCTAGCATGAGCAATCCGAATTAATGAGTCTTTTCATGCTTCGAGTGTCACTATTTTAGCATTCGGCATTAGCCCCTCATTCTTACGCAGAGAGGTTCTTACCATCTTACCACTTAACTAAAATTGCGAAGTCTGCCTGTCTCTCAATTGCGTTCCACGTTAAAAGAACGCTAATTACGTACAGAGTTTATAGCTTCATAATTCCGTCGCTGGGGTGACGGGGCCGTCGGTTCATTAACATCGATGGTTTATGGTGATTTGTGAGTGGCAACTGACCGACGGAACGTCGAAAAATTCAAAAATCCTTAAATATTATTTTTCATTATATTGATATCGTAACGGGCAGCAAAAATGTGAATATTTATGTTTTCGGTGAGAGGCTGTCCTCCCGCCAGTTTTTGCCAATCGCTGGGGGGGCGCCAATAAATGGGAATTCTGTGATTGGTGGACGAGGAGAATTGGCGGGAAGGGTGTGTTGTATAATTGCGGTTAACTGTAGTTTGGCGGGGGAATTGTGTCTGAGGAGGATAAAGGCTTAATGGCATTTTTAGGGTTCAAGCACGTTCCGTGCGGAACCCTATTGTTTTGGGTTTTTTTTCTTCTTATTATTATTATTCTTTTTCTTCCCTGAAACGCGACGCCCAGCCCGTATGTCTCAGCAACATCCAATTTGGCCACAAGTTGCGTATACCTACCCACTACTCAGCCGCCCAAAATGGGCCCGTTGTCCCTAAAGGGTGCTCCACAGACGATACTGTGACGTCATAGGTTCTAATGAGTTCTTTTAAGTTCCGAACCAATCAAAACACTTAAAATCTATGCTAATTTGCATAATTGCACGGCCAGCCAATCAGAATTCAACGGCTCCAGCCGTTTCTTGGCAAATTTGCAAAATTTGCCCTATTTTTCCTTGCATATTACTTCAAGGACTTTTGTCTAATCTACAGACATTTGGTATCGTAATCAGCAGACCCAGCCGGTCAACAATTATCTCAAAAACCCAATGTATGCCATTTGGTGTGGCCACAGGCCACTGTCAAATTGCTTACACCCCCCCGGCCTATGGCAGCGGAATACTTCAGTCCATTCTAACCAATCCAGCACTGCTTACGTCAACCCACTAATCAACACTGCTTGCGCTGGAGGCATAGCTGGTCAAAAGATATACCAAAAATCCTGTGTGTAGCATTTTCATTGGCCACAGGCCATGCCCCAAGCACCAATGCCACCCAATTGCCTATGGATGCTTCATTGCGTATGCCAGCATTGTTGCAGGCCAGATTCCAAGTGCTTATGCCCCCCCAACTGCCTATGTCAGCACTGTATGTTACAACTGATTGCTATCCATTCCCGCACCACCTGTCCAAAGGCAACTCCCCAAGAACCTGTGCTCCCAACTGCCAGTACCACCTCCTACTACACGCAAAGTCAAAAGTCACAGCATGGACTAACCACACATTGCTGGAATAGGTATCATAAGTTTAAGTAGGCAGTAGGGAGTGCATAGCCACATGGGGCATGGTTGAGGCAAGCAGGGCTGGATGGGTATATTGGGTTTAAGCGTGCAGCGCTGACACAGACAGTTGGGGCATAGGTGCATATGCTTCCCAACTGGCTAGCCCAACAGTACTTGCTTCAAACCCCAAATCAAAGCTCTTTGCGTTGTTCCACGGTCAAAACTGCTTTTGCTTTCTGCTTTAGACAGGTTTTCATGTTGTCCCTGTTGGTACAGCGTGCTTGAACACACTCACAACCACTTGCGGTTATATTTAATAATGCTTCACTCAAATTGTTTCTTATATAAAAAGCATGCACCACCTCCTTTTCAGATGACAATCTATTTTGTGCTTCTGATCCTCAGATTCTAAAACAGCCAAGTATCCTACAGTATAAATAAAATTTGTTTGTGCTATCTGCTCCAGTGGTGTGGAAGGTTACTACCCAGTGTATTAATAATCCACACATCTTTTAACTGCTGGAGCCTGTCCCGCAGGCAGCACTAGATACAAGGCTGGGGTACACCCTGAATGAAGATGCCAGTCCATCACAGGACACGAGGCTGGGGTACACCCCGGATGGGATGCCAGTCCATCACAGGCCACGAACACACAACTGGCAATTTACACACGCCAATTAGCCTAACTGCAAGTCTTTTGACTGTTGGGGGAGATTTGGGTATCACAGGGAAAGCATCCGCACGCAGAGCAGAGCCGGATTTAAACCCTCAACCTTGGCGGTATGGCTAGCACTGCTGCCTCATAATCAACACACAATAATACTCCGATCCATAATATGCATTCAAAACAGTTTCCTGTCCCGGTCACACATTCTGTGGTTACAGGTTGTTGTGATTTTAGATTTCAGTGAAGGAGACAAATTCGCTCTTCATCAAAATATTTTTTTTGTTACTACTTTGCAAAGCGGGGCTTTGGTATTAGGCACACGTGCATTTTTCACGCCAAACATGAAGATTGGTGCTACGAGTAGCTGAGCTCTTCTCTACTGCCAAAATGATATGCATCTGACTGAGTGTGGAAAACATGCAAAGATGATCAGTCCATGACTCCCTGTTATCATTATCTATGTTGTGGCGTTTATTTAAAAATTGAGGGTGTATGCCTTCCTTTTGAGACAGCAAAAGAAAAAGAAATGCATATTGTCCCTAGGTGTATGGGCTCCCAAAACCTGTGGTGCGAAGACTGGCACTGCACCGCTATCTTGCGTCAACCAAGTGGGCGGTCCTGGTCTTTGGGTGAAGTGAATTACTCCAACATGTGGCACCGCGAAGTATTAAACAAAAGTTGCTTCGTGAAGACAAGACCTTATTACTGTTTTTTTGATTTGCTATAAAAACAGCCACTTGTGCAAGACGTGAATAACATTAATACAGTATGATCAATTTGACATTATTTTGTGATATTTATACACAAACAGCACTCACTAGTCCACGACTGATAGGGGCTAGATCGATCTTTGTTAGCCGTCACGCACAATGGCACATCACGGTTTCTGTATAGGATACCTGGCCCCTCTTATGGTAACACAAATTAACAGTACGTCAAAAGGGCCATCTGTGTTACAAGTCAGTACAAGTCCAGGCGAAACCGTTACGTGGAAATCTCCAGAAGCTCCACACGGCTGGGAATATATAAATCAAAAGATCGTTCGTTCTTAAAAATCTTTATGGGCAATCTTAGTTACACGTTAATTGTGTGTTGACGTCTTAATGAAAAGCTGCAGCTCGTCCACATGAGCGTTTTCACACCGCAGCTGTTCTGCGGGTTCATGCTGAGAGGGGAGTACTCGCGGGGGCCATTTCCGCTCCCACCGGTGTTACCCCCCCAATTCCATTACGAGCAGCAGAACTTCAAATGAACAGGATGGCCCTTTGAAGCAGGAGCAGCTGTCATCCCGGACAGACACGTACATTTTTCACACCTTTCAGCCAATATCCCTGTAATTTCCTGTCCACTAAAATCAAGTGCAGAAAGGATGTTAAGACGACACGTGTCTCAATTTTTGTTTCCCATTTTTTTGTCAGTTCCCATGCATAACCAGGTTAAAATGCATACATCTTAAATGTAAAAATAATTTTACAGAATACCCATCCTACTCACAACCGATTCATGCATACATAGTAGTCTTGTGGTTAATCATTAATATAGTCAACATTTGCGGCCCCCCATAAAGTTAACTTAAACATTTCTCAAAAGCTCTCTGCAAGGGACTGAAACACATCACATACAAACTGCTCTAGGCAAGCCTTCTACACTGTAGCACAGGGGCACAATGATGGTACCCCGAAGGGACAACACTGGCACCGCATAAATGCTGGATTTTATGGTGGCCGGCTGAAGAAAACGACATCATAAGCATCAGGACAAGCCAGCCACAGGTGGTATGGAAATGGTCTGAATCCTTCAAGTGTGTCAGTGCTTCAGTATTGGCACACAGCTTCTTAAAAAATCCGGGGACCACTGAAACAGAGAGGTTATGATGTAAGCCACACAATTTTTGGATTTCTCACAGATGGAAACAAGTGCTTCGGAAATATATGACTAAAGCCACAAGTATTTCCCCACTGACCATTCAAGTTTCTGAAATCCACACATCTTAAAGTAATTACATTTGTTATCCATATTGTCTTACCTTATCATAAAAATAGCTGACGCATGGCAAGGGTCCTGCAGTTTCACACAGGCAGGTGGCGACGATGAGCAGAATACCACCTTATAGCAGACGTACAGCGAGAAAAGGCTGCGGTGAAGCTGGCTGTACAGTTAAAAAGACGTCAGAATAAGCTGAAGCATGGCCAAAAGGCGCCAAAACACGTCATCTGGAAAAATTACATGCTTCAAATGTTGAGTAGTTCACCCTACCAACACAAGGGGGCGTTTAATGTTTTTGCGGTCTTTCATGGCGACGTCGCCACAAATTGCGGGTCGTTTGTAGGTCCTTAAAGCAGGGCTGCCAAAGTTAACACGTTAACGCCACTATTTTTTTTTTTTTTTTGGAGGAGACATTTCAAGAAAAGTAGGACCAGACGCAATTGTTATTGAATTATTGTAAAAATAAATACATTACGATTTTGTACAGTCTTCTGCCTATAACACATTGCATTTAAACAGAAAGATGTTTCTTTCAAATTCGAGCAAATACATTTGGATTAACTTACATGACATCATGCAATTAATCAGATTTTTAAAAAATGCAATCGTTTTGACAGCCCGCTTTAAAGTGTTGCTGCGACCTGTCATAAGCCTGGCTTCTTCCTCTCAGGTTCATTCATGGTCACAGCCATGGTGTAGACCGACCCTCTGATGACCTGTCACAAGCCTGGCTTCTTCCGCTCAGGTTCATTCATGGTCACAGCCATGGTGTAGACCGACCCTCCGATGACCTGTCATAAGCCTGGCTTCTTCCGCTCAGGTTCATTCATGGTCACAGCCATGGTGTAGACCGGCCGTCTGATGACCTGTCACAAGCCTGGCTTCTTCCGCTCAGGTTCATTCATGGTCACAGCCATGGTGTAGACCGGCCGTCTGATGACCTGCCTCCTTGCCCAACCTTGGCTTAATGACGTCTTTATCCATTTGAAATAATGGCCAGCTTCACACAACCCAGCACCCTGTACTCGTTTCAGATATCTTTGTACACACCCCAGAAATCAGAAAACAGAAAAAAAAAAAAAAAAAAATGTATGCTATATTTTTAATAATAATAAGAACAACAAGAAAGCCGGAGGTGGCAATTCTTGCAGTAACAGAACTGGGACTTGAAAATACTGAGCCAACATAATGCCTTTTCATTACACACTGTAGGACTAAAAGCACAATTACAGACAATTGTGCAGAACAGTTCCTTTTCCTTCACAAAATCTTCTGCCTGTATAAAAGTAGTAAAGTTCACTTCACTGTGTCTGTCAGATCAATCTGTATTATTAACCTTTCAGTCCTTCAAAATGCTGCCCCAATACGAAATCGATGCTTCCAAGTCAACACAGCTGGACTAAAATACCCAGATATTTTATTTCAATAAAAAAGTAAGGCTTTACAGTGTATGTTCTTTAACACGTTCAGCACTAGAAATGACCAGATGATGGTTGTTCCCTATAGCCCTATCCTGGGAAGCAGTCAAGCAGTGAGAACCTTAGCACACTTTGGGAAGCAGCTGGGTGATGAGGTTCTAGAGAGTTCTAGGGGCCCCGCCGCTCACTCCTTGTACAGGAGACTGAGCTGTTCCACCAGGCTCTCCAGCTCAGGGTTCCCCCCCATCTCCTTGATGAGCCTGTAGGCTTCGGTCTCCAGCTCCCTGAGCGTCTGCCGTGTGTAGGCGAAGGAGCCCACCTTCTCTAGGTAGTCCACACAGTAGCGCTTGACGTCCACGTTCTCGGTACGCTGCCGCAAGATATTCTGCACCTGTGTGCTGTCCGGCTGCGACCGAATGGCGTGGATGGTGGGGAAGGAGAATTTGCCCTCGGTCAGATCCTCGCAGAAGCTCTTGTTCTCACTGTACTCCTTGGACTTCAGGTTGGCGTAGTCGTCACGGATCTGGAAGAAGAGACCCAATATGTCCAGCAGCGGCTTGAGGTCCCACTTGCAGCTGGAGAAGAGTTGCATGAGCCCCACGGCCAGGCCGAAGAGACCGCCCGTCTTCTGCAGCACCATGTGGCGGTACTCCTGCTCGGTGGGGCACGTGCAGGTGTCCCGCCAGTGGATGTCCAGGCCCTGGCCACGGTGCAGCTCCAACAGCTGCCGGGTGAAGACGTGCACGGCCTCCGGATGCTGCAGGGTCAGCACCTTCTCCAGGCCCAGGAAGTAGATGTAGTTGGCCGAGTTGATCACCGAGGGTACTCCGTAGATGCTGTGGGCCACGGGGAAACCGCGCCGCAGCTTGGAGCTGTCCTCAATGTCGTCGATCAACAGGCTGGCGTTATGCAGCATCTCGGTCACCTCGATGATCACCTGCAGGGAACAGCAGGCAGGAGGTCACATCAGGTCACCGTGGGGAACTGCTTTGCTGCAGTGTGGACCACCATCATCGTGATCATCAACATCATCTCATGACAAAGAGAGGAACCCTCACTTTACTCAACCTGGTGAGGACATTGACCATTTTCAACACGTCAGCTCCCACAACCAGAGCTGCTCAGAGTCCTCTGGGACGGAGATGAAAGACTCCTGCTGTTGACGGGCCCCCAATGTGGCCCCTGAACAAGTGCATGACCTGTCACCAGCTTCTAGACCGTGCTATGCACCTGTTTTACAACACCTACGTCTTCATGGAAGCAGAGGTGACTGTGACGTCGGAGCATCCATCCCAGAAAACCAGCCTCACCATCATGGTGGACGCGTGGAAGAGGGATGCGGGGCCGCGATGAGTCATCGGATTAACGAGTGGCAAGAGAGCAAGTGCAAGGACATGACTGCACCTGACCAAACGTTACAGACATCCTAGAGATAAGAAAACCAAAGCCTCGGATTTCGAACCCCTGTCAGTGCACTGACCCCCTTCCGTCACAGTCCGCCCTCATCCCTGTGTCTGCCGGCCCACCACGTCACTGTGGCAGCACCACACTCGCGGCGAAAAAACTCACGACTGCAAGAAAACTGGTGTCCCGTCCAACAGGTCATTAATAACAAACCCTGGGCTGGGTGCTGTGTTCACTTACTAACCCACATGAGGAATAAACTTAAACACACGCACAAATCACACTGCAGATGAGATACGATGCTGGGCCTCTTAGTGAGGCAGAAGGGGATTTTAGAATTTAAATCATTCAAATCCATTCCAAATGTGTTCCCACGGTAATCTACAACCCCTGATTCACACTCGTAGGAAATAGAGAGACGTCGTGAGCGACTACGCGTGTGACAACTTCACGTCCCTGTCTTTCCAGCTGCTCTCATCTGTCCGAGCCGCCGTTTCTAACCCCCAGCCGCTTTCGCTTCTCTGTGAAGGTGGCGACCCTAAAAAAAAAAAAATATCACTGTCGTCACCATCATTTGTGTTGGGGGGTGTCACCATGGATACGGTAGCTGCACGCTGGGAAACAAGTCAAAATGAAACAGCAGGAGATAATTTACAGCCACCATGTCTGCAGATAACCCCTAGTTTCAGCCCTGGGAGGGCAGAACAGGTCAGCAGTCAACACCCACCTAAGCAAAGGTGCCAAGTGAGAAATTTCACTGTGCCACACTACACCCCCGCCAGGTTAGTGAGCGTGACCTGCTGTGACCCAGAGGATGCACTTACCTGTGAGGGACGATCGCACAGCTCCAAGCCACACTTTTACAATTACTCTTATGACAGCTCTTCGGGTCATCAGAGGGGCGGGATATCCACTGGGCCTATACCCCCCCCCAATCCTTCAGCAGCATAAAAATCATATTTTCAATTCTCTTCTTCACATGCCAAAACAAATCCCTGAACAATTCTGACCGAGCTTGGGGGAGATGAAAAGGCTTTTACTGCAGTCGTATCTGAGGTGCTGAATTGAGAGATAAATAATAAAAGCTAAAGCTAAACTAAAATGACTCAAACCTCTACGGACCTTTAAAACCAGCTTTTCCCAACACCAGTGGAGAGTTTTGTACCAGCACTTTGGTTAAACAAAGAGGAATTGAAAGCCACCAGTGTGACCCTTACAGCAGTGGTGCTGGTTACAACCCAGAAAACTAGTCACGAAATGACCCGGTCGAGTTCAGAGCCGCGCACTTCCTGACCAGACGGGCTGGCCCTCTAATGTAACAGGAGAGCCCCATCGTGGCTGCTGAACCATCCCTGACCGAGCCCAGGTGGGACAGGCGCCAAATGGAGATGTGAGGTGACGGAGACCATTCCACCAAACACAGATACTTCAAAGAGAGAGCTCCATTTCAAGGAACACCCATAAGACACAAAGCCCATTGTGCTGGGGCCAGCTGTTGAACAACGGGCAGGAGAACCCTCGCAGATGGGAATCACTGGCTCCATCTGAAGGCTAAGTTTGTGCTGCCCCCGGTGAGAATGTGGGCTGCAGATGCTGAGTGGGCCGCTCACGTGATGCATTTGGTGGAAATTTACATGCTGACACTGTACCAAAACAGCTGATCTGGGGTCATTTCAATGCCAGGAGACACATGTGACCTGTCAGGTGGGTGGAGCCACAGCCTAAATGTGGGTGGAGCCACAGCCTAAATGTGGTCTCACCCAGATGCTTTTTCCACCTGCAACAGGTGCCAACCCTAGCCCACCTGACGCTCCTATCCATTAGCCTTATTTATTGAATCTTCCCCCATCTAATTGATTTACATGTTACTGTAGATAGTGTGAACGGTCTAGAAATTGTTATGGGGTACCAACTGCAAAATTAACCTTCAAAAGGAAACATCTGGGCACAGATCTACACTGGGTGGCATCATCACAAATCGCCCGCCACCACCTTGTTTACCACTCATCCCACCAGTAAATCAGGAAATAACTGACAGTAAGCTGTAACCCTAGCTGCCTTTCATCACGTCACACTAACAGGGGTAGGGACAAGGCCCAACGGTAACGAGCCGCCGGCTATATTTTCCTGCTAAGACGGGGGAGCTGCACCCAGATGACCAACACACTACACAAATGACAGACATCATGGCCAAGTGAATGCCTTTCTAACTCCTATGGGCATTAAGCTGTAAAGGCCTGCTACAACCAGTACCCACCATGCCAGATAAGCCCTGAGCCACAACATTAAGGAGTCCACTGCAAACCATTTCCTGGCTTCCATGAACAGGCTTATGCATGAGGGCTAACGAGTAAACGAGTCATCTCCGAAGAGGGTCATGTCTAGGTCCTTCTGTTCAGAATGAAACAGCTGGGGCTTCTGACCCATTTCTGCATGGCAGAACCATTCCTGCTGCTAGGCTGAGCTCAACACGACGTAGCGAAATGAATCTCTGGCAGAAATCCAGAGGGAAAAGAAAAAGAACCAGCAATGTGTTCTCACATTGCACTTGAGATAAATCCTACCAGGGGGAGCTCTTGAGTTACCTGTACAAAAAAGAAGCTGTCAGATTGTAATGCATTTGTTTAAGGAATCTCACAAGACACAGGCTTGTTACCAAGATGGTGTGAATAATCACTGCCCCATAATGCTAACCTAGAGTCCTATTTCAAGTGGGCTTGAACACGGAACTGCAGATGGCTTACTGGCCCACGCCTGTAAGTAGCGTGAATACCGTGTTGGTAAAATAAGGCCCTCCTCATTCCAGGCTCTTAAAAAAAAAAACCATCTCAATTCGGGGAGCACAGTGGCTCAGTGTTTAGTGCTGCTGCCTCGCACCTCTAGTGTTGAGGGGTTCCAATCCCAATCCCTCTGCTCTGGATGTGTGGGGTTTGCATGTTCTCCCCATGCTTTTCAGGATTCCTCCAGCTACTCTGTTTCCTCCCGCAGTCCAAAGATGTGTGATTTAGGCTGACTGGTATTACCAAAATGTCCGTACTGTGTGACTGGGTGTGTGAGTGAGTGAGAGAGAGAGACTGTGCCCTGCACATTCACCTCCTCCTTTAAGTGAGAAACCAACTTACAACCGCTCCACACGATTTCTGTAAACTGGGCCACCATATCGCACATTACTGCTCGGCTACCATGTGTTTTCCTTATCACACGTAGCATGAGGGTTCACCAATGTAGCATCAGATCCAGAATCGGCACGTTCTCCTCATGTTGGTGAGGATCTCCTGCTGCAGATGCATGATTGCTAGGTGAACGAGTATCCCTACATGTCCACAAGACAGCATCCCTTGCCTCTCACCCAGTACTGGATAAGCAGTTATGGGAGATGGGTGGATGCTACACAGAGCAGTATTCAGTAGCCTATAGCATGTGCCTACTGTTGAGCTATTAGGGAGTTTTATGCCCCTACCTCACCTCCATGGCCTCCGAACAGCCTGTTCCTTCACACAACAGCTCTCGAGCTGAGCCATTAGAATCCATATTACACTCATCACCACCTCCACTGCCCAGAAATGTCCAGCTTAGACCTGCATTGTGGGCTTAGAATCTTCCCTTTAATTCCTACTCATTCTAGCATTTAAATACCAGCAGAATTTTTTTGGACTCTCTTTTATAACTTACCCAGCACCCAGGTACCCCTTATGCAGTCTGACCTGCTTTAAACCCTCAAGGTCTAGGTTTCAATATTTCTGACCTACTTTGAGTTTTTAACCTCTCCAGCACACAGGTACACCACCAGCTCAAATGGACTTCATCCAGCATCTATTAACCCCATCTGTTCTGTTCATAGCCGTCTTCTAGTGCCTTTTAAAACCAAACTCTATACTCCTTCACCAAGATCTTAGCCACACAAGTCCAGTCATGTCTTCTGGCCTCTCAGAGGTACCAGCAGGATTTCACAGAAGACCAGCCATGCCCTCCCTAATTAAAGTGGAGGGCGCCCGATTAGAACGTGTTGAGGTAATGGGCAGTAGCGTCACCCACTGAGCTGCCACAATGTGGGTGGGGTTTGGTGAAACGGGTTATGCAAATCATTCAAGACTACGGTCATGAAATTGAAATGGCACCACCCACACTAATTTCAGTCTCATTATCCTCTGCTTGTGTTTGAGGATCAAACTGATGAGCCAGTTTTCTCCAACGATGAAGCGTAGACACGAGGAGTCGACCAAAAGCCAAGAGGCTCATTACTGGACCACAGCTTTTGGTGATATGGCTATTCTGGTATGACCAGACCAGAGAATGCTGGCGTTCCTCAAAGACAGGGTCCCTCTAAGATGGACGACGTCGCACGTCTGTTCCATTCATCAAAGCTTTGCAACTCCACAGAATGGACCAACACCAATCCGTCAATCAGCCACCGCTGCACCCTCCAACACGACCAAATCCCCAAGTCCAAAGCCAGGCCGTTACTTGATAAGAGAGAAAAGGAAAAAAATGGCAGGAGAGCCCCCTCCTCCAGCTGAGGCAGATATAAATTAACATTTAACCCAGTGTGAAGCCCCCTCATGCACTGGGTCCTAACTGAAGATCATCTTTAAACTGTAAGGAAAGCACGGATATACGGAGATAATTGTTCTTTTCACCTGCAATCATTTTGTGATAATTACTTCTGGCCGAGTTGCCGGGCCCTGCTGCGTGACTGAAGGAAGCCCACAGTAGAATTTACACATCACCTTGGTTCAGAACCTGCATGTTCCTCTTGTGGAAGCTAAGGCCATTAAAAATGCCCCTGGAAAGACGGGGATGCTCATCAAATCCCATTTCCCACTGAGAGAGACCACTCTCTCTGCCGAATGACGCTCACTTGGACGCTAATTTCACTGACCAGACGGTCTCACTCTTCTCCGCCACGATTCTCTTCCAGGGCCTCCAAGCAGCACACTGAATACAAGGCACTCTACCGTAACCATAACTGCGAGCCATTAATGATGTAAGCAGTGCAGTAAAAAGGTACTGGCTAATGGCTCAGTAAAAGACAAGGACTGTTTAATGCATATCTACAATCTCCACAAAGCAGCAGTAAAGGCAGTAAAAGGGCGTCAAGGCACGGGCAAAGCAATGAATGTATTAGGGAGTTTGGGGTGGGACGATGTCAGCCTACGGCATGAACAACGAATTGGGAAAACTCTCTGTAGTGACAGGACAAATGAGGCTTCAAGGCCCGTGGTTGGTAGGAGTATCCTGAACTAAGCAGTCAAAACTGGTACTAAATGAAGCTTCAATACCCACAGTGGGTGGGAGTATCCTGAACTAACCAATCAATGCTGGTGCTAAATGAGGCTTCAAAACCGTGGTTGGTGGGAGTATCCCAAACCAACCAATTAAAACTGGTACTAAATGAAGCTCCCAAACCTGTAGTGGATGGGACTATCCCCAACTACCAATCAACAATGCCAACAGCCAGCGTGGATCAGTACTTCGGGATACTACCACCCAACTCGATTTTTGAAGCCTCATTTGTCCTTTCATTAACTCTCCCTTTCCAGATATATCAGTCAGTAAAACTATCAGGGACAGATAATCAGGCTAAAACAGCCACGGACAGACTTTTAAACTGAAAACACAAAGCGGTCATATGTAAAAAGATCAGGTAGCCTTCAATCTAGGCAGCTCAAAAAAAAAAAAAGGCTGCCAAATCATAATGTGAGAAATGTTTCGGGGATACTCTGACATTTCAGCACTCAGAAAACATTACTTTCTTACTTTCATTTCGCAGGTTTCCCAGACACATCACTACACACATGATTTATATTTAGACCAGCCAACCTGTGGATGACTTCACTCACGTTGGTAATGTGACACCCTACATTGAAGCGGCAGCCTCAAATCACATGTTGGTAAACCTGCAAAGGGGGGGGGGGGAGGCAATAACACTCGGCACAATCTATTTCACGTTGATTTGGAACAAACGACCACAGATGCAGGAGCTCGGACAGGATCGGAGATCAGCTTCCCAGATGATCAAAATCTCCACGATTGCGTGACACAAAGTACACATCAAGACCAGGAAGCTAACAGAACGCTTACGGGTGGACGGAGAAGACGTGGTGTTGGGTTAGAGCATGGGACTACAACGGGGCAGAGGTAGGGTCAGGTTTCTACCCCCAATGTCCCCAACCCAACTGAACAGTCTAGTATATCCCATGATGCTTTTACAGTGCAGCACAAGAGGGATCTAGGAGACCTGTAACGTGGCCCCAACAAGTCCCCCTGTTCTTTGGGAACACAATTCAACAAAATACTGGGTCCCATACATCTGGGGTCCATCTTATATCTTTTACAGCACCATCATCATCATCAACAACAACAAACCCGCTTTGAGCTTGGCATCAAACCACACGATGTAACGTCCATCTATATGCGCGATTGACAGTGGATACACTCTAGGGGCCCCATCTGAAAATCGAGGGTTTCAGGGGTGGCGTTTGCGGACTGGATTAATTCACGGTATTCAGTTACACGTTTTAGTAGGTGGTGATGTCATCGAAATGAGCCGTCCACCTACTGGGAAATCACACAAGCTAGAGGCCGTCTTTCTGTGGTATATGCTAAAATGGGAGCTACCGGGAGACTGAGATAACATCGCGGGCCGTTTCAGCCTGCCGGAGAGGACAGAGCCAGGCACCAGACCGGAACCACACGGCCCACTCCAGAGATCCCTTCGCAGCTACGGCGGGGCCTTGCTTCCCCAAACTGCGATGAGGACAGCAAGAGTTCGAGAACAGAATGTGGTAAGGGACGGTTTTCAAATCACATGTACACCATTTCTGCCCTTCACAGGAGCACTGGGCCCAATTTCCAAATTCGTTCAGTGGTAACCAGCCGCATAACAAGGGCAAAAATCGTTATGACCTTGATAAGTCTCGAGAACCTCACCAATCTGCATTCGGAGGGCACGAGTAAACACTCTGGCGGCGCTGTTGTGGTCACACTCTCATAGGTCCTCACCATCAGGCCTGATTTTGGCACAGTGGATCTGTGCAGGGAACTTAACACCAAATTGGAAGTTAAGGGGGAGGCAGGATTCCACAGGAAAAAAAAAAAAAAAAAACTGATAATAGCAGACTTGTGAAATCCGATCCTACTTTTATCGGATTTTATTACGGGCCTCACCACGCAAAACGCACTCTCTCCTGAAAGTGGGGAGCGTGCACGAATGGCAGCTGAAAGACTCACAACGGCCAGTTTGCCACTGCATGTCACCCAATGCAACGAAGCTGGTCTGGAACACAACGGAACGAGAGAGCATGGAGGACAAACAAGCTGCCTGGCTGGCTGGTCGACCGCTGTCTATCAGGGCTGGCTGTTCGACCACTGTCTATCAGGGCTGGCTGTTCGACCACTGTCTATCAGGGCTGGCTGTTCGACCACTGTCTATCAGCCAGCTGCAAACTACTAGCCCTTATTTAGCAGGAGAAGTGGGAAATACTAAACAGCATTTTCACTGCCATTCTGCTAGTAAGGAGGAAGACTTGTACAGCAAATATTCAACTGGATAATTGGCTAATTGGATTTCCACCCTGAAAGCAGAAACAGGAGAATTTTAAACCTACGTAAAATGCCGAGGTTTCCCTGCGAGCTGTCATTTCACTGGAAAAACAGCATTCCTCGGTGAGCATTCATCCCTGTACCCAGATCAGCTTCGGTGCAATCCTGCTGCCTTCACAATTTACACAATATGGCGAAAAAGGTGGCTCGTGCTATTTTGCTATAAATCCACCTGCCTGCACCAGGCCCTGCGACCAGGGCACATGTTCAGAGCAGAGAGACAGCCGGGAAGAACAAAGGGCACTGAAACGACTCAGCTGGCAGAAGCCACACACTAGAGGAGGCTATAAAAAGGTTTCTAAGGCAACGCACACGTACCCCAGGGAAGTGCAGTAACATCGATCGTTAGGGAGGTGAGCATAGTGCATTTGAATGGAAGCTGAAAACAATTAAGTGGAAAGAAGTTGGAAGACCGTAAAAGAACAGAGCGAGATGCTCAGCCCCTCGATGGCGGGACGGGGGTACCGGCCAGCAGGCATCAGCCAGTACTGGGCATATGGGGTGAGGGGAGACCGGCGTGGGAAACTACAGTCCAGCAGGAAAATGGCTCCCAAGGACATGGGCAGACCATTTCCAAGGGTCAAGCCAACAGAGCTCAAGGAAGGACCTCAAAGGGGAACCTCCGAAAGGTGCTACTAGACAGAGAGGCTTCCATTCAAACATGTCCCCACATTCATTAACCTTATTTCACAAAATTTACCATCTGCTCTGAATATCTGAAAAATAGCGTTAGGTGGCAAACATGAAACTCAAAGAGGGGTATGATTTATACGCAACTTTTGGCTGAAAGTTAGCCGGCTGTTTTTCAGAGCCCCCTGCCCCCATGCCGGACGACAACGCCACGTTTCACGCGCCAGCCATTCCTCTGGCCAAAGCCGGGCATTCAGGTAGGTCAGACGATGACCGCGATGGCAACCGGTGACAGACACGGAGCCTGCATCTCGTCGGTAAGGCTACAACCCTCCACAAAGCGAGTGTTGCTAAAGCTCCTCATAATTCGGAAAATAACCAAATCGCAGGAGGCCCAATCTCATTAAGCTCACCGCCCCATTTAACCCACGTTCTCCCATCTATTAGCCCTGTCAACCCTAACATAAGACACAGTCAGTATTAAAGGGCTTCAGGTGCAAAAATGCCTCCCCCCCCCATTTGACATTTTCTGTCACTCATGCATTCATTTGCCATGTCTGTGCCCACCGAAACTCGGGTGTATTTCTACATTTTACACAGTTTACCGACGAAGGCGGCAGTGAAGATGATGTTGGAGCATTCTTCTCGACGGTGATGGTACCCCACAGTCCTTACCTGCAGTTTGTCCCCAGGGACGTTGAGCCAGTGATTAAAGGCTTGTGACAGTTTCTTCCTCACTTGCTTCCCTGTTAAAATTAAAGGGGGAAAAAAGAAACGCGTTAAAACCCACTACATTCACCTTGTAGCTTTTTTTTTTTTTCTTTTTTCAAATTTAATTCTTTTCTTGGTAACACCAGTCCCTTTGGGGAGGAACATCATGAACAACAGGGACTCATTTCTGTTTTAGAAAGGTGCTCAGAATCTCAGTGACTTTGGGGGGGGGGGGGGGTACTTTACAGAGTAATTAAATTTCACCTCGTCGAGACAACCACAAACCTTTCTGTCTCTTGACTTTGTCAAAGGCAAAACCAGGAACACGAGAGGCATGTAGCAGATCACAAGGTGGGGGGGGGGGGGGGGGGGCAGCAAGACTTTCATACAAGGTTTTTATAAAAAAGGAAATGAATCATTTACAGCTGCTGACAGAGAGCTCACGTCAACCTCAAGGCTCACAGGGACCTGCTGGAGGACAGGCGTGGGTCCCAGCTGAGGTAGAGTCCTCTGGAAACCCTTAGCTTGATGATGCATAGATGGGAAAAGGTTGATCCCTCATAAATGTCGCCCCGCTTCAGAGCTTTATCCCAACAGATGCATAGGCATGCCAGGGCTCCAAGGTGTCCTCATGTGGCTTCAAACAGGCCTTCCTCTGCCAGATGCAGCACTAAAGCGTTCATCAGTGAGACTCCAAACATGCTGGAAAAGCAGCATGGAGCCGAAACTTTCAGGCAAGGAAAGGTGGGCAGAGAACTTTTCACTGTCCAAAGATCACTTGCTATGGTCTAGAAGCAAAACTGCACACTAAGAAATTGAACATCAACACACACACACACACACACACACACACACACACACACACACTCGTGTATCCATTACACTGTGAGGATGTTCCATTTATTTCTATTGGCCTAACCGTAATCCTGTGACAACCCTAACCCAGTCCTAACCTAACCTTAGTAACACAACAAAATACAAGACTTTTGGCTATTTTAGTTTTCACAGATTTTTTTTTATAAAATTGAGTTTTCCCTTGTGGGGACATGACAAATGTCTCCATGAGGTAAAAACCAACAGGTTTTCAGTCCTCCAGGGGACCTTGTGCTCCCAAACTACAATAATAAACATGACACCACACACACACTCCATATTAAGATATTTTCACACACTATCCTATAATTCTCCTAGGGTACTTCTCAATACAAGTACTCTCAGAACAAAGCTATAGAATGGGTCCGTTTCATTCAATGCCAACCACAACGTGCTCATACTTCAGAATGGGCCACGGTCCGTTAACTCTACGCAAGCCGGAGAGCCTCTGTGACGTGACGCTCTAAATCACACGCCTCAGGCAGTGACTGAACACAGGGGTGCCGTGACATTGTAGCCATTCCGGCTGAACGCTCCCCGGTTTACACACAACGGGACGTCGCTTCCTTGCGACACGTGTTTATATAAAAACGACAATTTCCTATTTCACAGCTCCAGATCTTAGACGCAGCATACAGGTGTCCATGCTCTACTGTAGGCTGGTCACCGCACACATCGTTTAATACCTCATAGATGAAAACATCAAACGAACTAAACTGCAGGTAATACAGGAAGCAGAATTTATAACGGAACGAAGCTGGTGACAAAATACAAAATCGCTAACAGCAAGACAATTAAATTAAACCAGCAGCTTAATCACACATCACACCACGAAATACAACCGACCTTTAAATGTTATCTTCCTATTAAATGAACACAAAGCAACTGAAGTGTACAACATTCTACAACAGAAGCTTGAAGAAAAACGAAACTGTTTTTCCATGTGAAGCAAGCAAAATTTTGACTTCAAATTATTTAAATTAAGAATTTTCCACAGACTGTGGTGTTTGCCTTTATAAACATTATTATTTAATGACTTGCTTCATTATTAAATGAATTTTACTACTCAACGCATCTCATAGAGAATTTTATCTGATAAAAAGGTGATGACGACCAGTATTACAAATAAATCTAAACGTGTAACTCGGCTACTTAAAATCAGAATATCTTTATTGTCATTGTAACGAGTACAACGAAATTAAGTGCAGTCCCTGTGTCAGAGAGATTTATA
>JAACJT020000035.1:11242063-11293445 GCA_009936485.2 Gymnarchus niloticus
GAAGGCTTTGCGGCCCAGCGTAGCTTTGTTTACTCTTGGACAAAAAAAGTAGCCGCCCCCCTGCGAGGGAAGCAAACGGGGGGGGGGGGGGAGTAAGGGACCAAAAGATCAGTGTGATCAGCAAAAGATCAATGAGTGTGTTCTGCATCTTTTCTGCAGACACGTGAGGATATGAAGATGACACGGAAACTTGCAGCTATACAGTAAGTGCTCTAAAACAGGAACTTAGCATTTTAGGTGTTTGTATTAGTGAAGAATTCCTTGTATGTATTTGTGTGAATATCCCCGTGGTTTTCTTTTCAGGCGCAAGGTGAATCCCAACAGACAGAGTATCAATGCCTATGTAGTGTTTAAAACTGAGGATACGGCAGTGAACGCATTAAAACGGTATGGTGTGCATATATGTATACCAGTGTTGCACTCCTAACAGTAGTAAATGAAAGTTGAATGTATGGTATCCCTTGGCTGAGGTGATTGTTGAATATTAGCTCTACCTAGTGTTACCTTTCTGTTCACCTCGGTAATCCTGAAGTGGTGGTTTGTCTTGGGGTTGCATCCAGGTTCAAAAGAAATTACACTAATCAATCTTGATGGCAATGTTTTTGCAGCATAGAAGCTGGAATTTTTTATGTACTTTTTTTGGTTAAAAGGTTTGGGATTGCAAGACATTATAAGCAAAAAAAAAACAACTAGGAAAGTCTTGGGGAGTAGTGAAATTCTGAAAGATATGTCTGGTTTCTCCTGTTAAAGGATCTGTTCTTTTCATTTTTATTTGGAAAAGTAAAATAGGCACTTGGTCTGAATTATTTTACTGTGGCATTTGTAGTTTGTAATTAGAGCTATAAATATTGTGGGTTTTGTGATTTACTATTGTTTTGAGGGATTATCTAAGCCCTACTGTAGTTGACCTGACATTGGGCATCTTGTTTATGGGCATCGGAAGTGTGCTCCATGTTAACCCCTTTCTGATGTCCTGAACTCCTGCAGGAATGGTGTGGAGATTGAGAAGGGCTTCCACATCAGGGTCGACTTGGCCTCCAGAGCCAATTCAGTAAGTGCTCCCACAGAATGTATTCTGTGCGGCTGATTTGAAGATCACAGGCTTTTGAAACATTGTTCATTTAATTTCAGTACCATCATAAGAGGTCCATATTTATTGGCAATGTACCATATGGTAAGTATAAAACCCATCTATGTCTGCAGATTTGTGACAGATTTGTGATATTGGATCATTTTCCTCAATAAATAAATGACCAAGTATGATATTTTAGTCTCATTTGTTCAACTGTGTTCCCTTCACCTACTTTTAGGACTTGTGTGAAAATCTGATGATGTTGTAAGTCATATTTATGCAGGAATATGGAAAATTCTGAAGGGTTCACTAAAGTTCTGAATGTGAATATGATGGGATTGTTTTGTCTAAAATATGAAAGTAGCTGTTTTTGGAGAATTCATTCCCTCAGTCTGGAACACTGCTGTTATAATGGGAGTAATTCACTGGTCAGCTTGTTTGCGGATTCTCTTAGATGTGACTGAACTGTCTGTGCGAGAGCACTTTGAGGAGTGTGGAAGCGTCGAGGCTGTGCGTTTGGTGAGGGACAGGAACACTGGGATGGGAAAGGGCTTTGGCTATGTCCTGTTTGAGGTATGTGAGCAAGCTATTTGCCTGAGGAGCTGCCTTCATTTTTCTCTTTGAAGTGGACTGCAGGAAGGAATTTGATTATCTGGCAGTAACATTGTTTTTAATTTAAAAATCTGATTCTGTCACACAGCATTTTATCATCACTAATAATCCATGTGATAAACTACTAAAAATTAAAAGCTGTTAAAGATTTGGATGTCAGTTTGTACATGGTTAATACACTGACATACAGCAGGTGGTTGGGTCAATGTTTCTTTTTTTTTAATCTTGGATTTGTGTGAAGCCAAGTGTGTACTGTGTGGCTTCTTTCCTCACCAGAGTGCAGATGCAGTGCAGTTGGCTTTGAAGCTGGATGGCTCTGAGCTTCAGGGCAGAAAGATCCGGGTGAAGCGATCAGTGAAGAAGGAGAAGGTGAAGAAACAGGCCTTGGGCAGTGGATCCAAACCAGTGACTGGGAAGGTGGGCAGAGGCCAACATAACCTGGGCTTGAAGGGGAGACTGGATCAGGGTCCCCAGAACAAGCCAAGCAAACACCAGAGGGGGGGCTCTTTCAGGGGGGAAATGGCCAAGCCTGGAATTAGCCAAAAGAAGCAGAACAAGAGACTTAACAAGAAGTTCAAACAGAGAAAATTAAAACACATTTCATAGTGTTTTAATATATAATCTCACCTTTTTTAAATGATGGATGGAGATTGTTGCAGTGTGAATAAAATATTTGTATGAATTTTCTGTGAATGTTTTAACTTTGTTATAATGTTAATCAAAGTTTTGTTCAGATAGCATTAAACAATCTTAAGTGATCGATCTTCTTTTCCAAGTTCAAGCCAACTTGATCATTCCACATGTACAGTATATTCATTATACATACATGCATACATGGGACTGAACTGAGTTTTCTTCCATGACATGTAGCACACAGCAAAGTGGAGCAATTGCACATAGTCCCTGTATTTCATGGGCCCGGTAAGGAGAACAGTACCCGCAAAATGCTGAAGATGTTTAGACCTGTTTGGCTAGGCTTTGTTATCGATGGCTGAGGTATGATCGTGTTAAATCCTGAACTAAAATGAATGAACAGCATTCTCACGTCACAGTTCTTTCTCTTGAGGTGGGTCATGGCTGTGTGGATTGCAGAGGGTATAGCAATCTCAGAACTATTTGGTACGAGAGCCGGAGAGAAGACGATGTGATGCATGACCAACCTTTCGAAGCACTTTATGATTATGGGTGTCAATGTGACAGGGTGAGTCATTCAGACAGGACATAGGATACTTCTTTGGGGCTACAATGATAGTAGTGATCTTGAAGCATGTGGGGACTATTGTCTGGGCCAGTGAGGTGTTAAAAATGTCTGTGAGGACATTTGCCAGCTGCTCCGCATAGTCCCTGATCATATGGCCTGTATTCTGTTCGACCCTCTTTATTTGCGTGGATTGACACTCTGTTTAGGGTCTTCTTCACACTGCCCAGAATCATATACAGGACCTGATTGCCAGGGAGCATGTTGTAAGTGTTTATAATATGGTTTTGTACAGCTGTTGACCATAATATTCACTGCCATACATATTATAGTCACTTCTGTGCTGGAGCATTTTGCAGCCTAACATTAACGAAGCATCCAGGCTTGCTGTGCACTGTAAGAGTAAGAATAGAACTGTGTCTGGTTACTATTGTCCAGGGTCATTTCCTGTAGCCTTCAATTTGCTGAAGTTGATTCCTTTGCTTCATTTAATTGCTGGTGGGCTCAACATTCAATGGATTGGTGAGAGGGGATGATCAAATGTGGAGGGTGAAATTGCAAAGATTATACCAGAGAACAGGACTCCACTTTGGCATACCCATTCATCTTCTGTGCCAAATCTCCTCCTTTACTAAAGCCATTACAGTATTACACAATGTCACTCACTTATCTCACAATCCACCATAAAGAAGATGAATTAATCAACAAATAAGACATCAATGATAAAAACAAAAACTGCATTCTTGATCATTATTTTCATTTGAGACATCGATAAATGGGTGTCTGTCTGCATGATATGCATCAGCATATTTCCATTACTTTAAGAATAAAATAATGCCTTGTTTCACACAGAGGAATATAATGCTTTATGATAAGTAATGTACAGTACTGTGGAAAAGGCTTAGGCAGTCTGAGAAAATATTTGATGTCATTTATCTGGGCAGTCACTGTATATTTGGTCAGATAAAAAATACTATTTAACAGTGTATATATATATATATATACATATATATGTATAGTCTTTCTGTATTTCAAGTTGTGCATAGGAATTGTTTAGTGCATCGGGATAGAAGGCATCACTTCCACAGGACTGTGGTTACAGCCTTTAGTCTGCTTTCAAAGGCCCCTCGTGTCCTTGACATCATTGAAGTGGCCATTGATTGGTGAGCTAGCCAGGACAGGGTCATTTGAGTGCCCTGTAACATAATTAAAATAACTGCAGATTACCACATGACCACTATAAATACAGAAGGAAGCCCCTGGGCATTCTTAGTTTTTTGTTCTTCAAAGGTTTCCATTCCTGTTGAACACTGACTTATCTCACCAAGCCCTACCTCCTAGCTGGTGTCTTTGGGAAGCATTTATACAAGTGCTGTTGCTTGTCACAACAATGGAATGGAAATCACTTGGACGAATACAATTAAAATCACCCCCTAAAAAGAAGACCTAAAATGTGCTTAATACTTAAGTTAACCTTTACAGATTCTCCAACTGGTATTTTCCTCCTTTTGATCCCTAATGCCACATCTTCAGTGTCCAAAATCTGATGAATGAAGTGCATAGGTGCCTTCCGCCAGATTTCTATTTTGCATTCTAGAGAATAGGGATTCACGATACGACATCACAATAGAGCTTGTCTGCGAAATATTTAATGCTTAATAGCTTCACGCAGTGCCTTCAATCTTCTGCTAATGTACGCGTCAAGTCAAATCAATTAACCGTGGTGCTCAATATCACAGTTTTCATCACTGCGTTATTTTTTCGCACCAGCTTTCCCCCTGAGACACGCCCCTGTCGAAACTGATTAGTTAAAGAATGTGACGTAAATTCTGTGCGACTGAAACGGACGTACGTACAATTCAGACAGCGGTACCGGATATTAGGTGCTTCTAAGCGCGTGGAAGATTGACGTTAATTTGGTGTTAAAAGTCTATGTTCTTTACATCTCAGGTAATCAGTTTTTGAAGTCGACCTGTCCATTTCCGAAGTTATGATGGGCAGCAGGACGAGCGCGATAGCCGCTGGGGTTTGTGGTGCTCTCTTTGTCGGCTACTGCATTTATTTCGACAGGAAAAGACGGAGTGACCCCAATTTCAAGAACAGGCTACGGGAACGTGAGTGTTGGCTTTTGCGTTGCCGGGCTGGCTAAATCAAATTACAAAGTGTTGGTGTCTTAAATATTTTTTGTATGAAATATGGTATGGTGGTCGATTGTGGTAAGCCTAATTTTATGCAGGTCTTTACAAGCTTTACCTAAGTTATTCCGTTTACAAGCTGCTCGATGGTTCGGCCCTTAACCTAAATAATTATGAAGCTGGTTAGGCTACTCTCTCTAAGCGGCTAGTCTGTCAAGCTGTAGCGATTTGGCTAGCTGTGACCTTGAGATGCTCACTACCCTGAGGGTGTTCACGTTAACTGACTAAGTTCAGCCAGTTTGTTGTCATAATCATACTGACGTTTTCGTTTATTTAGGAGTCTATACTCGCGTGCGCGTTATGCACGTGTCAATGTTGTATTTTTAAGCTTTCGTGTAATTTATTTCCCTAAAGTACACGCTCAATGTACCCTCCTCTTACTGAGATAATCATCATATCAGAAAGCTACTCCCTCTGTCTTTTAAAATGGCAAGAAAAAACTCATCTTGCTTTCTGCAGAAATATTTATAGACGGTATGGTATCATAATTTACTGTTTTCACTGAACAGGAAGGAGGAAGCAGAGAGCTGCAAAGGAAAAGGCTGGACTAACAAGAGTAAGATCCATTCATCTGCTTAATATATGTTGAAGTTTTCTGTTTAGTTTATACTTTGATTTTATAGTATTTCACCATGGACATGGGTGTACATGTGTTTGTGAATATGTGCTAATTTATCTATACATGTTTAAACCAGAAGTTGCATTGTTTATAAAAGAACTAGTAGGTTTAGAGCTTGCTGGGACAGGGCTTATGGAGCATTAGGTGTGATTTCATTTCAATATTCTGTGTTCCAGCTGCCCGATCTGAAGGATGCTGAGGCTGTGCAGAAGTTTTTCTTGGAGGAGATCCAGCTGGGAGAGGAACTCCTGGCTCAGGGTCAGATGTGCACACACACACACACACACACACACACACACACACACACACACACACACACACACACACACACACACACACACACGTGAATGCTGAACCCCAGTGCCCTCGTTCTGGTGCTGCGTTTCCAGTGTCCTGTCTCTCGGACCAGCAAGCTTCATTGGCTTTCCACAATTGTAAATTTCAGTGCCTGAATCCTCTTCCGAGGGGTGTAAAACTAATGCCGATAACATGCATAACCATTTCTGCAATATGGTATCCAAGTTTTATTTGCCACAGTTTGCACTGAACAATGCTTTGGTCAATTTGATTCGCATTTCTCCAAAACCTCACAGTGGTTCTTCAATGCCATTGTCTTGGTGTGACTTGCTACCGGTTGCATACCTACCACCGAATCTGTCCCGCAATCAGAGAAGTAGCTTCTCTACAGAGAATAAATTACATTCACCTTGATTCCACCAATGATGATTGGTTATGAAAAGGTCTGAATGCTGTTACCAGAAAATTGTGTGCTGATTTGGACATTAAAAGAGGATTTCAATGAAAATATTCACCGTTTTATTATGAAATCCAGCTCTGCGTTTACTATTGAGCAATGAAATGCATTTTCAGATTCTACAATACTTGTTTGCATCCTTACACCAAATCCTTTATTTTGCACACATTTCATTAAAATGTTCCATCTTTATAAGGCAGTCATCACTTTAAGGATGTCTGTTTTGACTGGCGGCCTATGAACCTATCCCCAGGAGACTATGAGAAGGGCGTGGATCACCTGACTAATGCCATTGCAGTGTGTGGTCAGCCCCAGCAGCTGCTACAGGTCCTGCAACAGACCCTGCCACCTCCAGTATTCCAGATGCTGCTCACCAAGCTGCCCACCATCAGCCAGGTGTGGATGCCTGTCATTACTGGGGAGAGTTCTGATACTTGGTTAGATGTAGTGTAAATGGAGGGAGGGCAACTGCATCAAGTCATGCTTGAGTATATTATGCTGCTAGGTTTGAGCAGAATCTGCGTTGTTTGAGCCTGAACTAAACTGAGAACTTGTGTGAATGGAACCCTCATCCAATCCAAACCTCAATGGGGCATTCTTGTAAACCCCCCTGTAGTCAACCTTGGTTGCTGGGACAAGTAAGAATGCTACATCAAGCCCAGAATTTCTGCAATTGAGGGCTCTATCTCTGTGGCTCTTAGTTGTGTATTTTCTTGGACAAATGTATATAGTTTTAAAGGTGAAACAGCAGAGATCCATCTGAGATTGAGAAGGCAAAGTTGTTTAATTTTGATGCTTGGTCAATGTGTCTTGTAACCATAGAACTTCCTTTTCACAGCGAATTGTCAGTGCACAGAGCCTGACTGAAGATGATGTTGAATAAGTGTTTGTCGGCCCCTCCCACTGCACACCTGCCTCCGACCACAGGACAGACTCTGCTGCCCAGCACTTTGAGATTTGTTCAGCCACTCTTCCATCCCTTTTAATTTAATTCACCTGTAGATTTTATTTGTTTTAAACACTGCCCGCTCTGTCCTGTTGTTCGTTTTTGGATAATTTCCCATCCCAGCTCCCAGCATCTTTTTTGCATGTCTATATGGTGCGTTGCATTTTTTTTAAGATGGGGGGGGGGGTTTAAAGGTACTGTGGACTATCAAATTGTAAAGCCAATCCAGACCAATGGGGCGGGGGTGTCGCAAAGTTTGACACGTGATGGAATAAATCGTTATTCCTGTTTGAGATGTCATACTGATGCTTAAAAACAGCAGAAATCTTAATTCCCCACTACAGCTTTCAATACACATTGCATAGGGAAGTATACTTATCTGCGTTCAAAAGGAACCTCGCTTGTTTAAGGATCTGTTCCATGGTTGCTCAGATGCAGGCAAAGGGTTTACAAATCCATTTGGCTTTTAAGGGAAGTGTGATCACTTTCCGGTGCTTACTTTGAGTGGGTGTATGGGTATTCCACTTTAATGAACTGTCTTGAACACTGAAATTTGTTTAATATTTTCAAATGAAATGACATGATTAACTTTTTGGTGGCCTGTAATATACACTGCCCAGCCAAAATAAAGTCACACACTTCAGTCTTTCATTTGACCATCTTTATCTTTTGTTAAGGAGCATTTGTTGTGGCATTTTTTTGGACGAGCTTATGCGATGTCTCCTTTTCATCTTAGGTTTGCATTCATTTTTCATAGAATCTGGTATTGACGACAAGAGTCGAATCCCTCCATATTTGCTTACTTAAATTGAAATGGTGACTTATTTTTTTTCAGCCAGTTAGTGTATGAATGATGTCACAGTTCTGGAAATGATAGTATCTTCTAACATAACACTGTTTGAATTTGGTTTTCAAGTTACTTTTTCCCCGTCATTACAGGAAAATGACAGTAAAACTGGTAAGATGGGATTTCTTTTTCTGTCATGTTTGTTTTGTCTTTTAAATCTTCCTACATGGATGTTAATTCAATTATCTATTAAAATTTAACTTCAAGGAATTAAAGTACAAAATGTTGGGTGCTGGTAAGCCAGTTTTGGACTGCCTGAACAATGAAGATTTAAGCTCTAGAATGATGAAAATGTTTTTTATTGGGGGTTGTTCTGATCAAAGATCCCTGCACATAGTCTAAAATCATTGTGGTCTCCTCCGCAGCATGCATGTTTAATTGCAGTGCTCCCACCTCACTGAGCTTCCCTGACTGTGTACTGTCTTGCATCTGTCCTTCAACGTGCTCTCCCCGGGAACACTCAGGTGGTCTTTACCTCTGCTGGCCCTCTTTGGGGTGAGGTTTGGGTATTGCATTATGTCAGTGGGCCTTTTGAATGTTGCTGAGTCCGTGGGTCTGGAACTTGAGATGGTGGAGGATGGTGTCAAAAAAATGGCTTTAGCAGCAGATGGTACCAGATGGGATTTCCTGAAGAAAGGAGGTCCTTCCCAGCAAGGGGGAGAAGACCGGCATTTGTTACTTCTGTATGAAATATTCCATTACTTTGTGTGATCATTTGTAATCTATAATAGAGTACCTATGTAGGAGCTGTTAAAGTTACAAACATTGATGTCCCCTAATATTTTATGTTTTAACTGATTTTTATTCTTATTTGGCTGTTGCAAGCATGAGGGGAATATTAAAATCTTAATATGCTTTATCTCAACGTCTCAATGAATGGAGTCCGTGTTTGCTGAAGTGATTTGCGTAGTTCAATGCACTATTATATTAGTTTCAAAGTGATTGGCGAATGTTGCACAAGTGGGGAAAAAAGTATGTTACCACCAGATGGCAGCATTGGTACGGCAGACTAACTTTGCAGTAGGTGAAATGTAGTTGAATACATCATGAAAATCGCTTTGCGTAGGTCCTGACTTCTCGGGTTGCAATCCTCAGTAAACAGAATTTTATATTATGCTTTATTTAAAATCTGTCAAGTTTTGAGGGGATGTTTTTCAAAAGCTTATTTCTCATGTCGTTTATAGGAGGAAGATATTGAAGTGAATCATTACAGACTGTTGACTTTTAACAATTTAGCAGTAGATGGACAGAGCAAGCCTGGCAGCCAATCTACAGCAGCGCACACATATGCACACACAATAGGCATTTCACTTAATTTCATGTCTTTGACTTTCAGGAGAAAACATGAATTAACAAGTGGACTCCACGCACAGAGTGGGGGTGTGAGGCTGCAGTTATGTCCACTGAGCCACTGTATCACCTATTCAACAAAAATTCACCAAACATCAACAACAAACACCAAAAGCTGTCTTTAAGGGTTGGCGTTACTTCCGGTAGGTAGTGTCGATAGACTTCAGGTTATACAGACGTGTTCAATCTGCCTTTACTTTGTTAATGGCATGATTTCAAACTAAGCTCATAATATTCCACTCCATCTGACCACAGTGCTTCCACACATCCACATCTAGATGCCCATAATGGCATATATATTAAAACTGACAGCTGGTTATAAAAATAGAAGGAGCTGGGTTAGGAGTTGTATGGTGTTCAGGGAATGTGATGTCCTTCACAGGGACCCTTTTTTCGAAGCTGCATAGTACCCCAGGTGATACTGGATGCGTGTGGGTGGTTTGGCACGTATGCTGTTTCTCTGGAACTTCTCTGCATCCAGGGCTGAGATGTGACATCCAGCTGGACCAGCTGCTCCCCGAGTTTCCCTTTGGTGGCCCCTGTTGGACCTAGCAACAATGCTCTTAGGAGCCAATCCTGTGTGCTGAATTTAGGTCTGGCCAAGCCATTACACGTGAAACAATGTAAGCAGAAGTCTGGCCCTCCTGCCTGTTCCAGTTTGGTTTTTCATGGACCTGACTGATGTCTCTCATTGGACGAAAGCAGGCGAGCCCTTTGGCGGGCAGGTTGGCGGCACATCCCATGTGGCAATGATCATTTGAAGTGTGGCCCACGTTGCACTGCTGTAATGTTTACGCAAAAGGCTGTATCAACTCACCACCAACAGATGGGACTCTGAAGACATCCTTCGAATATAAGTCCCTCAAATGAGACTCGAATGGTTTTTATATACTTTTGAGAGCCACGTATGCTACCAGGGGCCTACCTGTGATGATCCACGCAGATATTGCTTATGAAATCTCAAGACGAAAATACGCCAACGTGACTGTCCGCACCCTGGTTGCAGGAATTCTGCTGAATGCGTCTTGCCAGGAAGGCTAGGCTGTGTGTGTGTGTTTGCACGGCATGGGGGATTATCCTACATCTTGTCAGTGAGCAGCTGACTTGCAGCTGTCTGTGAGGCATGCATCCCGCTGTCTGGGGGCCCGACATTCTGAGGGAGGGTCCGCGCAGTAGCAGGGGAGCCTGCCTGAGGTTTTCCTCAAAGAAGAAAACAAGATGGGGGGGTATGAACCAGAATTTCTGGAAGTTGCTTTGATGTTGTCCTCCTCCGCACACAGTAATAGGGGCCTTTTGAAGGTGCTGGCAGATGGAGGTTTATTTTTGCAACTTATAGTTTGTCTTTTGCTTTTTTCCAGGCACTCTTTTTTTGATGAAACCCCGCAGGCCTGCTTTTCAAGCCAATGCATCATGGGTTGCTGAAAGCTCTAAGCCAGATGCAATGGATGACGCTGTTAAAGGGTCTGTCAGGACGATGTCTCCCTGCTTTTGGTAGGTGTGGCGTCTCGTGCCCCCCGTAAACACCATGGTGTTTACAACGTGCTGTTTGTCAGACTTCATGTCATGAGTGTGCCCAGTGATGTGGCCTTGCGTTTGCCCATTTTGTGTTCGTGAACAGCAGCGGGATGCCAGACCTATGACCCAGTGTGGAGTCTGGGTCAGTTGGGGGAGGGGGGGGGTTTGGTGTTTAAGAATCTCCATTATAAAAAATGAGATTAAAACTATGTACAGAAGTTGACCTGCAGGAACCAAAGGATTGCCAGCCAGTACTCTTCACCTTCTGGCTAATTTGATGTCCCAGACATGAATCAACTGAGCGCAGAGTTGGCAGTGGCCATTTCTGCATGGAATGTCACATGCAACTTAGGGAGCTGTTCTGGAAGTTGTACGGTCGTGTTGGCATTTAACACTCCACCCACTTCAACCCTCACTGCAGCCCTGCATTCGGCCTGTCTCCCGGCATCTGCATCCTTGATTTCTGTTTATGGCCTTGCTGTGTCTGTCTAATTGCCCCCTACTGTGGGGGGGTTTCCAGGAGGATGTTGTCATAAGGGCAGGCATTTAGGACACCTTGGGAACACGGGAGAGGTTCTAGGTTCAAGTTCTCTTTGAGGGAATCCTCAAAGATGGAGGATGTTTGTCTGTGTGTGTTTCTTGGGGCATGGCACCCACCCTTTGGTAAGTGAATAAGCGGTGTTTGTGCAAGGGGCAGGGTGTGGCATCTGTGAGGCTTTCACTCAGATGCAATCTGAAACGTCCCCTTTGGAAGACAGATAGAGGCCTAATTATTTTTATCTGAGTCTGCAGCTGTTTTTCATGGGCTTGGCAGGCATGGCCTGAGGCCCCGACTTGCCAGGAGACCAAGCCTGAAAGCCTCTTTTTACAACAGGAATAAAACCTGAAAAAAGCGGATTCGGGGCCCAGAAAAATCACAAGTGCTGGAAGATGTATTTTCCATGAATTGCAGCCCCCATATATACATAAATTAATATAAAAATACATTTGTTGATTTCTTTTCCAGGATACACACATAGTGGAACCCAGGCAGAGGCGGCAGGGGGGGAGCTTGGAAATGTTGGAGTGTTACTCAGGGCTTACAAAGCAGGGAGGAGGGCAGAGGAAATGAAAGGAAAAAGAGAGGCTCTGTGTGTAGGCTGAGGGTAGGAATGGTCACTGCCCGCTGCTCGCTTTGCCTCCAGGAAAGAGCTGGGGGGGCGACAAGGCACTGGCCTGCCCCCCCCCCACCCCCCCAAGCACTGTGTGGCTGCCCTGTTTCCTAGATAAATAGCCATCCCTGTCCTGGTGCACTCACTCACCCTTTCCAAGGCAGCTGCTGCGTACCGCAGTGCTCCCACAGTGCGATGGTAGAAGCATCCTGAAGTTAACACTGGGTTGACATTGCTGTTCCTGACATGGCAGGGGCTGCGACTCAGGGCAGTGGCTGTCCTTGCTTACGATGGATCCTATCAGAGGTACAACAGCAGTCCTCCGGGGACATGACCTGGCTGCCCTCTGGTTACGAACATAGCTGATCTTATTTTGCAGACCTATTGTAACATAGTGCTGGTTGTGATTCCCCTGCACTGTGCACCATCAGTAGAAGCCTTTCAGAGAATTTGAAAGTTGCTGAGGCTTTTACTTCTCAGGATTGCAGAGGGAGGTTATGGTAGTGTGGTGTTTTCTAGGTGGACTAATGCTTTAGGCTTGATGGAAACACTGAGGAATGGAAAAACTTTTAAAAATACCTGCTGTTAAAAATTGCATAAGCCTTATCTGTCTCTTGTCTAAACCTAATCTTTTACAGAGCAGCGGACCGCCAGATACTTGCAAATGTGGGTATTGTTTGGGCCACCACATGTGTCACTGCCGACATCTGGCCACTAGGGGTAGGTGCTGCACCAGGCAGACCAGCACTGCTCAAAGCTAAAAAGGCTCCCGTGGCAACGGGGAGAGGGAGACACATCACATGGAGACTCACCTTTTACAGTAGGACAAGGGGAAGAAGAGAAGGAAAAAAAAAACACAAACAGGGGAAAAAGGAGTGTATTGGAAACTGACTTTGGAAGTTGGAGTCCCCCCCACCAGGCCTGTAAGTGATTAGGTCGTTTCCATAAAGCAGGGCCTGTCATTTCTGCTTGCTGCCATGGTAACCTGTCAGGAATGTCCAGTGTAGGGTTTCAACATCATAGATATGACTCCAAGCAGCCAGACTTTGGACGAATCTCTGTTCCTAGTACAACTATGGCACTGGAAAGGAGCCTGACTCCCTGCAAAGCTGCTGCCCTACTTTCAAGACTCAGGAAAAATGTAATAATGTTGAGATCGTTTTCTCCAGGGCAACTCTGTGAACAGATTCCTGGAACTCAAAATTTAAAGCCACTGTTTCGGTGTGACCTGGGAATACCTCTTGCACAACGTCCGCCTTGGATAACCCAAATTGTAAACAACTGTTGTTTTTCTTTTCTTCCCTCTCCTCAACACTGGCTCTGAAAACATAGCTTGCCGGAGGAGAGATTAAAATCTAAATTGTGAAGCGAAGGGAGCATTTCAGTATTTTTCTCTGACAGCAACTAGAAGTTTAAAGAAAAAGACCCCTAGGCATACAGCCTGCAGGATGGGGGTCCACTTCTCATTGTTGGGATCAAACAAGTGTGAATGGCCAGGCCTGGTCTGGCCTTAGCTTTCGGCAGGATGCACCATAGAAAGGCCGTATGGGTACCCGAGATCTTTGAGTGGCGCTCGCTGCGTATTGTTACGCCTCAGACGAAGCAACCCTAGAAGGCCTACTCACTGGAGGGGCTGGGAGGGCAAATTCTTCTCTCCATGAGGGCCAAAAGCAGACTGGAGCAATGCAGGTTAGGCATCTGCCCACCGGCACCGGAGCCCATTCTGGCGAGTGCCGCAAAATCGCGTCACACTGTGTAAGAGGAAAGTCACGCTGCATTTTGCCTCTTCGTGGCAGCCAGAGATGGACAGATAACTGGGGGTGGGCGACATGAGGGCTGCCTCTCTCTCTCTCGCTGTGCCCCCCAGAAAAATTGCGGAGGGGGCGCGAGCCACGGAACGTGCCGGAGCGGAGCCCGCGATAATAATCGCAGCTGTGCTGGGATTTAATTACACGAGCGGCTGAAAACCCCATGTCATTCATCTCAAGAATTCTCAGGGACAATCTAAAAATAAGCCCTCCAAATGCTAACCGCCACACGCATGACCCAATTTCCTTTTCCAAACGGCTGAGGACAAAAACACAGGCACGCGGATCAAGCCCGTGGAGTACATGTCTGGTGCTTCTGTCCCCCACCTTCTGCTTTTGCCCCTCCTCCATCCCTTTGCCCCATCTCCCTCGAGGCATCTTGTGCGGCCTGTCCCTGTCCCGGCATGCCTCTCCTTCTATCGCTTTGCCATATCGGCAGCTTCTCCAAGGACTCTGATACGTTTAACTTGCTGGTGTGGGATCCACAATCCGCAAGCGTCTGGGAGTCAAAAATAGGACATGTGACTAGGCCAGCCTGCTATTGCAATTTACAGCATGATCTAACCTATGAATATAAAAAGTATTAGTTTATCACTATTTTCTTACATAAATACATTTAAGGATGTGAATCGGAGAAAGGTGATCCTCTGAGCATTTTTAAAACATGACATTTGCGTGCATCCAGTAGACTCAGGAAGCATTACTGTAAGATAAGCGTTTTAGTGGTGGAAAGTCCTGCACAAATGGAAGAGAAAGACGAGCCAGCCTTCAGAAGTGCAGTCAGGGCAAAGGTGTCACTTTCACATGCAAGGTGATGATGACAAAGAGTGTTTTTTTTTATTGTTTCTGTGCTGTGTCATCGTCTGATTGCCCGAGTGGGAGCAGACCTCACAGTCTGGGTGAAAGACAGAACAACGGGAGGAAGGAATGTGGCAGCGTGGTGAGTTTGTGTGTCGGCTCTCAGGCTCTGTCAGAATCAGCCCCAAGTGCTGTGTACAGCCTGGGCTGGCCTCACATCCCCCGTAGGCCACCCACTTGGGAGACTCGACCCTGGGGGATGTTCACAGACAAGGGGAGGGGCTTTGGTCCAGTAAGCACAGCTGTGCTGGGTGCTTTTTATTTCCACAGGGCTGTTTTTCTTTCCATTTTAGCCCCTGGTTGCGGTGAGAAATGTAAACAAGCCCAGTGGCAGGTGCGGCAGCTGGGCAGCATGCTGTAGGGGGGACACCACCTTCCCACCACCCTTCTCGTGAGACGACGTTGTAACGCCCCCTAACTTTTTCCGGTTCAGTCATTCACACCAGTCTCGACTGTGGCCCGGCTTCTGGAGCCGAGGAGGCAAAATGCCGTGGCTTTCTGAATGGGGGATTATAAACAGATGAATGCAGGCGCTGACATTGGGGGGCCTCTCCCCCCCCAAAAGGAGGAATGTTGTGGGAACGGGGTTCCTGGCAATATGTGACTGTTTGTCATGGAGCAAATACTGTACAGAATTATCTTTTGGCTGGGCCAGATTTTGGTGGGGGTTTCCGATGAAGCACACCAAGTCAGAGAACGAAAACATGAATCCACTGCGTTCAATAGAACATATACCAGGAAACTCGCTTCTTTAGGACAAAACTGGCAAAACAGACTTTTTATTTCCTTGGAGAAAAACGATCGATTTACCACAGCTGCATTTGTCTGTGAAGCTTCTACAAAATATTTGTTTCTTATAATTTTACGATGTTTTCTGGCATTAATATGCCCCTATGTCTGTAGAAACACCCTGTCACATTTTAATGAAAAATGAGAAATCATTTAATAGCTGTTTTACATTCCAGCGTGAGGAGATGACTTCAGAATTGCCCGGGGCTTTGAAAAGCATGCTGTCATCACTTTTCTTGAAGTTGTCCCTTTCTCTAGTTTCGAATCATGGTTTGTTCAGCCGGAGTGAATATTACAGTTTAATCTGAGTATGATGTCCTCTAGGCAAATGGGAGATGTTACTCTCTTTAGATGGCTCCTCACATGTTTCCTCTGCCCTAGCTGCAAGCTGTCTGGAAAGTGTCATTACCCAACATATTGGTCTTTTCCTTTATTTTTGCATTTCTGGTTAACACAGCCAAAAGCAGATCCCCTGCTCCCATCCAAAAGACGAGTCATTTTATGATGCAGTTTAGAGTTGAGGCATCCAAAATTTTGGGGACACTAAGACCCACGTCTGTTATCTTCCTCAGTGACCTGACCCCCCCACCACCTTTCCTTCTCTTCCTCTCACCAGCCTGAGTGGCGCTTAATGTTTCTTTTGTATTTCTGTTACATTTCAAGACTCATTCAAAAACAGCAATAAATAGGGAAAAAAAAAACAGAGAAGCTGGTCTATTTAATACAGATTCCAGACATGGAGGCGCAGGGTAGACCTAGATACAAGGAAGGTTTCCTGGAGGGTGTCGTGTGGGTGACCTTCACTTAGACACATAGAACCTTCAAGTCTGGACCCACAGACCCGCTAATTCAGTGCCAGGAGAGTTAGACAGCGTCCTGCTTCTGTCACACGCCTGTCCTGTCCTTGTTCCTTGGCTCAGGGACAATTACTGGTTTAGATTACAATTTAGTTTGAGTAGTTGAAGTTTCAGCCCAAGCTTTTACCCAAAGAGATTTGTCATTTTCAGTCATTGACACTGGGTATTTTCACAAGAACAATTCAAGTATATTAATGGTCAAACAGCATGGGACTACCCTATGACCAGTCCTTAAGTACACTGCTTCCTGTTAACCCATGGTATGGGATGTCTACAACATTAACCCATACCGTAACTAGCACTAACCTGGGTGTGTCACTAGTAGGATGTGAGACGCCACTCTTACACTGGACCTGAATGATCATCCAGAACACAATCTTAGGAGAAAGGCAGCTCTTTGGGTCTTGGGATCTGAAACTGCCCCCTCCCAGAAGCAGCTGGTGCCCCTTGTGGCCTCACTGTTCACTGAGCAGACGGCCCCTGAAATAGCGCCAGGGAAGGTGAGCTGGGTCGGGACAGCAGGGGGGTGAGGAAAGGGCAGGAAATCCTACACCATGGCACCAGGCCCATCTGCAAGCTACCCTTGCCACACTCTGCCAGGGCTGCCATCAGGGAGAGGGGCAGCTGGGGTAAACGGAGCAAAGGACCAGAGTTGGGGCCTAGCAGGGGGCCTCACACCCCCACCCTGCCTGCAATGTCAGTTTTAACCTCACCTCACTGATGGCTGCTTAGTGGGTTGGGGGTTTGAATTTTAACCTCTGATCTGTGATTGACAAGCTTGCATGTTCTCACTGGGCTGTGCCATGATCCTCCTGCAATCTATGGGCAGTCAGGTGAATTGGTGTTCCTGAATTACCTATGATGTGTCAGTCCTGTGTTAGAATGATTTACCACCTGTACTGTCCAATGCCTTGCACTCTGTGCTCCCTGGGACTCTGTATTAGATAAGTGGATGAATGGATTCTTATATTTCAAAGCAGAAAAATATGTATAAGGAAAAGCAGAGGTCATCAACACAAATTCCAACCAACAGGTACAGTCCAATTTAGTGAAGGTTAATTCTTATCTTAATGACACTCCCAAGGGGTACAGAAAAGGTTTATAAAATAATTAGCAGTCAAAAATTTTAGCGTGAGGTTGGCCTTAGCTGCATCAATAGTAGTGCACAGGAGTTTATCAGAGCTGTGTAATGAGAGTTAGTGCAATCCTTTAAAGTGGCTTGAGTCACCTGTCCTAAAGTGGTGATTCCTGTGATCTTGGAGCTTACCGTGTGGCATGCACACAGGACAATTTTAAAAAGGGACGGATGGGGGAGGGGCATATGTTTCGATGTCACAACATGGCCTTCAGTAGTGACAGTGTTTTTTTTGTTATCAAACACATTCCTCTGTCTGCTACCTAAAATTTTCCATGACTGGAAGAGAGTTGCTGTAACCTACTTCCAGTAACAAGGAGATAATCATACCAGCTCCATTAAAAACAAACAGGGGGTTTTAAAGTTGGGAACAGCTTGGAATGGATTCAGCTCTGAAAGCGGAGCCACGTGTGGCTAACAAACAGAATACTGAAGGGTAGAATATTGAAAGACTCAGGATGAAAGATCGTTTGGTAACCTGCAGCCAATGACCTTCTTTTGTGTACTTAATCCGCAGGCAGGTATTTAATTTAATTTCCACATAAACCTAAGTGCTCTGCATCTATTCTCTCTATGACAGTCTGACCCCCAGCCAAAAAGCTTTCATACTTTGAACCAGGGGCACCAATGCAGTCTGAGCCGTTTGCAGCCGGTGCCAGTTAATCCCAATCGGGGGAGTGTGTCAATGGCGCTTCCCTCACAAGCATGTAAACTTCATCCTCATAGTGTGTGGCCTCAGCTAGAATCAGTTCATAATGCTTTTTAAAAAATCTTTCAGAAAGCCTTCATATTTTTTTTTTATTAACATATTAAGGTAACAGGGGTGGAGGTTTGGTCTCTGACAGTTTTCCGGAAGGATCCCAGGCCATTTCGCTTTACAGCTTAGCGAAAGCTGGTGAAGAACCCTAAAGCTGGTTCTGTGGAGAGACATGTGGAGTTCTCTGTTCTGGTCTTTGATTCCCAGCCCTCCTTTTATGGATTTCCATTTTGATGTGGAGTGAGTTGGAAGATTTTCCCTGCAGATTTTTTCAAGGATTTAGCTGGATATCTAAAATAAGCATTGACATTTACAGTTTCTCTGCAAAATATTCAAATACTTCTGCATAATTTAATTTCAAATAAAATCTCATTTTCAAAACTGTCCTGGCTAATCACTCAAAACAGGGAATTCCTTTGTGCTGAAGAGTAAATGATGACTGAATTGGATAAATTCATCTGCATAAGTAAATCAGAGTGAAAAAAAATGTTTTCTGACTAAAATACTTGTGCATAGTTATACATTTCAAAAATAAGATTTTGCTGAGACTTTGTTGCTTTTTCCAAATGAGACAAATAAAAGTGCCATTTTTTATTACTGGTCTAATGAGAAAAAAATAAGTCTGATACCCTTTAAATCCATTTAAATAAATTACTGACATATTCCATAACTATTTGTGTGGTTGGCACAGTATTTAGGACCATTGTCTCACACCTCCAGGGTTTGGGGGTTTAAATCCCTTCTCTGTGCTTTGTATGTGGATTTTGAATGTTCTTTATGTAGTATATGGATTTCCTCTTTCAATCTATGTACCTGTGCAGTTGGGCTACTTGGTGTCTGTTGCCTATAAAGCATGACTAATGATTGTGTTCCTATGTACAGTACTGTGCAAAAGTCTTGAGCCACTGCTCATTTCTTCATATCTTGCTTCCAAAGAACCAGACAGTCTTGTATTTTTTTAATGTAGTCTTCAGGAATAGTTCTCCAGGCTTCCTGAAGGACTTTCAAAGTTTCTGGCTCTCATTTTCAGTCCAGTCTCTGTCCCTGACCAGTTTCATAGGAATGTTTTTTGTTTGTTAAGCCACACAGTGACCTACGTACAAATCATTCAAACATATCAAAGCCATCTAACTTAAGGGATGAACCAGTGAAGAAACAGGTGCAGATGATTACAGATGATGTTGCAATAAATCACTGTACCTATTGTCCCATTTTCCTAGCAAAATATAAAGAAATGACGGGTTGGCCCAAGACTTTTGCACAGTACTGTATGTACAGTACCTTCCAGTGGACTGGCATCCTGTCCAGAGTAATGCAGCCTGGTACTCTATACAGTGTGGGCTGGGATTCAGGCCACCATGACCTGGATAAGTGATTTGAAAATGGATGGGTATCCCTATGAGCCTGACTATGGTAAATGGTTAGAAAATGGATGGATATATTCCATATACATTATTTCTGGTGTTATAAGGTAAGTGTTATCAAAATAGTTTTCATAGATTTGTTTCTTCTTAATCAGGGTGTAATGTGAGATGATGAGACCGGCTGTCATACAGTTCTGTTTTATATTTTGTCATGCAGTTTTATAATCCTTTTAGCCATATAATCAGATTGATGCAGGCCTGTATGGTAGTGACACCAAAACTCCATTCAGACCCACCGTCGCTCCACTGCTCCTTGTGGCCTTGCCCTGAGGTCCACCATGTCCTGCAAAGAGCCGAACTGGATGATCAGCAGACGCCTGCCGTTCCCCCCATGATCTGTAATCCCATCTCACATTGTCAAAGTGTGACTAATCCGAACCCTCCTGAACCTCAACAGAGTGCACGTCTGGGAGCCTTGTTGGCTGTCGTAATCATAACACCGATGCTCGGAGGAGTCTGACAACACGTTTAATTTTAAAACTATACCGCCAATACATTTGCATATGAAAACGGCTTTGATGTCTTTATCCAGAGTGCCCGTCTTTGAAGTCCTACAAGTATCCTTGTTTTCCTTACTGAAATATGATAAAGAAGACACATGAAGTTAATCATTGGTGGGTGGAATCAAGAACCACTACCTCAGTGTGTGTCCCCCTGGCCTCACCACTTAATCTGCCTCCTCGTTGTACGGTGCATTTGAATTGGACCGACGCATTGCTGATTAATGAATCAATTACTCCAGTTTGTTCTTGGCTTGAATGCAGCTTTTGATAATCCACTCAGCGCAACATGGACCTATGGATGGGATCCAATGAGGGAAATTAACATATCCATCAGCCCTTGAGATGCGACTCAGCAGCTCTTGACCGAAGTGCGTTCTTTTTTACGCTCAATGCAATTATGAGTAGTCTAATATTTACGGTATCTTCTCTGGCACAAACCAGGAGACATTAGGCACAATAAAACGTGTTTGTCTATGCTCTTTTGAAGCACAGTGTTTCTGTTAGCTTCAGCAAGATTTCTCAGACAGGCATGCTCTGTGAAGTTTGTGGCCATAAATCTGAAGCTATTTAGTGTAACATCACACGCGTGTTTCTCAATCCCTCACCCTGACTGTTGATGACTTGTGAGATGTTCTGGTCTGCTTTCAAATAGAGTCAGTAGCTTGACGCTTCATTGGTCTTGTTGATGACTGCCTGCCACCGCCCACATCTCTGAACGTTTACAAAATGGCTGCTCGACAGGAAGTCCATTCCTGTCTGCTACAGGCCTGTCCTCTGCTGCTTTGTGGCATAGATTGCCTTGTGTGGTGTCTTTCTTAATTCTTGAAGTGCGGAAACCCCTCTCCACTTCAGTTCAATCCTGATGCATGACCATTTCTTGCCATTGTTCTCTGTCTGCAATGTGAAGCCCTTGATGAAACAAGTGAAGAACAGGTGGTTGGACTTGTGGAGGACAGGCAGAGTTCTCGCCACTATGTCTGTCAGAGCCTCCAGCAACGATATCAGCTGTTTGCATTCAGCTCGCTAGTCGAACATTCATATTGAGCAATTTTTGTTTTCTTTTACAGCACTCTGTTGTCATGCCCCCCACCCATCCACAGTGTCGCAGAGCACCATTTTACAAGTTGCATTTTGTCGACCAGTCAGAGACATGGAGTACCCCTCCTCCCCCCAAGCACAAGCAGGTCCTAAAAAGGCTGAATAATTTATGCTCTGAAACAGAATTAGAGAAGTGGACTGGAAGGCAGAAATGAGCATGCTTCATTCTTTTTTTTTTTTTGAATCAATTGATCCCTCAGAGGAAGGGATACGGGTAACCATGGCAACTGTTATAGAGTTACCGAGCATTTCGGGCTTTGGTCTGCATAGTAACAGATTCTGGCGCTAAAAGTCCTGCGGGTAGGTTGAATAGGAGGCCTCTAAACTCCATGGGTAAAAATGGGAAAGGAAGAAATGGAGGAGCTTACAGAGTCAGACTGTGGAGCGGATTCACTGGACTCACAGAAATGACATATTGCTGCCTAACCTTCTGTTGACAGGATAGTTGATATTACATTGCATGCAAATTTTTTAAATATCTAACATCACCATAAAGAAAAGAAAAAGATTCTGTGTTTAAAAGGAACATTTTGTTATTCTAGAAACATGAGTATCTGCATGTCACGATACTGGAAATTCTTTCTTAAATGTCTCAATTGGTGCAAGGGCAACAATACCACTTCTACCCAATGTAGTGCAGAGGTGTCGGCCTTCTTTGATGAAAGGCTCTGCTTCATGTTGGGCCTGGGCCATGTGGTGTTCTGGCCCACCATATGCATATGAATATCACCACGGACCTTGAAAACCATGGGGATCAAAAGCTCGACTGGGAACTCTGGCGCGACTCTCCAATCAGCAAAAAAAAAAAAAAAAAAACTCTGCCACATGTATGCATTGTGTTGACATGGCAACGAGGTGTTCCAGACTGGGACTGGGTTGCCAAGTAACGTCTGGGTTATGTGCGTGGGCTCATGGAGATCGGAGGTTGGGGTTTGTAAATCCAAACACCCTGATACGGTGAGCTGAAAACCCTGTTGAACAGAGAGTAGCTGGGCCAGCTCTGAAAGCTTTGACTTCCCTCTTGCTGTTCACCTTTCTTGTCTAGAGATGTTGTACCTGTGTACAGTAAGGAGCACCTGTGATCCACCTCGGCCTGGAAGCTGATCGGTGGACAACCTTATGTGTCCCACGCCAGGCATGACAGTGGTCTTCTTGTGATGTTTGGTTTAACATCAAAATTCCAAACATTCAAAATGCTTCAATTTTCACATCGATCTTAAATGATCACTTTAATTTTCAACACAGTTCCACTCATTTCCCAAACCCCTTAATCCTATTCAGGGTCGCGGGGGGCCTGGAGCCTATCCCAGGCAGTTTTAGGGCATTAGGTGGGGGACACCCTGGATGGGGTGCCAACCCATCACAGGGCACAGACACACACTCACACGCCCAATCATACACTAGGGACAATTTAGTGAAGCCAATTAGCCTACAACACATGTGTTTGGTCTGCAAGAGGAATCCAGAGTACTCAGAGGAAACCCGCAAAACACAGTGAGAACATGCAAACTCCATGCATCAACACAGTTTTTCTGAAATAGTTTTTCTTGAGCAATTAAGGAGATATCCTTCACTAAAAGCATCTAGATCAGTCTTGGGACCTGAAGGCTCCAGGTTAGTCCAGTACCTCCATCTCTGACCTGCCTGCTAAGTCCAGTGGCCTCACAGAGGAACTGATCAGAAATAAATACAGGATTAAAATCTTCCTTACCGGAAGACTGAAAGCAAACAAGAAGCACGTGTAAGCATTGTGTTCTGATGGAGCAGGATGTCATGGGCTTTAAACTGAAAGTAGGCCATAAAAAGCAGTGCTTTGAAAATGGCGAGGCAGAGCGAACACGTCTGTGTTACCCAGGCTCTGTCTGCACTACTTAGAGGAAATAGCACTAGCCTGTACAGAAAGTCAATGTATCTGAGAAGATGATTATTGCATGATCTTTGGTGCATTTTTTATAGTAGACAGGACAGTCACCACACACATCCAAGACTGGGGGGTTTGAATTCCAACTCTGCTGTGAGTGACTGAATACATGAATGCTCTCATGTATTGCCCCATGTTGTTTTGGTGTCCTCCTACTGCCCAAAGACATGCAGTTACACTAACTGGTGTCTCTGAATTGTCTGTGTCCTGTGATGGAATGGCATCCCATCTAGTGTGTACCTCTATCCTGTGTCCTGTGCTGAGATCACACCACACAATCATACATTGGATCAGCGGTTGGATGTCTTTCAACCTGAGTTTTTTTTTACTTTTTGACACATTGCCCTAAGCACAGCTGTACTGATATCCGTAACAATTTTGTATTCCAAGTTCCATTCACTGTTGTATTCAATAAGTTTTATTATCATGGGTCAAGTGAATCATTTTGAATGCAAGTGTGAGTTGAATGAAACTGTGATTAGTTACAGTTGTTTTGCATCTATTTTCTTTCTTCTCGCATGCAATACGTAGAAGCCCTTGAGGAGAAATTCAGAACTGACCTTCCCAAATGGTCAGCCAGTATCCAGAGGCCCACTGGACTGAAAAAAATTGTCTCCAAGATGTATGCACACCATGTCCAGCAATCAGCAGATTTGTCAGCCAAATCTACATAGACACATGAAGATGCATAACAAAGAAGTTTAATAGTTTATGCATGGTTCTACAGTTCTACAAGTTGGTGATGCAGCTTATGAAAATCCAAGCATTGGCTGTCTCAGGCTGTTATGGGCACCAGTGTTGACATATGCAGGTGGAACTCAGTTATCTGAAAGTGTTTCAGTTACAGTATAATGCTAAAAGTATGTGGTCATCCCTATTATTTAGTGGAATTTGAGCTACACCTATTGTTTACAGAGGTGTATAATTAAATCACACAGCCAGAAACAAATACTGGTAGTAGAATGGATCGTACTGAAGAGGATAACGATAACACCATCTTAGGATGTAACCTGTTCAACAAATCTAATGTCTGCCCTAGTCAACTGTACGTGAAGTTATTGTGAAGTGAAAACATTCAGAAGCAACAAGAGTTCAGTTGTGATGTGGTGGGCCACACAACGAGAAGGGGAGCTAATCGCCCAACATTAAAACCCAACCCCATTAATACTGTTATGGTTGAATGACAACTCCCACCAACAATATTCCAACATCTAATGGAAAGCCTTCACAGGTGAGTAAGGGCTATTACAGCAGCAAAGGGAGGACCAACTTGTTATTTGTACCCTTGGTTTTGGAATGAGATGTTGCACAGGCAGGTGTCCACATACTTTTGACCATATAATGTATGCAAGACAGGCTTTAAATGTATATTTGTGCAGCTTTCTCACCATACATTATACAGTGTTTCACAGACTCTTGTCTTCACTCTGTGTGAGAATGTGTAAGAGAATGTCACCCCAATACAGGAGATCAAAGACTTCAGACAGGATGTGAAGATGCTGCAAACTCAGGTTGACATGTTTGAGTAACAGGGTGATGTAAGATGTGGTGCCGGCATAGCTTGGTGTGAACAAGTGCGCTGTGAGCTGCTGCCAGTGACCTCGCTGAATAGGATGCCTGGGAAACACAGGTCGGGTGGCAGCGTCCACGTGTGCTTTCCCATGCTGGGTAAATCACCTTGCCCAAAAACCCACACGCTGTCCTTGTCATTCGCACAATCGCTGACCAAGTACAAGAAACTCAGGAAATGACGAAAATATGGTGTGTGGAGTAGTGTTGCATTAAAGAACAAGGTGAAATCAACACTTTGAAACTGATTTGTATGGAAAAAACTATGATTTCCAGTACTATAATGCAATCACAATAAACCAGAAGGCTAATGGCAACAGCTCATATTTGCTATGTAAATAGAAATGCAACCAAAAATATTAATTGGTCCAAGAATGGGCCCTATGACATGAACTAATGCAGTTATTAAAAGAAATTAATAATGGTTGTAGTAAGGAAGTCATGTTCCTGAAAATATATTTATCAACACCATCTATGAATTCCATCTGAGTCATAGCTCTTTTCAATATTAATATTAGACATAATAGCCTCTTCCTGTACTCTAACCATAGTGAAGGCTGTGGCTGTCAAGTGCGAATGAATTTATGCACAAAAATATACATCATTTAACACACAGACGTAATATGACTCAACCTCAGGCTCTTGTGAAAGGTCATTTCCTTAAAAATGTGTGAAACCTGGTTGTTTTTAAAGGGTAAACTAAATTCAGGAACCAATCACTTAAATTTTTTTAAAAGGTAAAAATATTAAAAATTAAAAAACACATTCATATTTATCCTTAAAAAATATAAAATGGCAAACTAAATTTTGTTATTGAGGATCATATATTTATGTAGTCATTTGAACTGAATTGAAGGGGTTTATGGATGCACAGGAAAAACACGCATGAAGACCCGAATAATGGGCTGAGGTCAGGCATAGTCTTTTAAAGTGTGTAATAAATTAAATTTTGCTTTTAAAATGCCAAATAAGAATATTTCAAAATCAGAACAATGCTTCAGATCTGAGTCATGCGTTGATAGGAAAATGTCTATAATCCCTACCTGGTCTGTGTTTCTATATTGCTGCTATCTGTTGAGGGTGTAATCAGTGAGATGCAGGCCTGCTACTACAGTAACAACTCGTCTGGGCAGTGTAGTACTACTGTGTGAGCTTGGGAGACACATTCACGCCACATTTAGGTAGAGATGCTGCAGTTTTGTAAACAGCCCAGACAAAGAGTAAGCTTCACATGGTTGTCTCACTGGTGTAGCTGTGAGCATCAGCTGACTGCATGGACTGGGAAAAGACTGCTCTGGTCCTGATACGTTTGCCAGCGTATTGCGAGCTTCTTCTGACTTTCCATATGCACGAAGCACCTCCAGTGTATGGGTGTTCATCTTTGTGTTGGCCCTGTGGTGGATTGGCGACCTGCCCAGGGTATACCCCGTCTTTTGCCCAAAGTTGGCTGGGATTGGCTCCAGCTTCCCTGTGACCCTTACGGATAAGCGGCTATAGAAGATGGATGGATGGATGGATGGATGGATGAAGCACCTCCATTCTCTCATGGCCTACCTCATCCCAGCCACCCTAGCAGGGCTCTGAGTAGTGGTAGACCACATCTAAGGCAATGCCTTATGGATTCAGTTCTTGTTCAATTGTCATTGCTGTTTGTCAGCTTTTCTCACCCATTTCTTTGCATCCACACAAGATTGTGTAGGTAGGAATATAACATACTGACTCATAGGTATCTGTTAATAAGCAGAAAGAAATGTACTTTTTTATATACTTTTTGCTGTTGCTATTGTATTTAATGTAGTAAAACTCTGAGTAAACTATAGCTTATGATTTATTCTCTGTTTTAGTGAAAGAAACCTGAAATTATTGCTAGGTTATTGCTGATTTGAGGTCATTGTTAAAAATCCCCCAATGCCACATTTCTAACAGGCACACAGTTTCACAATGATATCTGCAGCATTAGTCTTCACAATTTCTCTTAGGGTCACTTTATGGTGGTCTTCCTCAAAGGTCTAGGTAGCTTCTTGAAAAACAACCGCTGGAACACGTGACCAAACTTGATATTCTGAAACATATCCGCTAATATGTTTCGGGGCCTCATTATTCAGCTCAGGATCTTTACATTTTTAACATGGTTGCCAAAGGATTCGTGAGCAAGTCTTAGGAAAACAGCTGAAAAGATTTCTTTTTTAGATGACGGCACCATCCATATGCAGGAGCACACATTTACCCAGAGAAATGTTAGCCACAATTGCAGTCCAGTGGGGCCCCACCCTACAGAAGCCTCCCATGTTCTCGTTTGCATGTGCCGGGGTATTACTGCATGTAAATGAGATCCTCGGGGTGGGGGAGGTTCACATAAAATAGTCATCAATCCTTAAAACTGAAGGAGTTCCTTTAATGAGTGTCCATTTAATGATTTAATGGTCAGGATACTCTGGATGAGCTGAATGTCACAGCATGAAAACAAAGTGATAACGGTTTTTGCATATTTTAGCTATAACCCGCTGAAAATGTGCATCTGTCATACACTTCAAATGGAAAGGGGCAATATGGAAAAAAAAAAAAAAAAACTGTCCGTTTCTGAAAATGAGATGTAACATTCTTTCCTATCTACCTCTTAATTTCCTCAGGAAGAATCGTAACCTTCTGATGTTAACTCCAAGTCTCATAACTCATACTGTGGCATTAAACTTAGCACTGTCACCTGCCATGTTGTCCTGTCTCATTCAGGAGGGCCTCATGGTGTTGGATCTTGGGAGTTCCACCCCTGAGAAGCTGTTCCCTGATGTCTCTGCCTAGCTATGTCGATTTTTTCTCTTTCACATCCATCCTTTTCATAAATCAAAGCTTTTCATGCAGAGTCATATGACATTATTCCAATTCTTCAACTGTGAATGACTATTTTACATATTTGTGTAGATAATGACTCAAAAATTAGTGACCAACGTAAGAAATCATTGAAAATAAAATTACATTACCTTACATATAATAAGGCCTCTTTTTATATTTCATGCTCTGTATGGCTCTGGCCAGCAAGCTGCAGGGTATTGTGTTACTTATGGGGTTAACACCACAACAATATGGAAAACATATGGTCCTTCCACTAGGGCTCCAGTAAAACTGGTATATGATCCAATCACCTTCTTGTATGCTTTCTGGTCCAGCCATCCACAGCACCGCTGGCCGGAGGAGATGTTTAAGCAGCGGTTTCCGTTACAGCAGGGAGCAGACATTCCAGACAGCCCCTTTGATGAAAACTTTCCCGCTGTTGCTCAAGGCTGGGGTGTCCCAGCAACCAAACAGCCGCCGTTCTGCTGAAACTTCAGAGGAATTAAGGATGGGATCCATTAAGGTGTCTATTTTCGGGGGGCGGAGACATGCCCTGGCTTGTTTAGGTGATTGAGTACAGCTGTTGCTGCAGGATAGTCTTTGCCACAACAGTTCAAAGGGGAAAGAGTTAAGTTGTGGGGGCTTGGGTATCAGTAACATCAGAAAGCTCCAGGGGCAATGCCAGAGGCTGGATGACCTTTTCAAGGATTGGAGTATCATGCTTCTAAGAGCCCAAGTGTAGAGAAGGAATCTGCTATCCCAGGATCCTTTTGGATGTGCACAGGCAGACATACCAAAAGGACTTGCACTAAAAGTTATGTCTCAGGCACTTCAGTGTTTTTTTTTTTTAGTCTGGTTTGGAGCATATAACCTGAAAAACAGAAAATTCAGTGGGAAGCAAGTAAGGAAAAGCAGTCTCATTTGTCACACAATGCTAACTATGCTAACTTTAGAGGCACTGGAAGTATGGTCTGCACAAGCTTCTTTTTTTTATTTCAGACTTTAGTGTTTCTGACTTACTACTGCTAGCCCTTCAAGCATAATTTTCAGGAGGGTGGAGTAATTTTAATGTCATTAGAAATTACAGAGCTGTGTTTCATAGCAGTTTGAAGAATGAACCGATCTTTGGATATATCAAAGTGTGGGGAGAACTGACATGCTACTTAATGAAAAACCAAAGTGTTGGAAATCGTATTTCACCGCAGCATGGATGAGGAGGCCTCTTCTAGATGCTTGATGGATTCCGCCCAACTCCCGTAATGCCATGTGTCGCATTGTAGGGAGGAGCTCGATATAATTATAGACCTCACTGGTGCCCTGACAGCCTTCCATGTTCAGCCGTGCCTGCTCTAAAAATATTCACATGGCAGCTGCAAAAAGGAAAGACATCCTCATGGTTACAGCTGTGGCTTTTTCCTCCATCCTTCAATGCTTCAGGTACCCTCATCTTCCAACCACAGAAGTTGCCAAAACCCTTAGTTTTTGTGAACTTTCCTGGCCCTTCACATAGCTGGATGTGGGATCAATCACTAGAATTTGACAGGAAGGGGTGGGTGTGTTTAGGGGCGTGGGTTTTTATGGCTTGTAGAGGGGCCGATTCGGCCTACTTTGGGCGCTGTGTAAACAGGACGTCAAACCTCTTCTGGGAGTTTTCTGCCCGCATGCTAGGCACTGGTTATTTTGGGAGATACAAACGCCATGCTGGTAAAATCTTGCTGTTTATGATGAATATTGTTTGTGTATGTTTTTATATATAAATTTGCCTTACTCTTTATAAACACACTACCAAGGTACTATACATCCTGTTAAGTCTGACATTCAGAGAAGGTTGAGAAACAATGCTTCAGGGTCTCAATGATATTTGTTAGAATTGCTTTTGGCCCCTGTGCTGAAATTGGTCAGCGTTTTCCTGCAACTTATTTCACCTTCCTGCAGCTCAGTGGAGCGTGACCCTCCAGGGCTGGAATGCTGGAACCAAGGAGTTTAAAGCTGCAAAAATCACGACTCCAAGTGTTCAAAATGGCCCATGAGCTACTCAAACAGCTGTAAACAATTACTGGGTGCCATTAATGTCTCGCACAACAAGACCGGCCCCTGCTGAGTGGCTGGAGGGGACCTCCTTGTGAAGGGGTAGCTGAGGGAGAGCATATTATGAGTTTATTTCCAAGTATGATTGAGGCACATCTCAATAAAACTTGATGTAATGGATCTCTACCCCTTTTTATTGTGACTGTAGGTTGGTGGTCTAAAGTGTCAAATCAAAAAGTTTCAGAAAAAAATTCAACAACATCCTAACTTGTTGCTTATATTTTAAAAATAAATGCCAGTTATCTAATGTAAATGTGCAAAATGTGTGGCGTTTTCATAAATTAAGGAATATTACAAGATTTATTGTGTCCCTTTTGGCTTAACATGCAATTTAATGTCAGTATCACATGTTTGTGTTTAATTCGACAAAATGCTGGGATTTTAATTGAATTGGGTCCCCAGTCTTCAGGTCCTCAACATGTTCACAATCACAGCTAACTCTCTTGAAACACTCTTATAAGGCTGTTGTCATCACCTTGGAATGCCAGCACCCTTGCTGAAGTACCAAATCTATAGTATATCCAAGAGCTTAGCTGACCTTATGACTCAGTCAGACTTTGTTCGCATAAAGTTTTACATCTATAGGCAGTTATCAAACCAAACGTCTTCAACGATCACAAGAGTCCAACAGCACTACCATTTATTGCAACTGTTATGGCCACGCGTCGAGTTCTTTATATTTCCTGCTTCAGTTTTCATGTTCATAGCTGAACCCACACTCTTTAGCTGACTGGAGCCTCCCAGGGGTGCCATGAGTATCTAAAGAGGCAGATAGAAAAATGAGCACAATTGTGAAAATTATGAAAATAAAAGTGAAACACACCTTTAATCATCTCCTCTCCCTCAGTTAGGCCTGCTAGCACCACAATGCAAAAGTGGCATTGCCTCCTGACCCAGATAGCATAAAGGTCATAAATAAATCAAATAACCTGAGGGGAGAGGAAAGTGAGAGTATCGCTGGGCTGTGGCTGTAGCTGGCAGAGGCAGCGAGAAACACTTAGAAAAAGTCCTGAAGCTGAGAACACATTGGCACATTAGCATGACACTCAAGTCTGGTGTACAGCAGACAAGCCATGGCAGGCAATGCAGTCCTGCAGATTTAAAGCACACGGCTACTGAGATTTGGGGAGGAGGAAGACCTCCAATAATTAATTCCTGTCCCTTTGTTTCTTCAGCAAAACCACAGCCAGCATGTGCATTTGTGTGAGCATGAGCATTTTATAATAAGATCCGGATGCCCGGCAGACTGGACTGGAAAGACTTTGGAGAAGAGGGGTGAATGAGTGGGTGTGGTATTTCACCCTTCCTTAACTACAAGCCCTTCCCACTTCTAACCTTCCCTAGGTGGCAGAAATGCCCCCCCCCATGATCAGCTGACCCACAGAAGCTGTGGGATTCGAGAGACAGCCCATGATGATGCTCAGTTCATTTGCACCCGCTCCACGACGTCAGTAGGTGGAGTGCTGCCTAGAGCAGTTCGGCTCACTAGGACCACTTTGGACCCCTCATGGCTCCCATATGATAATTGGCATCACACATGTCACTGAGTGGTGAACCCAACCCACCTGGGACCCCACTGGGGGTTTGAAAAACCTACACTCAACTTATTCTATTCTTTATTCCTCAAATCTGAAGGCTGAAGCCATCAAATCTGAAAAGAAGAAAAAACTTTATTTTTAGTACAAACCACCCCCTTGTACGCATAATGCACTCAGTCATGTGTGTCATTCCTAAACTTTTGCATTTGATTTAGATTATTTGTATCACACATTTTCCTGACATCTGGGAGCACACTGATGTGAAATCTCCAACCTGGCACTGACGTAACAGGACCCCTGGCGTACTTTCCGGGTTCCGTGGGTTTGAACCTTTAACCTTTCAAAAGATCAGGTAGGACCATACTGGCAGCTTCTCATGCTGCTGAGACATCCAATCCAGAAGCAATGAAACATGAGCATCCATGTGGTGTGACAATGGTATCCTCATGGTCCAGTAAAACATCCTGCTATCCTATTGAATTCCAACAATCCCTTTTTCAATGCTTTGTTTAGCGGTCTCTGCAAATTTCCACCTGTATTCATATAACAAGTAGCTTTAAAAAACAGAATTGATGAACCAATGGAATTTGCAGAGTGAATCTGATTCATTTGTGTAAATGATGTAAATCAGGAAGGTACTTTGAAGGGTTGGAGATTTGGACACATGCCCGGAGGAGAGACAATGGGAAGATGGGTGTGATAGAGGATGGGAGAACAGGAGTCTGGTGTTGTGTGACTGCAAGTGGATTAGCATGCAGCTGTGGCAATGACAGACTGATTTTTTTGATGACCTGCAGTTCTTCCATGAGCATGTCATTCAATATCAAACAAATTGAAAGAGGCTTCGCCTCTTCACTTACCGCTCCACGGCCGGGAAACGAGAGTATTTATTGCAGACTAGTGTTGAAACTGGCAATGTGAGATGATGCAAAGCTCCAGTGTGTCCTTGTGATGTGTCTGTCAGAAGACAGGCTGCCCATTTTCCTCTGAGATGCCAGGAATCCTGGAAGTATCACAGTGGCCTGACTTTTAGGCAAAGAGACCTACTGTCTGGCCAGGAGGTGTGAAGCTTTTAGAAAGAGATGGACGACCTGTGATTACCCTCATCGTGAGAGTGGGGTTTGTCTCGACAGCATGTGAGAAACAACAAATTCCCTAAACTGCTGTTGAAAAACCTACAGTTCAGGGAGATGGGGTCAGTTCTTTTTAAGTACAGTCCTTTTAAAATTTTACCAAAAGCCAATGCTCACTTGAAGGAAAATCAGAAAAATGAAACTGAGTTCACATTTTCTCTGTTCTTTTGTGCATGCCATACTGTCTTCAGACTGACAAGCCTTGACTGATTTTAATTTTAGGTTGAAAATAAAAATAGCAGCTGGTTCCAAACCAGATGAATTACATAGATACAGGACACATTTGACCTGAATATGTTCTGTACTCTTCAGTTGCTGGTTTTGATTTCGTACTGCTTTAACAGACATTGTTGTCCTTGCTGTAGCATGAGGGTAGTTCCCTGATAGTTTTCAAACCATAACGGCCGTGATTTCACTGTCAAAATTCACAAGGTCCCCATAGTCTTTTTGTGGTGAGACTGAACTTGCTGTTATAGAGAACACGGTCCTTGACTCCCTTTATTGCTGAGTAGAGGTAATCTGCCCTTCATGGAAAATCCAAAGATGTCACGTCTGACACATTCGTCAGCTGTTTGCATCTAATGAGTTAAGCCGGAGAAAAAAACTGAAAACCGAGGTCCCCAAGGCAACGTTTAAAGAGCAATGCAACCTTTTCTAGAGGCAAACCTGCATCCAACTTTTATAGTCATCATATTCCTGACAAGATGTGTCTGTTTGTGGGGTGGTGGTGTTCACAGAAACTGCTGGGGTTATTTACACTTAGGTTTGGTTTATGTATGTTTGACATGATTATTGATGTGTAAGGAATCTGCACTGTAGATTCATTTGGTAACGTGCTGGAGAGCAAACACTGCTCAAGATGCATTTTTAAATTGCATTTATACAGAATTTAATTGCCATAGGAATAAAATGTTTTCAGGGCTTTTATGAACAATAGAGACCATCCACAGGGTACTAACAGTTTTCACTTTGCCCTGAGAAGCTCTGTGTTATAGTTGTTATTGAGATTACTTTGTGACAGTAAATATTTTTTTTTCCAAAAAGGACCTAATGCTTTAAATGCTTATCCAGAGTGTTTTCTGTCCCTGATGTGCCATCAGACACCTTTTTTCTAGATATCATTTTGGATGCTGTGGCAGAATATGGGAAAAAAAGTGTTAATTAGTCAAATCATACAGTCAATGCATTGTTACATTTGTTGCTCATCCTTATGCCATACTACGCTGTACTTATAACTTTGTTTTACTAGTTTATAAGCTGCTAATACACCATTATTAATGAACGGGCATTGTTATTTTGAGAATTATTTCACACTCTAGCATAATTATTTCTGTTACAATTTGACGTCAAAATTTCTGTTACAATCTACATTTATTGGTCTTCCATCTATTCTCTCCATCAATCTGAAATCTTTTTTGCTTCCCTGTTGTAATTTTTAGGATCTGTTCTGCTTTATAATGCTCAGTTTTAAAAGTAGTCCTTCTATTCTTGAAACGTGAAAAAGAATGACTGGGAATTGTCTGAAACCGGAAAGTACGACTGGTGACCTCCATGCCAGGAAATATGACTATTTACAAAAACCATATAAGCACTGTTTGGTTATGGCGTTATCCAACTATGATGGATTTCCCCTTTTAGATCAAAGGGTGACCGCGATGCGATTCATTTCTCAGTATAAGGTTAATAATAAATCTTTTATTTATAATTAGTCCTTTGTAAATCATTGACTTGCCCAGTCTGCCCTCCCTTACATGTAAAAACCAAACAGGGTTTCGCAAGCACTTGAACGTGTGATGTAATAACGAACCACCATCCCCCGGTGTCCCATTTCCCAAACGCCCGGTGGCCCCCATGAATGTGTCTCCGCTTTCCACTCCGCCTTACAGCCGAACAGGCCCCTTAAAACGGCTTCCGCAGAAAGCCCTCTTTATTGTCCTCGTATTGTGCCCGTTGGTAAGGTAACTCCTCCCACGTGGCGTCACACACGGTCGGACCCCCATCTGTGGGTCACCCGATCCGCTGTGAAGTCTCAGGTCAGCTCCTCTCATAATATCCGGTTGCTTCGAACACAGAGGGCGGTGGGTATCGAATTTGCAGTTTGAATTGCCAATCTATATTGTTGCATGTGAACAGCTGGGGGGGGGTTGATTTGGGGCAGGGAGAAAAGAACAAAGTGATACTCAGTAAAGAGTCACGGCCCAGATAAACAGCCTGTAACCTTCACCTGCTTCCCACCGACAAAGAATGACCGTAATTAAAAAGGACTGTTCTTGTATGAATTTGGCCTGTCTTCCTTAATATTAAAGAAGCTTCGTTGGCTTCCTGCTCCGAAAGGTGATCCATTCCTCCCGTGGTGAGAGATTTTAGTTTCCCAGTTGGGGCCAAATTCATTCAAGCTCTCATGCTAACAATAGACTGACAATACGACGGAATTTCCTTCCTGAACACAGTCTGTGTTCCGCTGCCTCTCGTAACAATTGCTGCCAAAACAACAGAAATGGTCATTGTTAATATAAAAAAGCCTTTCTGGATATGGGTAGGGCCAGGGGGTGGTTCAGTTTGCTGTGGTACGTTTTAACTATTGCCCGTCCTCCAGTCTTGCTTAAATATGAACATGCCCTCCTGTGTTTTAACCAATCGCTGCGAGGCCTCGGCTGTCCTAGATCACTCATCTTCTCTGGGCTCCCAGAACTCCACAGGAGGAAGTAGGGAGAGATGAACCGTAACATTTTGTACATTGAGGTCCATAATACAGGCACAACCTCTGCCGTGTTATCTGACAGACTCCTTGGATAGGAAATGGACCCTCTCACTTGCCCTCAGGGATGTCACACACTGCCTTCCATGGCTCGGGTAACACATCCAGATTTTCCTGTCAGCCATTTGTCAAGCCAGTCAGCTGTGAAGTCTCTGACGCACCTCTTAACTATTTACCGCTCAGCGGCTCTGCTTAAAAGGGCCCGGAAAAACATGATGGGAGTGCTGAGTAAGCTCAGTGGAGGTGCTGCCTGATTCACATGTCTGGCCGCACCCTCCTCCACAGCTTCACGACCTGTTCAAGGCCAGGTACGGATTTTTTTCTACCTGTGTAATGATCTGGCACAAATGTTGGAAAGATCACACGAGGGGGTGGGGTTTACATGAGGTTAGCTGTTGTATTTGTTTCAGTTTCCAAGTTAGCAGCTGGTCATATAGTCATTTCAGTCGTTTTGGTCATTCTCTGCCCAAAACGAGCAACTTATCAGGCCATTTTACCAGAGAATGGACATAGGGCATGAACCGCTGGGTTTTGGGCCTGCATGCTTCCACTACATAGCTCTGCTCAAAGTTTGCTTGACCACCAATCATGTGGTTCCATTGTAAACGCTCTAAATGTTTGAGCTTTGTTCATTATGTCCTTCCTTGCACCACATTCTCACCTTTCCCCAACAACAGTCTTCAGACTCTACGTAAAATGTGTCACTTTAATTTTTTTGAGTCAGTCTGTAGTGTTGCTTCTGTATCGTAAGATGGTGTTGGGTGCTGCAGTGGTTAAGGATGTTGTCTTGTGAAATGAAAACCGCTGTTTGAAACCCCATTAGGGACCCTGCTCCAGGAATTTTGAAGAAAAACACTGTTTAGGTTACATGATATATACTTTGTATACTTTCCATGAAAGAATCAGTAAAATGATTAGATTAATGGCTTACCCTGGCAAACTGATATTGTTCACAGGCACCACCTAAGTGAAAGGAGACCTCTCCTTTTTGAATTCTTTTGGAGGTTTGTCCTCAGAAGCAGAACCATCTCATTTGTGTCTACAGACCTGAATGCGGAGGCACATTACAGCAAGGAGATGATCTATTCTTATGTGGTGGCTAAGCACTGGGAAAAAATGATGTACCATATCAATACTGGGACCTCAAAGAGCAATAAACTTTGTATTCTTGTCAAAATCTTCAAAAAGGAGATGGTGACATACTGAGGTGGGATGAGCATTTGACGTAAACATAAACTTGGACACCTCATGCTACCGTGGAACGAGTAAGGTTTGAGGAAAGAAATGCCCCCCATTCTGCTTGCTAAACAGCATCACCGTCAAATGCCTCCAGCTCAGAGCCTTCGGGCTGATTAAAAACCAGCATTAACCGAGAACATATGCCCATGTTGACTCACAATGATGTCCTATCCTGACACCAAAGCCAATTACTGGTGCTAGGAGTGATTTAAGAGCTGTGCGTGTTTTAAAAAGGGGGATTTAATTGGCATGTGTAGGGGAAACTTCATTTAGTCACTGTTCTGCTGCTGAACGACTGTTGCTGCTTGGTCCGATACGCAAGCTTGGTCATTTGTTTTAAAATGAAGCCGAGGCTGCTGGTTTGACCAGCTGGACTGAATTAGTGTGAGGGAGTACAGGAGTTCCATGCGGAAACGCTGCACCTTGAGACATATATTGGGGTTGGGGGTATACCGCCCTCCAGAAGAAGATGGAAGGCAAATGTGCCACTTTCTTTTGACTAGGATCAGATAAGCCAAGCTCTTGCCATTAGCTGGCTGTTTTCAAAGTACTGTCGCAACGACATATAATTCCAACGCCAATCCAATTCCAAGTCTGTTAGCAAAAAAGATTTTCCAGCTAATCTCTGATGCTGAGCGTGACCATAATTAATAACATCCTGTCATGCATTTTAATTGGGGTTACTGGTAATTAAATAAACATGCAGCAAATAAATCAATTAGAAAACAATTAGATGGTCTGTGTTGAATATGTATGTCGAGAGTTCCCATTCTATGCCAAAGCAGAAAAGCTTGTTCTTTACCTGTATATGAAAAAAGATTAAAATTATATATTTATGGAAAACAACACATTCCAAGCCATTAAAACAGTTTAGACGGATGAATACGCAGCAACAGCCCCAGACATAAGACAACAAGTGAACTAGTAGGGCACATGTGCATCTCAGGACCTTAAACGTCTGTAGGGGTTTCCTGATTTCACAAGAGGTGCTGCTCACATCTATCAAATCATCATGCGTAAAGAACAAACCTGGTAGGAGGACGCAGAGAAAGGGACCTTTCCGAGCTGCTGCCATTGGTTCACATGCCTTGCTGAAACTGTTTCGACTGCAGGCAGATTTATGACATATTACTAAATAATTGGTTTCCTCCAACTGCCGAATCCCTGGTGATTTAAATGAAAGGCACTAGGGTGTGTGTAGCTAATCAGAAGGTTTAGCTGAGGTTCCAGAAAGTGTTTAGAGGCCTCTTTGCCCATCCATTTTACAAACCACTTATCCTTTACGATGGGCTGGGAGCCTATTCCAGACAGCATTGGGCACATCTTGGATGGGGTGTTAACCCATTGCAGTGCACTGTCATACATGCTGGACAATTTAAAAATACCAGTCAGCCTAATGTATATGTTTTAGAACTACAGAAACCCACACAGCATAGGGAGAACATATAATCTCCACACAGACAGAGTAGATGTGAGATTTGAACCCCCAAACCTAGAACTGTGAGGCAAGTATGCTAACCACATAGCCACTCATCTCCTTTCTTATGCATGTTGAATTAGGGTTCAGAGGATCCAGCAAAAGCATTGCATCTCAGTTTGATTCTCCAGGGCATGTAACATTCCCCTGTTGTCATGCCTGTTTTGGCAGTTTAAAACATCCTGATGGAGGCTGTGGTGCAATCCAGACTATGGACTCCCAGGCCATTTTTCCTTGGAATTTTTATCTGACCAATACAGGAAATTTCAGAGAAGTATAATCTATAGCTAGATGATTTAGTCAGTCATCATGTTATTCAAGAAAATTCTTTATTGAAAATTCATGTGAATGACAAATTCTCTGGTAAAAACACAAACTATAAGCACATTGCGATACTTTGCATAAAAGAAAATTTGTAATACATTCTTAAATGCTTTTAAAACAGGCATATTAACTCGAGAATGAAGGTTATGAACAATGACTGTCAATTTGGTAATTTAGAAAGAAATCCAGCCGAACACATCATTTTGCATCTTTGTATTATCAGCCTTTGTTTTGGTAAAAACATTGTTTCACCCAAATGTTTTTTCATTATCCCAGCTTCTTCTTGATTCATCATCAACTGTTTGCTTTTAACCAAAAAATCGTACCTAAAGAGCAGCTGTCCAAAGTCTGCACTTAACCACATACAACTGCTCTGAAAGACATCTGCGCTCCAAATTTATTTTTAGATTGTTTCTGTATGGTGTTGAAGCAATTTCGTAGCTATTCTCTGTAAGGTCACAAACCAGAAATATTTATGTGATGTTAGCCTAATGATAAACTAAGGCTCATGACCTTTGAACCGCACCTCTGTCATGATTGCAGCTAATGAATCGGACGGTTTTTGCTGCAGGCAATAGGAGTGCACAGTGCCTTCCTTGTGTACTGATCCAAGCTGCCTTCTGAGAAATTTCCACAACCAGTGATCGAAAAGCACCAACTGGCAGTAGCAAAATGGGCCTCTCAGAGGAAATGGGCTTGGCCTTGTTATCAGGAGGTCGATAAGAGGAATCAAATAAAGTAAAACACTGATAAATTTCCAACAGTGAAAAGGCCGAAGTCTGAGTAGCTCTGCTGACACAAACATTAGTGGCACCCTGACACCATTGACCTATGAATGGACGTTTGTTGTGGATCAGAAAGATGAAGGGCAGCCCTAGGCTGACAGGCTCCACCCTAAATATCGTCGCACTGTCTTTCCCACTCAGACGTTGTTTTCGTAGTGTTTAAATCAAATGATTTGCATATCCTAGTTTGGGTATCACTTCACTGTGGTTTTTAAATGAGATAAAAGTCCCTAATGAAGAGATGCAGAAAGGCCTTTCTGACTATATGGCATTTTGAGGAGCATGTAGCCCTATACAAAGAATAACCACATCCCGACTAAGAAAACACATAGGAGAAACACAGCACCGCGTTCCTGCATATCCTATGCCATCATTTCTAAACCGCTCACCAAGTCGTTTCTAACCCTAATACTGAATTTCAAAATAAAACCTAGAAGCAAAAATATGGTTCACACCAGAGTTCGGAAAGAATTGTTCCAGCATCTAATCAGAAATAAACCAAAAAATAAAAAACCTGGAAAACAATTCCCAGAGTGGAAAAATGCTTTTGACTGACCTTGGACTGGAGACCTGTTGGTTCTCTGTGACTTTATCATAACATTTTTAATACAGTTAATACTGTCAGAAAATAAGGACCAGCTAGCCAGTGGACTGATGGGAAAGGGAAACAGTTTGTCCCTCTACTCTGTCCAGCAACAAGCTCCCACACAGACACTTTAGAACTTTCACAGAGTCAATATATATTACTATTTGTTCTTCACATCTTTTTGTTTTGTCAAAACGTTTATTTGTTTCTGTCCACGAATTGTAGTGTGACTTTATGAACACCGCCAAGAAATGTCAATTTTCTTCAGTGACATTCTTCAAGAATTAATTTGGGTCAGTGTGAAGTGGCAGAGTAACTGCATCTTAGAAAAGGCACCTCAGACAGTTAGAAACAACGGCTTCAAATGCATAATCCAGACTCATTACAATGAGACCAAAGACTGTTTTAGTGCTGGATAAAAAACAATGTCATCTGGTCACTTTCTGTAGGATTTTGAATTTGTCCTCATTCCAAATACACTAGTTTTTATGCAATTCTTGGGAAAGCAGGGCTGTAACAAACAATGAGAAATTCATGACTGACTCTCTGTTCCTTTGTAGAAAGACTCTGAGACTGTCTCTGAAAGCCACTGGCAGATATGTTGTGAAATGATTGCAGAATGTCTGGACTAGTTAGTGGAGTATCTGTGCAGCTCTGATACATGCTGTCTTCATGAAACGGTAAATATCGTCACAGATACCAAGAGTTCATCTTCCAGGCCTGGACAGGCTGAGGTCCTATCAAGCCGTATCCCCAACCCGTTCTGACCAGGACCTCCTAACGCCAATGGTTCCATGCCTGGCGTTGTGTGGTAATTTGGATTGAGTCAGACAACATAGGGAATGCATTTGCATTAACCGTGACTTATCAACCTCTTTGAGGTTTGCCCACAGCCGTCTCTGCCTGCTCTCCTCTTCGGCAAGGGTACAGGCAGAGGAAAAGATGGCAAGAGCACCGTGTGAACTGCGGTTGATGAATAATGATTTAAAAAAAAACAAACTGAGCCATAAACCAGTCCACTTTGCTTGCCTTTGAATTGTACCGCCTGGAAGGCTCCTTTGTTTCCCTGTGCATACAATCACAGGCTGGAGCGATCTGTGTTTGTTAACACAAAGCAAAAGAATTTCTTTAAAACTGATTAGGAATGCTTCAGCATTTGTCCCTGCAAAACTTCCATGCTTTCTGCATGCATGTGTGAGTGGTATGAAGGGAAAGTACAGCATGACTTTGACCGGATCGCTAAACTCCATGCAAAAGGCATGCTTTCAAGTCCATTCTGCTTGATTACAACTCTGCTGAAAAATTCAGTCCGAATGTGGGTTTTGAAGCTGACCCTAAATGGGGCCGGGGACTGATGCAGCCAAGAGAGGAATCTTCCCCACTGGTGGGAGGCATGCCTGGAAACTTCTATGCTAGTGGTGGGGAGTGGTAGATGGTACATTGCAGCCTCTTTGGCGAAACATGATGGCGAGACCTCCAGATACCTGCTGCATTGTCATCATTTTTGTCAAATCAGTCGCCAGCTTCCCGCACATATCTTTTTGCTTTATGATACACTCAGCACCAAGATGGGATGGGAGTGCTCTAATTCCCATAAAACCGCACATATGCAAAGGGACACACAAAGGCCTGAAACAGGCATTCAAAACTTGGCACATTGAAGCCACAATGGTCATGTTTCACAATAGACCTATTTGGGAATGAAGTACTAATCAGGAAAGACAACACTTAACAGCGTTCTGACCCAGAACGTAATTGTCCGCTGTAAGCCTGGCCCTCGTTCAGGTAAGAGCTGGAGCCTGCCCTTTTACCATTTCCTGTATGCACCAGGGCTTTGTAATCTAATCCATTCAGATCATGGTATTAGGATCTCTGAGGGTTTTCAAATCAATCTAATACCTTCTACTTTTAGAAATTAAACTGATCAAAGCATTTTCATCAAATCTATTTATGTCATTTACCAAGGTGCTCAGCTTTACAATAGAAATCTGGGGTTGTAGTGAAAATATAGATTCATTATATGACTGGAGAATTTGGTTTTTCTCATTATTATAACATAATTTAAAAAACTCTACATTTCAGCTAAAAAACCTAGTCTAATACGAAAACTTCAATTATCAAAGTCTGAGCAAATGGAAATTCACCAAACACAATTAAAATTTCCCTTTTTAATATGTCTTTCAGTTATGATTTTTTTTTAACTCAGCCAAAAAAAAAAATTTAAAAAACACATTTACGCAGTGCTTTTGACTTTAGGGACAGCAAATACATTGGCTGCTCTTTCAGTATGCAGTTTTATTATGTACTGTCCAATGAATGCTTTGCTCCAAAAGGCCAGGTTACAATCATTTATTTAATTTATCATTTTTACCACATACTATTTTTGTAACTAATTTTACACTACAGCAGACCACAGATCTACAGTATGTTAGTACACATCATGTTCCTAATATACATAATCAAAAATGTAGACGCTCCACAATGTAAAGATAAAATACATGCAAAAAATGTGTGACTCATGATACCACAAGATTAGTGCTGGTAACAAAAAACAAAATCTCTTTAAATTTGATCAACCCCACTCCTCCGATCTGCGTATTTTAAGATTTATGTTTCAGTTGTTTTGGACAAACAAATGATCTATATATCCTGCCCCCTTGGAGCAGTTATTTGCTAAACAATAATAACAGTAATTTTTTGTTACCTTGGTCTGTCTTCACTATTGGAATTCTAGTGGGCCCATTTAATTTTTCCTATCATGTCACCGTTATGGATAACAACTGATAACATAACATAACAACATAACAACCTCCACAGCTAAAGCAAGTTTAAAGACACTTCACAACCTTCCCTTTTCACTGCCTTCATCTTCTTTTCATGCATGTTTTGCTCACTGTGGAGTTCCCATAATCGCATAATGCATATCAAAAACCAGCACAGATCTGCAATTAAACACAGTCCTACTTCATTCATCTCTGATTTACACAAATATCCTTCCACATATCAGCTAATTATTCTCCGATGCTTTCTTACATGCTCCCATTTCCTGCCTTTTATTTTTCAGATGGATTTAACAGTTCCCTTGGTGTTGTTTCCACCACTGCGGTGGCTGGGGATGGTCGGGTGTGAGCACAAGAGGTGGGTCCGCTGGCTTTCAGCCACCAATCACATTGAGGAGCCGCAATGCAATATGGGATTCAGTGACTGGTGAGGACGGTGTCAGCCTCTTGTTACAGCTATCCATCAATCCATTGCCCAGGCAGAGACTTCCTACATTCGGGGAGAGAAGACATTGCAGAAAGGGGCCAGCGGAACATTACCGAACCAATCAGAATACAGGCATGTCCACCTGGTCTCATGCCAAGTGCAAATGGGTCAGCGATAAAGTAAGAGAGGGATGGAGGGTTTCATAAGGCTATTTAAAACCTGGAGACGCTTCAGTTAAACAAACAGTGGAATATGTTATGTTGCTAAATGGAACCAAAGCACGATAAATAAAAGAAAATGTATGAATTTAATAATCCATTGAGGATCACAGAAGGACATTATGGAAATTGGTCAAGCAGTGAGGTTCACTCTTAATCATATTGTTGTATTTTTATAACTGGGTTTTCATGTGACCATCTCACTACACACTAAAAGACTAGCAATTGAACCTATAAGCATATGGCTGTGAGAAATGCCATCATTCTTTCATAGGTATCAGGGCAACTTATGTCAGTCACTATCCCTATTTCAATTTATATGGTGGGAGTGAAAAAAAAAAACATGAAAAACAGATTTCAGTTGAGATAGTGTTTCCTGCACGGATGAACATCTTCCAATTACATCAAGCTGTAAAAATAAATAAATAAATGATGGAAACCACCTATTGTCAGATAAAACCACAACACTGTGTAAACTTTTTTATTACAGAGCATCAAAGCACCGAGGGAAAGTACTCAGATGAGAACTGCAGAGGGTGAGCTGCTTCAGACAGCATCAGGGATACTTATCACACAGTCCAGGTCACTCTGCTGTCCTCGGTGGCTGGAAGAAATAGGGGTGCAGAGGCTGATGTGCCTCTCATCAGCGTGCACCTTCCGGTGCATTAAATAACTCCTGTCTGAGCGAATGGATCGTATCCCTCATTTGATTCATCACTTCTTCGTACAGCTCCCTGCTCTCTATAATATGCTGGCTAGTCACTTTGAAATGCATCAGAGAGGTTTGGCTGGATGTTGTATAAGCAACATTATAAGCACTTTGCAGGCTTGGGAAAAAAAGGTGCTGTTACATCACTCCGATCCTGCTTCCATTCTGAAGTGTCATTTTCAGCAGACAGCCGAAAATTAAATGGTGCTTCTTACCTGACCAACGTATAGAAAAAGATGAATGTGATAAGGCAGATTAGTAAAATTTATCAAAAGGTATTTTGAGGCATGTATGAATACCACCACGGATAGCCCTTTGTTAAGTGTCCATTGTCTCCACACTTGTCTGTGGAAAAAGATTTGGTGCTTTTGTGCACACTAAGATTAGTCAGAATCACAGAACGTCACGGACAGATTTGTATGAACATGCGATGAATGAAATAAATTGGATTCATGACCAGAGGGCCTCAGCAGGGGTGGGTAGAGGGGTCTGGGAAGTGTGGGGATGATATCCGCAAGAGATGCTTTTAACCTGAATTACATCAGCAACTATCCATCTGGATCAAAGATCAAAGAGATCGCAGGGTTGCATGCTAAGCAGGGCAGTGATGTGAAGTGTACTGGCTACATTAATATTCACAATCAAATTCAGTGGCATTATTCTGCTAGCAGACAGATGGTGTTTGTGCATTAAATGCCTTTTTCATATAAGAAGAACAGGAACTGGACACCACTCTGATCATACAGCCAGTAGCTCCTGGATAGTGAGCCGTGAGTGTCTCTGTGAGGCCCCTGGGTCACTGTGGGCAAAATGTAGGTGCAAAATAACATTTAAGAGCTCAAAATAGGTGGGTGGAAGAACAAGCCATGCAGTGGTAAATGCTGCTAGGTTAATTAATTTAAAAGCCCTCGTTGTGTGACGCTTGATAACTGGCACTCAGTCAGAAGTTAAGTCTGTTTGACCTTAAGAGTAACTGAAGCTAATTCCCATCTGCCAGGGGCAACCTACTTCCTGCTTATATTGTCCGCTGGCTGCCTCTCTGCGTAGTCAGGTGTATGTAAGGAAAAGCTTTTCCGTGTGCTGTCTCCAGGGCAGTAAAACTCACAAGCTGTCGTCAGGGTGTGTGTGTGTGTGTGTGTGTGTGTAAACTGGGGCTGTACTTTGATCCAAGGATCGCCTTCGTTTGAGCGCAGAGTATGAACCGGTGTCGTAATTTATACGCTCGTCGCAGCTCCCGACGCTCGGTGGAACATTAAACCGCCAGCTAGTGGTGTTTGTGAAACAAACCCTATAAAACATTAACCACAGATTGGCTAACAAACGTAACCATCTTTAAGGCGCGTTAAGTGTGCCGCATGTTTCACCTTGCGACACGTCCCAATGTCAGTAAAGCAGCCCCAGCCTTCTAACATGTCGAAGGTTTCCTGCTTAATTTAATTAATGCTGTGTTGCAGGGATGTAATGGTAGGGTAGACAGTTTGGCAGACGAACATTCGCAGCTGAGAATTTGTCTTGTTTTATTAAATTATGTCAGAAAGTTGTTAAGGCGACTATTTTTTCCTACTTACAGTAGGTCTCTTTGTGCAGTAAATATGCCTTTTAGGCACACTTGTCAGAACCGTATTTTTATTACGTATAGCGTAAACTTCCTTTGAGTTACATATATTTTTTCTAAATGTATATTGCGCATTTTCACACATTCGATTGTTATATCTTTCAAGTTCCTAAGATTCTTTCAGTCGTTAAATATCTTTTTTTACGCAAGTGTTAAAAAAACAGATATATGGCTTTATTTAACTACGCGGAGTCAGACTGAGGACTGTAACTATATATAGACCTATTACTTTTAACATGTTTCTTTTTGTTTGGGATATAAATCAAGCTGACTTGCGTTTAACTGCTTCTGTTTCTGATGCATTAAAGCGTAATTTCATAGCCTTATCAGACTGATGCTAGCAGTTCGGGGACCAACTAAGTTTAAACCGTACCATTCTGGGCATTTCTCCTGCTGTTGCTCAGAAACGCTCTGTTTTCAGTTTTCCCAGGGGGAGGAAATTCCGTGTATGTTTTCCACGTTTAATTACGCCGTGATCCCGCTAAGCAAAGTTCTGTTTTTCCTCGTTACTTCTCTTTGTTGTGTGTGTGTGTGTGTGTGTGTGTGTTTTCCCTCTGACAGGCAGACCTTATTAGGGGGTGCGTCTGCTTCTTATGGTTGCACATGTGGCACATCTGGATCCAGCCATGACTCATTACTTGTTTTTTTTTTATGTTCTACTTTCCGCTTCCATGGCGACTGGCGAATGTTTGTAAGAGAGCCTTTGAAGGCAAAAAGAGAGGGAGCTCAGTGAAGGAGTGTGTGTGGGGGGGTAGAGAGAATAAGAGCTTGCTCTCAGAAATTGGCTGGCATCCAGTGTAACCATACTGCAAAGCCGAAATGAGGCCTTTGGCAGCACACCAGGTTTCAGAAAACAAAGATGTGAGCTTCTCATGTTGGCAATGGGGCTTGTTTGGCATCCTTTACAGTTTCCCAGCATCCCCTACCCTGGCAGCCTGCCAGGCCTCCCTCTGGGCCTGCAAAAAGGATTAGGAAAAAAGAGAGACTTGTTTTTCTCTTGTCTCCACACTCTGCCCTCATGACATCACCCCTTCTGCCTGCAGATGCTAGTCATCCAATACTGCTTTTCCTTTCCCGTTCGCCATTTTGTTTGATTCTGCCTTCCATTTTATAATTGTTGTGAATAGTCATTTAAAATATTTTGAGTTATCTGTGCATGCATGCCTGTTATTAATGCTGAAAATGCTCTCAGCACACACACATTCCGTAACATGAAGTATTTCTGTGCTACTATATTTCTACATTAAGTATCACTTAAGAAGAACCTTCATTGTGTAGAGGATTTAGATCTCCTAAATGAGATTGCCAGGTGCCTAGATTGGGAGATATCATTTGGTGATAGATTTGCTGGAGGGCCATGTGATTTGCCGTGTGAGTGATATACATCCTTGTCAATTTGATGGCTATCAGAGCAATGTAGAGGCTGTACTTTCCAGCATTCAAATAAGTCAACTGGGTCTAAAAACATGTTAACAAATGAAACAGAAACTTAGTTACTAATATCACGTTGCCTGCAGAAGGTCACTTGCCTGCCGGATATCATACTATGTTATGCTCCTATGTAGCAGCTTTATTCAGTTTTTATAAAATTTATTTTTTGGTAGCATTTAATGCTGTATATCTGTGTGCATGTGCTTATACTGAATGATTCCATTTACAATTCTTAGAGCTCTTTAATCACGGTTGGGAAATTTCCAAGGCAATTTCAGTGACTCCCTCTAATGAGCTAATTTTCTAAGTTCAGTAAAACAGATTAAATCCCTTATCCCTCAAATTCTTACTCATGGTTTTGATCATTTTAACTTTGCATAATACTGTTAACAACTTTAAGAAACTGATTTTTTTTTTTTTCCAAATTCATTTTAAGAATTCAGAGTAATCAACACTGGAATGTTCATATTTTGCATTAAAGAAACCGGTGAAAGATTACTGAAACTGCTTTCCACCCATCTTCCATAACCACTTATCCAGTAAAGAGTCTCAGAAAGCCTGAGGCTTATTCCAGGAATCATAGGGTAAGGGACACTCTAGATGGGGTGCCAGTCCATTGCAGTGGAACAATCCATCAGTGGAATAACTGAAAAATAACAACTGACTAATAAGCTAGCTGGCATACATTTACTGCATTTTTTATAACCACGCATAACCGCCAGCTCTCTAAAATGCAGCACTGCACTTGAACACTGATACTAGCTTTTTGTTATTACTGTGCTTTATTGAATAAACCTGTCAAGCATCTAGCTACAACCACTGATGCCGCCGTTTTCCTGTTTCCTTGCCAGAGCTTCTATTGCAGCATTCATTAGCCCGCTTCCCAAATTCAGTGTCTTACTTTACAGTACAACCACTGAAAAACATAAAAAATCCAGTAAGGCATTTCATGGAATGCACTAAACGCACAATACCAGGAGCTGGATAAGTATCTTGTAATTGGAATCATGATTTAGCATGATCCCCCCTGAACCAGAGGATCAGAAATCCTGACCTATGATCGTCCAGTAGAAGTTGGTGTGATGGTGGGTCCAGCTGCCATCAGACTCTACATTAAGTATTTCTCCTGACCTCATTTACACTGTGTACTGTAAAACTTTATATGCACCTTGTTCTTTGTACACTCTACTTTTCTGGTTGTCATTTCTTGTTGTTTGTATCATTTTATATCGTGTCATCTTATGAATCCAGTTTGCATTTATCTGCTTTTGTAATGCCTGCAATTTCCCTATTTATCTACTATCTGTCTGGTTATATGTCTGTCCATCCATCCATCTGTCTAACTAACTAATTAAGCATTTAATCATCTTACTATTTTGCAGAGAATCCCCGCTCTCTCAGGGAGCCATTGAAGGCTCTCTTGATTTATTGAAAACAATGCAGAGTTTCCTTGTGAAGTGTGCAGCCCGGATTACTCATCCAGCGCAAATTTTGTTCTCACCCCCCCAAATGAGAGCCTACCCTACCACATTTCCGGCCCTACCACATCACAATATGACTCTATAGGATGAGGGCATCTTAAAGACATTGTAGTTTAACTTATGCAACATGCCATTCAATGTGTAAGCTCATTATCTCATTTGGTAATAAATCAGTGAAATAAATGACTGCCTCTTTCTTACTCAATTACTCGGAATAATGTATTTTGCCATGAAATAAGTTCTCAGAAAATAAACTACCTGGCACAGGTACAAATCTTAAACATTATTGTAAAAAGGGTGTCATTGTCGATACAATGAAGAGGATCTATACAAAATTGAAGTGGGAAAAACAGCTGTATCTAAAATAATGTAATAAAAAGATTGACTTTCAATAAAACTAAACAATAATTTTTCTGTAGTGCCTACTGAGCTGTGCAGTATCGTTTTTACTATACCTTGGCACTCTGCCACTTCATACCTTTCACATTTGTTTCCTTTTACTTTTTTTTTTTCAATAAAGTGAATTAACTAATTAAGTCCTGGCTAAGTGAGCTGCTGGTGAAATGTAACAAATACACGGAATGGCTGGCGTGCTCTTGAGGAGAGGTTTGGGAACCAAAGCTGTGTTCTTCAATTCTGCTTGCCAGAGGAGTGAACTAATATAGTAAGAAAATTTGAGGAAACATTAATGTCATTATGATTTTCTTAAGGGATTAGATGTTTGGAGCTGGTAAATGATTTCTGCTTGAGGACATAACATCACAGTCCACCAAAGTTACATTTTTAGCATCTTAAACGGTGAGATATGTTTGGAGTGAGGGGACTTCAGGTATTGCTGAAGTCAGTAAAACTGAATTATGCTGTGACGTGAGCACTCTGACCTGACTGTGTTTTCTGCTGCATGGAAGCGACCTGAGAAACTTAACACCCCCTGCCTTCCCACACATATGCACACACTGTGAGGAGAACAGTGTAGTAAGACTAGAGCAGAAAAATAGCAACACTGTAAACAGGATGTGGCTTCTCACCGAGGGGATCCTGATAAGAGAAGGGTTTCCATGGTTACCTTTCCCTGTGAAAGGCAGAGATCATCAGAGAATGCTTGGTTACAAACAAAACAATACCAGCATCATGGTGTTTACAGTGTAATGTGTACAGCTCACTCTGAAAGCTGGCTGTATTCGAAGTGGGCTGCCATGACCTTACGCCCTCGATTTCCACCACAGCATATGACCGTACGTTTAAGTTTTGAAAAGGGCTGTGTAAACTAGATGGTAGAAAGGAAAAAGCATGTAATCTGTCCTTTTAATGGGTCCTTATATATTGGGTGGAACATCACAGTTTTATGGTTTTGCTATGAGAATTACTCAGTGTTTTTTTTTAGTGGGTGGTATAGATAAATCAGGAGGATGCACACAGGGTAGTACGTAAGGGCAAGCATGGTTTGAATACGTGTATTATAAGAGGGACAAAGACGGTCTGACATGGCTCATGATGGACATCCCCGAGGCCAACAGAAAGGTATAATAAAAACCCCTGAATGAAAACAAGAAAAAGGAAAGTTTCTGGTTAGCTGCCATGTAGTACTTCCCCCGCTGTGCAACATTACGTTATGCCTGCAGGCCAGCACTCTGTACAGCGATACAACCACATTTCCCCATGCCATATTTCAGCAGACACTCTGATATTAAGCAACATTTCAAAATACATATTTAGGAAATTAATACAAAGGGATTATTCTTGTGTTTATATTATGTAAGAACTGAAAAATAGAGTCACCCACTCTTGATTTGTCCAGTTCTCATAATCACTAATCTAGCATGGAGTCATGCTGAGCCAGGGGATCCACTGAATTCAATTCTATTACAATTCAATTTGCTTTCATATATTGCCCTTCAAAAAACAGTTTCCCTTTCACACTTATCATAAAGCTATTATAATTAATGTGTACATTTGTGAAAAGGAAAAAAAAGTCTGAAGACAGTGAGTAGACAAACCAAAAACTCCTCAGCAAAGACAAAAGAAACCTTTGGGGCTCCAAGGTCAGCAGTTAAAAATAAAGTGAGTATCATAATGTCAGCATTCATACACAATGCTAGCAGTAGAGTGCAGCGATATTAGACTATTGTCCTAGATATCTGTGGAAGACTATGGCAGGTCCATCTGTGAGGAGATGCTCCATGCGCTCCCTAAAATCTTCTTCATTGTAGATCTGGATGTCACACATGGATCTGTTAGGTTAAGACTGTGTCTGAAGAGCATGCAAGTGCACAAACACAGATGTGCACATATACAAACAACGCATACACATGCACTATTACACACGTAGGGAAATTTATAGATGCCATTCCACTCCATATCTCTGATGCCCACAGCCCTGGAGGCTGCTTATACTGTACATATGTTCAAACATGAGGCTCATCGTTAATAATAATATAAAAATCATCTTTGAAAAGGAGAATATAAAAAGTGACTGCTGTAGGATAAAATCTACTTCTGAAAATAAAATTTAAAAAAAATACTTTACATCAATTGTGACATCTTGTACATAGCCAAGCATGTGGCAAAATTTCAAAGGAAAATTGTATTAAACAGCAGCGACTGATTAAAAATGTTCTATTTAAACATTAAAGCACTTAACACATCAAAGCATGCATCACAAAGCTATTTATCAGATTATTTGGGGCAAACTCCATCCCCAGACTACTTGCGTACCTGCCCACTCTTTCTGACCCCACCTCCAGTGTATTACTGGCCAATAAAACATCTGCGACTCCACCCTTGATACACTGGGTTGAGGTGACTTTGACATGCATCAGATCTGATGACTTGGCAAGCCTGCACAGCCTACACTGAGGCTCTGGTTGTCATCATCACCACCAGCCCCCCCCCCCCCCCCCCCCCCCCCCCCCTGGCGGAGTTGGGGCGCGTGCCCCCTGTCGAAACAAGAGGACCCGGTGAAGATAATTTAACTCTGTCAATAGGA
>JAACJT020000035.1:11293545-11309582 GCA_009936485.2 Gymnarchus niloticus
CCCCGGGTTGGGGGAGCTTTGCACTGGATCACCCCCCAGGACGCCCACCGGCCCCCCCGCCCCCACCGGGGCTCGGGTGGTCAGCTCCACCCCCCCCCCCCCCCCCCCCCCCACTACCGCCCTGTTGTGGATTGGGGTCATAGTCCATATGATGAAATAAGAGGGCACTGAAAGATATTATTCAGCATGGCAATGAGTATAATTCTGTGCCTTAATATCCCTTTAATTCAGTGATCACCAAATGAGGAACTTTAAAGGGGAGCACGGTGATAATAAACTCATATAACAATATCATGAAATGAGCCTTCCCTATGCAGATAATGTTGTTACATTTCCTGTTTACAGCCAATCAATAACAAACTACAAATACTACAAATGTCTCGTAATCACTAATGTTATTAAGAGGGGCATTTTTAATTGATTGTTCTGATAGTGGAGGGGATTGGGAAAGCACCTCTGATGTACAGTATATTGATCAGATAAGTGACTGGTGATACTTAAGTGCTCACAAAACAACAAAGAAAAAACAGTGCTAATATAAGAGCTTTACAGTGTACGTGCCAAGGTGACAACACGAGATGTGTCATCAAAATGAGCCAAGTTCTCAACCAAATTTCAGGCCAAGCTGTTTAACCGTTTTCCTGATTATGGATGCAATCCTCATGCACAGTTGCATGCCCAATTTTTAGCGTAGGTAGGCTATATTTGATTCTCCAATGCTAAGATTAATGATATTGACTTTTCCCTAAGACTATTTACTGACGCCCCATCCAATAACACACTATTCTGTACAAAGTATGTCTGTATAATCATACCTGTGCAACAATGCCACCTCGGGAGTCACTTACGCTGAATGGATTATAAACTAGGACTGTGGGGCTAGGATTAAGTCACTTGCACGACACCTCCTGTGTTTGCTACTTCATTTACGTAGTTCTTTTGGTAAGTGCCGTGCCAGGGAGCCCAGGCACCCCCTCTGCCATGCCCCCAAATCCCAATCCAATCAGTGGCCCATATGCCCAGTACAGACACACACGAGCAGGAGACAAAGTGAAGAGAGCTGAGCCACCAATCCACCAGTATCTATTATCTGCAGGTCTCTGTCTCTGGGAGCAGGCCCCATAATGTTCCAGGAAATCCCTCCTTTTTTTCACTCTGAGGACGCAGGGCCTGAGGGATGTTCCCAATAAGTAGCTTATTTATTAGTCTTAACTGTGCAAGGCATTACCTTACAGACACGGTACTAGAAAGGGTAACTTAACCGTGTTAACTGGAGAGAGCAGTGTTTCAAAAAGGGCTGAATTTTGTCATCTTCAATACCAGATAGTGTTTATTTCTAAAATATCTTGGCTTTTAATTTGAAAAACACAACTGTACATAATGTGTGTAAATTATAAAGAACATTCTACAATTACAAAGCAATTCACACTTTTTTTTTTATTTCCAGTGTGTGCATCCAGATGCTGAGCACTTTCATTCAAAATAAATATATGCCCTATCCAGCATTTTTAAATCTGTGGCTATTTGTACTCCACGGCTCAGCACCCACCCGATATCAACAGTAACTAGAGCCCTCATAGTAAGAACACTAAGAATAAATCCTTTAATCTGCTCAAAACATTTATAGTAAGGAAAAATATATAAAAGCAGCTAACATTAATTTTAATTACTCATTTCTATTACTTTTCATTTCTTTTCAACAGGAATCTGCCATTGTGAAACAGAAAATAAATATAAATGTCAATAGCTGACTTTGTTATTTACATATTTAAATTCTGGGGATATGAACGCGTTATTGTAGCGATGTAGATTTGGCTTTAACTATAAGTTGGAAGGGAACCAAAACAATTTCAAATAATTGCTTTAGTTATACATGTGGAAAATCTGGTAGGGATATTTTCAGCTTTCCTGAAAGTTCGATCGGGACATGCCCATATCTATGCTTTGCTGCATAAATTTCCTTCGGACCCTATAATTCAACGAACTGTTAACCGGCCATATATACATTCCGTGTTGTTTTGTGACCGCTAAAAAAGAAAAAAAAAAAAAAAAAGGTGCACAGATTCATTTTAAAGGTTCATAAGTTAAAAGAAACTGAGGGACCCGCGCAGTGCGCAAACTGTTATAAATAATGTAACCATTACAGTTTCCCTATTCACATACACAATCTGTAAGAAGCCCACAAAGAGCCATGTGTGCATGTCGGCGGACTTGGGCTGCGAGCCAAGTCATTTGTATTTTTGCCGGGACGGACCGAAATATTCAAGTCGGTATGTGACTAAACGTCTCACTTCCTTTTTTGAACGTCGGCAGGAGCCTGGCTTGCAAAAACATATCCTGCTCTGGGGGCTTGCCTCACCCGAGTCACCCCATCGCAAGGTTTGGAAAATGTTGTGTCATGTGAATAAAACCAGCTCCGGTCACAAAATACTATAACTGGTAGCCGAACAAATACGTCTAGACTTGTAATTAGAAGGAAAAAAAATCTGTCAAAAAGCAAATTTTTAATTTGCTTTAATCCAGTCTAAAAGTTGTACTGTTGGTGTATAAATTCAAATAGTCATATATGTGGCTGCTCCATCCCAGCAAACGGAACGTTATAGCAACGTTAAGAACGTAATGAGAACATTATCGGACGTTGCGGGAACGTTCCCTGTTTGCTGGGAGGTTACGTTTAGTCTGATTTCGGGTGTCCCACTGCACTAAAACGAAAGCCACTGAAATGACTGGTCGGACTGCAAGAAGTCTGTCTATACACCTGCATTGGATGTGGTTAAAAAAGGCTCTCATTTAAAAAAACCACAAAATCCCCGTGTCAAAACATGAAACCTATGCGTATTCCACAAGATATATTCCTCCATCTTCTAGCTCTGAACAGCATTTGCACATATCGGTGTTTAAATGACCGAAGTCCAGAGTTTTTAGAATGTGATCCATTTCTTGGTAGTTAAGCAAAATAAATCCGATGCCAAAATAACACTCTGAATATATACCTTCAGTTTATGTTTTAAACAGTTACACATTTAACCGCAAAAGACATAAGTACTACTTGCTATTTAAGATGTAGCATGTCAGTTTATTTTGAATAGAATATCAACCATAAACCAGTTTTAAGTTTCTTATTAATACATAAAATACTATTTTATATATTGTATGCTTCTTCAAATATAAAAAGTGGCGTTTTATAATCGTTCAAAAAAATTAATTTTCAAATATTCTCCTACACATGCCACGCACACTTGTGTTTTTATCACCGTTCATTATTACGAGAGAGCGAGAGAGAAAAAAAAAAAGGAAAAAAACATGAGTCTGCCTGAGTAACACGAGTTGTTTTTGCACGGTTGGCTGGAGGCTCCACGGCGCGTGTGACGCAGGCCTGGCATTCAACCTGGAATGTGGATTCGCTGAACGAAGCCCGAAGTGCCAGTCACGGCTGACACTGAGCATGCGCACACCAGCCGAGAACCGGAGAATGCTGGTGACGTCATCGCCGGCACAGTCTGGTGGCTTGAAGGGCATTAACGCTTTGTGTCCTGGAAATCGTTGTCGTCATGTGTATCATTGCAACAGTTTTAATCGACGATCTGTTTATTAATGTTTAAAAACACGGCATGTATTGAAAGAATGGTATCTTTTGAAACCGGATAATCATCTATTTTACATACATTATGTATAAAATATAATCTTACAATCTTAAGAGCATTTAAATATCACTCAGACAAGAAAGGAAATATATATTTTTCCAAATCCTAGACAGCTAGCATCGTATTTACACTAAATATTTACTGTTTGCAATTAAGATGAATAAAGTAAAAATGATTGCAAGTTTTAGATTTGTAACAATCGACTGAAAATCCAAATCAAGCTCCAAGCTCCCCTTGTGCATAAATCAACGAATTTCTGACGTTGCACGAAAAATAAAACGCGCTTTCAATGCAAAGCGCAGAGAACGGTAATATTAATACACCACCGTGCAACATTTGGCTTTTCCTTCACGTCTGAACTAGCCGTCGGATTCCTGGCAGAGGTTCAAATAATATAAAAAAAAAACGGGCTGACGGTAAATGCGCATGCGCCAGATGGCGGAGGCGTCGGGGGAGGGGGGAAGGGGTTGTCGAAGAATCAAGTAAATAACTAGAGCTGGAGCCGCAGGAGCCGCGAGTGTAGCGTGGGCTATGACGTCACGGGGTGCACTGAGCTGGCGGAGTGCTGGAGGGACAGATAGACGGAGACGTGCGGTTGTAAAGTGCGCACTGCCATGAACTTCTGTTTGTAACTTCATTGTTGTTGCATCTGTTAGGAAGGAAGGGAACCCAAAAAACAGTTATATCTCGTGCCGTACCTCTCTTATAAAGTGTACACGATTCTGCGCACGCTTGGAGGAGTTACTGTATTTCTCTTTGTTTCTTTCTATTTTTGCGCAACTTTTGCGAGAGGCGATGTCGTCCGCGGCGGTCGCAGCTTCCAGGAGGCAGTCGTGTTATTTATGTGACTTGCCCCGCATGCCCTGGGCTATGATCTGGGATTTTACCGAGCCCGTCTGCAGGGGATGTGTCAACTACGAAGGAGCGGATCGTATCGAGTTTGTGATTGAGACGGCTCGCCAGCTGAAGCGGGCTCATGGCTTCCAGGAGGGCAGGTCTCCGGGTCCGGGGAAGCCACAGCTCTCGGGCAAAGACATTCAGTCCATCAACCATACAGCCGGAGAGCCCGGATCACGGCCACCTCAGCCTTTGGATCGCTATCCCCTGGCCTCTGATCGGCCGCCAAGGCTGGGTCCAGAATATCAGCCGGGGAGGCAGGCTAATGGCATTCCCGTCCCGAATGGATTCCCTAAACCCGACGATCCCCCGGAGCTGAACCGACAGAGCCCCAATCCCCGCAGGACTAGCGCCGTTCCTCCAAACCTAGTGCCTTTGGTTAACGGGAATATCCCCCCGGTACACGCTCTGAACGGGCGACCCGCACAGATGGGCATCCCCGGGGCTCTGACGGCGCCGAGCCCCAGCGAGCTGGGCGCCAAACGGCCGGAGGACATGAAGGACAAGCATAGACCGGACAGCCTGTCGGAGATCGGCGACACGCACAAGAGGGCCGACGAGTGGATGAGCAAGGGCAAAACAGTGCGGGACCTAATGGCTTTCCACAGTTTTGATAACCGATACAAGAAGGAGCACGCAGCCATGCAGCAGAGAGTGATGGGATACGAGACGAGCGCCACAGCCACGAAGCCAGGTAACACGTTTTTGTGCGCAGAATGCAGCTGAGCAATAACAAGTCCTGCCCTGCGATCCAGCTGCTCTATAGTTAAAACTGCTTGCTAAAGTACTTCTTGTTTATGCACCTGTATAATTTAACTGCCGGGTTAGTTGCCGTAGACGTTCACTTTTCTCGACGAGTTAGTAACTGCGCGTTTTGCTGCAGAAAATGTAGACGTCAGTCTTGTTTTTGTTTGCTTTTTAAACAGACCTACTCACGTGTTGCTTTACCTCTTCCAAAACCCCAGACAGGGGAAAGCACCCCCGGAACATAAAGAGGAAAGCATCGCCAGAGCCTGAACCAGAGGGGACTGCGGTGAAGCTGAATGGCGACGGGCAGCCCTGGCTGCCACCTCCGGCTGTGCCCCCTCCCAACTTCACAACACCGCCCTCCACCATCTCCCCGCATGCACGTGCCACCCCGCCAGAGGCGGTGCAGAATGGCCAGTCACCCATGGCAGCCCTTATCCTGGCGGCGGACAATGCAGGCGGCAATGGCTCACCCAAGGACGCCAACCAGGTGCATTCCACCACCCGGCGGAATAGTGGAAGCCCCCCATCCCCATCTTCGGTGGCCCCAAGGAGGCTGGCTCAGAGGGACGCCCCCATCACGGGGACACCTCATGTCCCTGGCATGGACCAGGTGCACCAGCAGAGCATTCCTGACTCCTCTGTGCCCGGCAGCGTGCCCCTGTGCTGTACCCTCTGCCACGAGCGCTTGGAAGACACACATTTTGTCCAGTGCCCATCTGTGCCGTCGCACAAATTCTGTTTTCCCTGCTCCAGGGAGAGTATCAAGCAGCAGGGTGCCAGTGGGGAAGTGTACTGCCCCAGTGGGGAGAAATGCCCCTTGGTGGGGTCCAACGTGCCCTGGGCATTCATGCAGGGTGAAATAGCCACCATCCTTGCAGGAGATGTCAAAGTAAAAAAGGAGAGGGACCCTTGATTTTATGCATAGAAAAAAAAAAAAAAACTAATCAATATAAGTAAATAAATATAAATTACACACATACCATCCAAACAAACTAACGGACTTGTACAGTGGACACAAGGGGAGTGTATACTTCGTAAACATGGCTGTATAATTTTTGATTTTTGAATACGTTGTGTTTCTATATTTTTGAGGATAAAAAAGGTATGTACTCATTATAATGGACTTCCTTTCCTCCTTTTTGTTGATGTTAAGCGAATTCTCGATGTATCCTTTGGTCTGGTGGCAGTTCCTGTTAAACGTAGGATGTGACAAACGCTACTCACACAGCACTTGGCGAAACTCAAATGCTTCTAGCTGTACTTGTATGCACTTGTTTAAAAAATTGCCAAATATAATTTCTGACCTTGTAATAATAACTTAGTGTCTGTGATTTGCTTGTTCCCCATGCAGCAGTACATCAGAACGTGATGGGGGGGGGGGTATGTCCTTATAGAAGGTCCCAGAGACCTCTAATCTCAGCTCCGTTTCAAGAGAGCAAGGTAGACAGCAGAGCAGTGAATGACCTCGAGATGTAAACACATTGTTGCATAATGTAGTAACATGGGCACAAAGGTTGTCATTTTTAATTTTTTTTTATTTGTAGTCTTCAGTCACTATATTTAAGTATGCCCTACAAAAACTAACAGGTATTTGCACTGTTACACTGACTATTCTGAGGTCAAGTTACTGTAACTGAATGCTTTGACATGACCCATTGCACTTTGCTCTTCTAAAAATTACCCTGAACCTTTGCGTTATGTAGATTTTTTTTTTTTCCCTTCCTATTATAGTAATCAATGCCACCATGCATCAGACTTAACCAATTGAGTCAGGTCAAAAATAACCTATATGCACTTAACGTGTACCATAAGCCATGCTGGTCCTGACCATTTGTCTGTTGACCCCCAAAGTCCAGCTTTTCGTCATTTCATCTAATGTATGCAAAGTTAGAGAGACAAATCTGAGTTGTGCCTTGAATCAGAGCACACTGTGTCTGGGTGGAGGTCGTTCTGGCTTCGTATGAGGACACATCTAGAGATGTTCTACTGCAGATTATTTCTGTATGGTCTAACTTTGGCACCTAGCTTCACCGAGGTACCAGCTGTGTCAGACCGCGGCACCGAAAATATAACCACGTACGTTTTTGGCCCCATTGAATGGGGTGAAACAATGCAGCCCAGCCCGATTTGTGTTTTTGTTGTGCTCCAACTGTGGCTGCAATTCATTTCCGTTGCTTGGCCGGCTCGACATGCTGGACCGGCAGAAAACAATGCAACACTGAGGGGGATTTCAACGCGAAACAGCCTCCTGGCAAGCAACATTCTTGCTCATCCGAGCCCCGCTATGATTCCTCCGTCCACCTTAGAATGCCACAGATAATTATGGGCCTGAACTTCTCTTCTATTGGCTTATCCTTTCAAGGAGTGTTGTATTTTAATATGGTCTTCCTCATGTTACATACAAGTTCTAAGGAAAATGTCAACCTTTTAACAACTCTTGGGATACTTTCTAGTTTTCTCCTTCTTTATCATGTCTCCAAGCACCACCTTCTTATTCACAGGGATAAATTAGTACATGCAAGTAATAGGAATACTTTTTGGTTCCATTGTAATTGCGTCACATGGCAAATGTAATGTTTAACAGGCTGAGGAGGTGACCTTATATTTCCTCTTGGATTTTGTGTATGCGTTTTTAACATTATAAGCATAGCAGTATGTGGTACGTTCTGACCAGTCCCTGTTTACACATTCTCAGAGTGGGCGAGACACCCGACGTGATGAAAGGCTGTGCTTCTACAAGAGGCTCTTTGTCAGAGAGTTGTCTCCCGGCTTACTGAGTTGCTGCAAAGTGCCAATTTTTGCAACTTGGCAGAAGGGGTCATCGAATGGAACTAAGCAAATGCAGTCCTGCATCTGTGGAATTCTGCTGTCACTGTTGGTTAGGGGCACCATAACACTCCTTACGCTATTCCCAGGCTAACTGTACGGTATGTTGGAATGACTGAAGCTTGTTCGCTTACAGGTGCTCCCACGTACTGATAGTTCCCAGTTAACACATGGCATGCCAAATGGGACGGCATGTGACTTAATAGTGTCTTAGTCTCTGAAGGACATTTTCCGAATAGCTTTTCACATTTTCTTCTTCAGTTCCTCACAGAGGTGGAGAAGGTTCATATGACTGAAATATTTCCATTGTGGGGTTTCAGTTGGAATTAAGCGTTTCAGCACCATTGTCAGCCACAATGCCTTTATTGCATCTGTGTACGTTATGTTGCTGGTTTGGTGGGAGATCTGGAGATAGGAATGATACCATGTAAATTACACGTCACGTGTGGGTGTATGTGTAACCTGAGCAAAGGAGAACATTACTCGTCTGCCTCGCAGCGTCATACAAATGACTGCCTGCTCGGCGCCTGTTGTGCCGTTCACTCCTCCCGCGGCCATCGAGATCAGCTGGGAAATCATGGCATGAGGCAGAGCAAGAGTCAATATGGAGTCTGAAAATGAAAGTGGCAACACGAGGCTGAATGGAGACTCTGTTACCCCACCTGATGGGCCTGGAGGGTTTGTTTGGAAGGGAGAGAGAGAGGGCATGGCTGCATTCCGGCAGTCAACACGTCAGGCCGTAACGGTGCTGCTGTCACTTTAAATTCCAGCCAGGCGGGTTCCCTCCTCTTTATCTATCACTGAAATTCAACACCCCAAGAAAAAATAACGACCATTAGAGATTAATAGGTCCACTCAAATTACAGAGCACAATTCAGAAAAGGTCCACAGGCTGCCTTCTTTTTCATTGTGTTTGCTCAACCGCCCTACTAGGTGCCTCTTGGTACTGTTCTTTGCGAGCGGGAAGATATTTCTAGAACATGTTCTCAACGATGAAAGGGCATAAATATTCAAGGAATGCCGATTGTGTGCCATTCTTGTACGTGGATACCTTTCCTTTAATTTAACTTAAATTGCACTCCAAATCCAATTTTTGTTTACTTTTTTAAACATATTATTTACTGCTATTAAATCTTTTTGATGGACATTTCACACAGCAACCTCGCTCCCCATAATTAGGTGTTGTAGTTTTGACGGTTGTATAGTTAAATATTTTATCAGGCTATCACATTGCCATTCTGTAAATCACAAAATTAATGTAAATAGAGTGCAAAATTCTGTTCCGTCACTTTCTACAGCTACATATAACCCAATGAACTTACAGTATATGGTCTACTACTGATAATAGATTATAGAGAAATGTCTTTGTGGTGGAGAATATTCTAGGACTTTTAAGCTAAATTTCAATAACAGGATAATAATAATACTGGGAGTTGCTGGGATCCAGAAGCTTGGCCAGGAGTTTCTGTGCTAGAAGTTTCCTGGTGTCTGTTCTCTGCTTGCATGAAAATCATCAAAGCCTTTGCCAAGGCTCACATAAAAGCAGAGAGAAGCACAGCTCTCTTTGTTTGTGCCTGTCTGTTTCACGTGTGCCCATTTGAAACAGTTCTCAGGATCTTAGCACGGTAGCCTATTAGCTATTAAATCCATTATGGGCTTCTACTCTCCATGTTTGGGGGAAACTGATAACCTTAGCTGAATCAGCAATGCAGTTCATTAAAGAGCCTATCATAACAAGCTGAAGAAAAATTTAAAAGTACATCTGGAAGTCTAGCCCATTTTTTGTATTTCATTTTTAATTTTGAAATTCATGGCTCACCAATTAAAATTCATACAATTTCATAGCAAGACAGTTGTGTTCCAGAAATCTACCACAGCTTTTGCAGATCTGGCAGTTATTGGCTCAGTGGTCAGGCTTGAGGAAGCCAGTTCATGAATGGAATCGGAAAGGTCACATACCCAATATAACGTGCAGAGTGACAAACAGCCCAGCATGAGCGGTCTTTGTCCTGCAACATCAGCGATCTCAACCGGGTCACCTAGGGTTCCTGGAAACCACGACTGTGTCATTCCCTCACCTTTGTAGGATTAAAAAAAAACAACCCAAACATACACATGCATGCTTTCAACATTCCACGACTTTGCAGCTGTAGTCAAAAGAGCAACATTGAAAAGACCGTGGTGGGGAGGTGAATTTCACGAGCTGCACTCACTATAATTAGACAGAAAACAGACTGGCTTTGGCTGCCATTAATCACTGGGATCCAACTCCAAGAAAGGAATCTGAGTTCTGTTGACTTGAAACCTTTATCTGGAAAGGGTCACGTTGAGCCAAATTTAGTGCTCGCTTACGACATTAACTTTGGATGTGTCATGGCAAGACTCTGTTGCCTAGCGACCTTTTGGAAAAGTAAACAGATGGTCTCTGGATGTGCCCTGTCAATTCATTTGTGGAGGACAACTCTAATCTGAACTCTGTCTATATCTGCAGAGCCCCCTCCTCAGCTTTTGCAGGAAGTTATAGAGCTTAGGAACAACAAAGGAAAATTGGGAATAAAACCAAATGAACACAGAGTTTTCTTCAGTAGTGTATGGTCCTAAGGTAGTAGGTACAGTTAAGAGTCCCCCAAGTTAACACAAGTGCACCGCTAAAGTTTGATTGATTTTAAGGGTTTTTATGTATCCGATTGAAGTTGGCTGATAAGAGATAAGGTTCTGTGGATTGGAAAGTCAGGAGCTTGGCCAAACTGTGATAGAAGATAACATATGTTTACTGTCTGCTGTGACGTATGTTGCCATTATCTTGACTCTAAGATTTGAGATCAACAGACACCATTACTACTATTTGGTCAACTCCGAGTCAAGGTCACAGAAAATGATGAATTGCTTCATACATTGAAGTGGGACCTCCCACAGCTCTGTAAATGTTGCTTCCACAGTTCGTCCTTTATCATGGACCAGAATCTAGTGTTCTTGTCAGCATATCTACAAACAGAAACAGTGAAGAGCTTCTTCACATTCCATTCATGTGTATGTCCATTTTATTAACATTTGAGCAGGGTAGTGCTAGATAAAGTATATCACACTTACTGCCTTTTGGATGTCTGCTTCAGCTTTTTAAGATACGCAAGAAAAATGAACACCATATACCTGGTCTTTTCATGGTTTATGGACACAAAAAGTCCTTATAATTTTATAATCGACTCATTTTTCTATTTATCTTGATTTACCACTTTTAAAAGTTTTTGTTTTGGCTCTTGCAGGAATAACCCGTTGCCTGCTCTTTGAAGAACAAATTTCATGAGATGTTTCATCCAAGTCTGGTCTGGGCAGAAAAGGCTTTTCTTTGTTAGCTGGGCAGCAGCTTTCCAAAGTCGGTATCCCCTTACAGGAAGTGCTATCTTAGATCAGCCTTTCTGAACAGATATTTCACCTCCTTCCGGTCTTTCATGCATTGCTAGGGAAACATTAAGTGCAGGCTGGTTGCTTCCAGAAGGAGAGCCCTGTTAGTGGGGTATTTGTCATTCGTTTGCCTCTACGCGTTTATAAAAGCAAACCCTGTGACTGAACATCCCATCGTGCGTTGACTATGGTTCCTGCTTTTTCAGGAAACACAGCTCCAGTCCTCACCTGTTAATGTGTAACAGCTTTTGGCCGGCAGTGTTTGATTTGCACAGCACTGTCTTTGATCAAGAAAGAAAATCACAGTCCGCAGCATAAAAACCATCATCTGTTTAACTGTTTAATTGTTTTTCTTTCTAAGGAACTTCAGCTACTCCGGTCAGCCGGTGCAGAAGGGTAAATCTTAGTAAACTTGATTTCCTGGCCTGTCCATCTGAAGTCTTGTTGAGGCAGTCACCAAGAGCCAAAGTCCAGGCTGGTGCTTGGATAGTTTCTGATGTCAGTGTGCCATTTAGTTACTGTGTAATCTAGCTGTCTAATGATTGCTAATCTACATTGAAAAAGTTATTTTTTTAAGTATGTGTCATAACTTGATTTCTGCATGTTGTGAGTTTTATGTTTTTATGATGTTGAAATGAAAACAATTACTTTGGAACCTTTGCTATTAAATCCCTATTCGGACACCACAATTAATATTTTACTATATAAGTAATAGAATTATTTTACATTTTAAATCTACTAATATGGATACAATACAGAATCTTTCCTATTGCCACCATAAGATTTTCCAAATAAAAGTTTGGTGGTATTTTAAGTGTAAAGTACAGATCAGAAGCTTGGAGAAACCTTCCATCATTTTTTTTCAAGAGGTCAATGACTCAAAACACGCCTGCAGGCTGTGATAGAGTGTGATGGAGTGTGGTAGCAGATAACCACGCAGGCCTAAAACCAACAGAAATGGTTTTGGATGAGTTTGATCAGAGAGTGAAGGAAAACAGCCAACAAGTGCTGGACTCATGTGGAAACTTCTCCCAGACTGTTTGAAATTGTCCTCTGTGGCTTATTCGCCAAACTGACTAAGAGAATGCATAGAGTCTACTTTTAAGAAACTTTGATTTATCAATATTGTGGTCACTTTTTAATTCCATTTACATTATTTCATGTTTTTCTGGTCCTGATTATTTAATGGAAATGTAGAAAATAGTAAAAATATTAAAAAAAACCTCCCATGAGTACCTGTTGACTAGGACTGTGCATTCTTTTATTTAAATACATTGTAATGATTGTCTAACACTGTTGAAATAAAATGATAATGTTCATTTTAAAGGCATACTTGATGTTTTTAATATGAGTTTAAGGCTTTTGTGGACTTTTATACCCATAGTGTTAGTTTTCTTTGCATTACTGTTTATCAGCACTAGAGGTATGTTCTCTTTGCTGTGCTTAATGTCTTTTATTAGGTGTGCATTATTTACAATTGCTATTTTGGGTTGCATGGTGCTCCAAAATTCCTATAACAAGGTTATCACAGACTGATGTAAATCATTTCATAAGTATCAATCTCCCTCATTTTCTATGATGAAAGTTAGCTAGCAATAGGCTTGATATCAAGCGGTTATCTTTGGGATCTTTCAGGAAGTAGTCAGGAGATATGTCTGGGGGAGTCTGGAGCAATAAACAATAAAAAGCAGCACTTCAATTCCTTTTTCTGAAGAATTATGTGCAGAAAATGAGTGACAATGAGCAGTCATGAGTCAGTAGTGACTTCTCACCTTTTCCTGTTTTGTGTCATCTAAGCAGCGATTAGAGCAGACTGTCGTCTTGCTCTGAAGCGTTGGCGCGGTACACAGTCATGGGAGGTCTGGGAAAGTGTAGTGCCGGAGCACGTCGGTGTGTTGCCTGGCATCGAGATTTCTGAGAAACCTGCTTTTCAGAAGAGCAGAAAGCAAGCTTTTCCTTTTCATGCGTGACCCAGGAGAGTAGATGTTACAGGATGTTTTTCTGTTAGTCTTCTTTGAATCTTCAAAAAAGCTGTTCTGAACTGAAGAACATTTTTTGTACCGAAATGTTTCTTGTGTCCAGCTTTGGTAGAGAATAACAGTTTTGCATGGGTTTCATTTAATCATGTAGTCAATATTATGTGGTAATCTATCAAGTAACTAATTTAAAGCTGAAACATTGTGGATTACAGTGAGACATGTATAGATAGTATAGTTTTTTTATTCCAAGGGAATCCCCCCTGAGCATGTTAAACAGCATGAGATGAGTTATAGCGCACCTGTTTTGCCAGTCATTTTTTGTGGCTATCGGTAACTGGGAAACCGGTTAGCAACTGTTTGCCTTTAGTGGCCAGTGGATCCAAGGCTGCTATTGAGTGTTTCTTCTGAAATCCAAAGTCCAGCCCTGCTTTCCTGGAGGGAACAGATAAAACAAGCAATCATGTGTGCAGGGAGAAGTAAAAATTGCATGGTCTGTTGCACACTGGCAAGAAGAATTACAACTGGCCTGGACAAAATAGCTGTAACAACAGGTGGACTTTTAGCATCTACCCGTGAGGAAAACCCACCCAAACACAGCTGTAAAATCTTGACCTCATGATGTTTTCAGCCAAAGTCATTTACCCTTTGTCTATTTTTTGACAATTCATAGTTTCACAAGCCAAAAGACAAGACTGGCTTATACAATAGCTGCTAAAAATTAATCTTCAAATAACATATTCTTGGATTTCTACCTAAGACAGTTTCTGATTCACAGCCTTGGTCTTTAATTGTACAGGCATCCAGAGAAGCAATAAAAAAAAAAATAAATAAAAAAAATATTTTACAACTACTTGAAATTTGAAACCTGATTTGATTTCAAGTGAAAACTGGTGTTGTCTAACACTGTTGGTGAAAATTGCAGAGGGAATCCTAATTGAAATGAATGACATTTTATTTACTTCAGAAGAAGAGGTTAGAATCTGGTTTGGTTTTTTCCATCCATCCTTCCATCCATCCAGTACAGGAGTAAGTGAAGCTGGAGCCAAGAATCCCAGGGCACAAGGAGGGGGGTACCATTGGAGGGATGTCAGTCCATCACAATGCACACCCACCCACACACACACACACACACACGCACACAATCACTTTATAGACCATTACATTTCACGTGAACTTTTTAACTGTGGTAAGAAACTGGAGTATCCTGAGGAAACCCAGGCAAACACAAAATGAACTCCACATAAAGAGTGAGAACTGGATTCAAACCCCCAACCGCTGAACTTTCATGCCACCTGGGGTCTGGCTTTGCCTGAGGAGGATGAAAGATTGCATGCTTTGGCAGTCTGGTGCAGAGCTGCAAAGACGACGGCCTCCGTGCACCTGTGCATCTTGGCGTTAACTTCAGGTGCTACCTGCTTGAGAGGAGCTTGCGTCCCCATAACTGCATCTGACATTTAAAAACAGCAAAGAACAAATCCATTTTTATTGCCGATGAGTCAGCCTTACCAGTTCATTGCTGTCGGTTAATTCCAGAGATTCAGATGCAGAAAATAAACAAACTCAGAAATCCAAGTTCCCAGAGTAACTGTTTCACTAAACTACTCTTGAAAAGGCTCATTTATGAATGTGTTCATTGTTGTTTGCTTCAATGGACCAATCTGAAACAGTAACATTTTTGTTAGTTAGTGCTGGTGTTTCCTATTGAGAATGTTTTACCTTCGATCCTCAGTTTATGTGCATAAATCAAGCAAATAAATAAAAGAATTTCCTGGGCATCAAGCTTCGTCATCTCTGTCTCCAAGCCTGTTGTGCTAAATATGTTTTTTAATCCAGTTTTCTCCACAACAATCCTCTTTGCATAAACTATTGCACAAGATCAAAAAGTAACCGATATCCCCCTGAAATGGGAAAACTATTCATCAAATCATGGAAAACAAATTTGGTATTATAACGCCCTGAGTTGATTCTCTGTTTACCTAACACATCTAAAATGTACTTTTTTCAAAAACCCTCCCAATATTAAAATAATCACGTGGCAGCAGAGGTGACAGCAAAGACGACAAAATGATACTGCCTAAATGACAGAATATGAAGTGTTTTCAGGAGCAGAATGCAGCCAGCAGCCCAATGCAGCCTGCTTTCAGTGAGCCATGTTCTTGTCCACATGAGGGTCCACGTGGCACATACTCGAAGGACTGTGAGGCAGAGAGACTGATTAAAATGCAACTGAAAGAGCTTGTTCTTTTCAGTTTGCATGACTAATGTGCCTTCTGCAATGGTGGCCTCTATTTTTAGGGAGTGATGTCAAATGGGTGCTTGCATCTCCAGGGCATACAGTGTGAGGGAACGGGATTCACATGACGGCTGAAATCACTGCGAGCCTCTTGTGGCGACCATTAACCTCACCAAATTTTGTTTGGTTTAAGCTCTATTTTCCTGTCTCTCTCTCACTCCCTTCTGCCCCTCCATTTTCTCTCCCCCCCCTTCCCCCCCCTCCCCCCTCCCCCCCCTCTCTCCCCCCCCCCTCCCCTTCCCCCCC
>JAACJT020000035.1:11310881-11327390 GCA_009936485.2 Gymnarchus niloticus
AAGGCAAGACGAAGGGGGTGGGGCAAGGCAGATGGTTAAAGCAGGCTTCAAAAAAGAGCTCGGACAAATTAGTTTTTCGCACGGAGATGCCGACAGAGTCCAGCAGGATCTGGATCAGCTGATAAAGTGTTCCAGTGAAGGACGGGCCTCAGTATTTCCACATGACACTCAGGGGCACTTGGGAAGGGGGGAGGGGTTGAAACAGGAAGTTCACAAGCAACTAATGGGAAAACCTAATGTCAGATCCCAGAACTTTAACACAACGGCAAAGCTGTGGCATGATGTTAGCCAGATGTGCCAGATGTGGACATGCATTTTGACATTGGAGCATTTGGGATTGCTTTGTGTGCATACTTGTTAATAGCCCCACCCCCGAGAGAGGAGATCAACCCTTTGCAGTGGGAAACAGCTTGCAACTGCCTTTCGTGCTTCAGCCAAAAACAATAGTGGTGACACTAAGTGCTATGTGGAAAAAAAATACTCGATGTTTAACGAAGCGCATTAGACCAGGCCCCGCCTCCCAGTTCTTACACATTGAACCAACCTCCAGATTCTGCCCTGACTTAAGGAAAAAAAAAACTATTTATATGGGTCCATTTGAATGATCTGGTCTTGTTTTCTTGCCTGAGAAGAAAATTATTCTTTTTTCCAAATTGTGCCCAATTCTTACAGAAATGAACAAGTATGCTTAAGGTAGTAAGATTATTTCCTTCGTGATTTGTTGGAGGGTCACGCCACTGACAACAGCTGGATAAAGTGGAAATCTTTTGCTAAGGCTTTTATGCCTAAGAATAAATAAATAAACAGCATATGCTTCTCACTGGTCTCATCTTCCTACGTTTCTTCGCTTGGGACATTGTCTCTCAGTGTCTCTCATTATAAAAAAAAAACTATATTTTACCCTATTGAAAAAAATCTCAACATGCAACATCCTGATGATCCAGATACCCTAAACATATATTTCAGAGCCACAACATGCATTAGAAGATGGTCCTGAGCAGAAGTTGTCTTCAATCCGACAAAGTAAAGTGACATAGCTTGAAGTACATCTGTGTGACCAAGCTGAATTTTTCTTTTATTCTGGGATGATAGAACGAGTGGTTAACAGCTGATGTGGCTTTGTAGAATGGCACAGAGTACTCTGAGCTCTCAAATCATGATAAAACATTTAAATCTTCACCCAGTATGTCACTGGAAGGAAACAAGGTAGTTTGACAATGCTTTTATCAACCTTCTGGTCCTGGGTGAGAAGGAGGTGGTCTGGCTCTTTGCTACAGAGGGTCAGTCTTAGGATGAGCAGGGGTTCATATGACGTGGCGGATGGGTACCATCTCACCTAACTAGGCTTTTCCTCATGCAAGCAGGCCTTGTAAGGACAGAACCAGTTAGGCTGATGGAGTCCTTGTCTCATTCTATTGCCCCAAGATAAAGGTGCAGTGAAGCTATTTTGAGGGAAACATGTATTAACGTTTGCTGCATGCTGTACCCTGGTGGTGTCATAGAGTGTCACCTACTGCTAGAGACAAAAAAAAAAAAACAGCTGGAATCATGTAATAAATCCAAACCGGGAAAAACAGGAAATGCAGTGGTGGATGTGCCTGTGTACAATTTTGGCTGGTTCAAAAAATCTGGCTTGTCTCTAGACAGAGGAACAACAGAATGAGATCAGAATAGTACTGAAGAATCATGTTGTTTTTCACAAGTTTGGTAGAGGTGGATTGTTGGGTAAGCACCACAAAGTACAAATCTTAATCAACTAGTTTTTATTTTAGTCTGTGTTTTAGCCTATGTATTCCTGATCCTGAAGGATGGAGGTGCTACGCTTTGGCACAGGTGGGTGCCGTGAAGGAGCCTGCAGCTGGGCATTCTGCACCTTTGTGTCGAGCTCTGATCTCGGTTATTGACCTTTGAAGCATGTACATGCTAGCTGGGGCCCCCAGTGGTCAGAAATGCTGCTGATGCTGTGGACAGCCGCACGGCTGCTTCTTGGTGTTACATAAAGCCGCAAATAGTTGCAAGGTTCCTCATGGATCAGTCAGCACTGCTGCTATTAAGATATTATAATATATTTGTATATTTGCAGCAGAAAACAGCCAAAGTTACCTCTCGGTGAGAATGACATGTTGCTATTCACCCTGATTTTCTGCAGGTTGATGGAAAATGAGAAAAACACGCAGTGAATGGGGTAGAACGGTAGCTCAGAAGGCACCACTTGGTTGGAGGTTTGAATCCCACCCCCTAACTTGTGTGAATTTTCCTTGTTCTTCCCTGGCTTCTATGAGATTTTCTCTGAGTACTCCGGTTTCCTCCAGCACTCGAAATACATGAAATAAGAGGAAAGAATATCTCTCAGTTGCCCATAGTGTGAGACAGAGTGTCCTTTTATGGACTGGCATCTCGTCCAGGGTGTCCTGTGTTTGAAGATGGATGGATAGATGAATGGGTGAAGATGGATAGATGGCGAAGAATAATCAATGGCTGGGGATGGAAGGTACTCCAGTGTTTTCCACAATATAATATTCTTGGCAGATCCCACAGCAATGAAGTAAGCAAATGAGATGAAGTCCACATGGCACAAAAAAAACATTTGACTGAACTATGAACCCTTACATAAGAAGAAGGACAAGAGGCTTATCTATATCTGGTGCTATGTGCATTTTTTGTATTTGTTGGTACCTTGGTGAATCAAATGTCCTCAGATAAGAGATATGAGGATATTTCATTTTTTATATAATATAAAGAAGAGGCCAGTGTTTCCAGAACTTGCTTGGCTTGGCCTACCAGCTAGGCTAACAACCAATCACCATGAATCCTCAAGCGCTCATGACAGGGACCTGAGGCAGTGCGGCCCAGGTTCCTCTGCTGGTGTAGCTGGGTGGTCTGACACCGTAACAGGGGTACAAAACATCCCTCCAATCTGATCTTTCTTTCTGTCCAAGAGAGAGAAAAGGGAGAGAGAGGAGATGGAACAATACCAAGCACAACTCATCCTGGAAAAAAAGTTAATAATAGCCTGTACATGATAGCTTGTTCTCGCTGCTTGTGCACATCTGGTATTCAGTAATGATATAAGTTGCAGGGGCTTGTTCCCCACCCGCTTGCATCCTCCCTTGGCAGAGAAAAGATCTGTGGGAAGGGAGCTATCCAATGTCATTTCAGTGGCATGGAAAGTTGCCTGCCGAGCCAGTAGGATATGTTCAGATCTGGGATATTTTGGTGCAAGTATGTGTTTGAGTTTGAGTTGAGTTCTGGCATGCGGCCATCAGCATTGGGCGAGTGATCGAGGGGTAGTGCATGTGTGCATGTGGTGTGTGTGTGTGTGTGTGTGTGTGCGTGTGTGTGTGTGTGTGTGTGTGTGTGTGAGAGAAGGTGGACGGGGGACAGGCTGGTGGGGGCGGAGGGGGGGCAGTGGGGAAACCAACTGGTTGGCATCATTTCAGCTCTATTATAATGCAGCGGCTTCTGGAAAATTCTGTTCCTTTGGCCCGCCGATACGACTGGGCATGACATGAATAACAAGGACTGTGCATCCACAATGGCTGACGCCTTTCGATGTGCAGGTGGCACACTGCAGTGCAGGACTGAGGCATTCAACACATTATGGAAAAACCAACAAAATCACTAAAAATTGGATTGACAGTGTTGGGGTAGGGTTGGGGGGGGGCTGCCAGGCTTGTACAACCCGACTGCCTGCAAATGTTGGAATGGGTCCAAGGAAACTTAATGCCCTAAAGTCTGGAGATGTACTTTTGGAAAAGGCTCCAAAGCCTAGAGCTTGATGACAGTGATTTAGGAAGCATTCAGATGTAGAAGATCACAAGTAAGATGATAAAACATTCTACTGATTAAACAGAAGCAGAAGGAGCAGGATGAACTCCTGTCTCAGGTTGATGTCATCCAGGGTTCCAGAGAAGCCCCTGGTGGCAGAAAGAGGTGACATGATGCCCAGAGACTCACTGTGGGTCTTTGTGGAGAGAATGGGGAGGGTCCAAGATGATGAGACCCCCTGCTCCAATTACCCACATGTGCTGTTTCACTCCTCCACAAAAGAGAACATGAGTGGACATGAGCAATAGAGGAACCAGGCAAAAGTAAAAGAAGAAACATGTTATTTTTTATCAAGAAAAAATCCATCCATTTATTTTCCATAGTCCAGGACAGGGTCATGCAAAACTTGGAGCATATTTCTGGAAGTACCGGACACATAGCAGGGGACACCCTGGATGGGATGGCAGTCCATTACAGGATGACTAGAGATAACATTCATACTAAGGTTTTAATGTCTACTGTACCTTGTCATAACAGAACGGTAAAACATATCCAGCCATATAATTTTAAAAATGGATGGGCACTTGGAAGGACAGCTACATGAGTTATGACAAGCCTAGATAAAAAGTGTTGAGTGGAGGAAGTTGACTGAAGGTCACTCATGAAACCGACAGACTGGACGGGTAACGACTTCATAGAGTGAGAATATGTGCATGGATCGTAGGAAAATGGATTCAAAAGGAAAAGAACTGTAATTAACATGTGTAACTAGTCTGATGGCCTAGCTGCATACGTCAGGTGGACTTGCTATTTGTGAGAGGATGTACTGACTGGCTTGAATAAAAATGAGAATCAGTGGCTGCATTTGGCTTCTTTTAGCAGCCAACGTGGCTGTGAGGTGGACAGCAGCTATGGGAATGACACACCTCAGCATCAAGGCGATCACTCTGAAATGGAGCCAGGAAATGTGAGCATGTGGAATGTCGCTGAAGCCGCCATCCATCTGCTGACCTGTGAGGAACAGTGATCACGACACTCAAACACCGTGGGCATGGTATCTCCTATAATTAGCAGGAGGCCTGCCTAGCAACGTGCTACCCTTGCCCCCTGACACCTGACATTTTCATGCCCCCCCCAGCCACCCCCAAACAGTGTCGGTCCTTTTTAGGGTCAACCGGTGCCTTGTGATGTGCCCTCAAGCCGCCTGTTTATCTGCCTGCAACGCAACGCCACAGATGTGTAAATTCTATTTCTGTCTTCCACGTGAACACTATCTGCCCCGGATGCATGTACTGCCCCCCGCTTGAGAGGCTAATATTAAACATGCTGTATGGTGAAGACCTTAATCCTCTGACGAAGGCAGAACCTATTAATAAAGCATCAACAAATAGCAGTGTGACAAACATTAGCCAGGCCGCATATGTGTCCAAGTGTGAGACAGGGAGATCTTGATGGAGGGGATGTGTTTCCTGGAAATGTGTCGCTGTGTGTTACCAAATCTGGTGATTATGGCCTGAAGTAATGTGCCGCGTGTTAGCATCCTCAAACAATTGTATCAGTTACCTAGGTAACAGCACTGCTTTCATTTCTAATTGGTTATAAAAATGTGTACTCCCTCACAAACCACAAAGTACATGAATTGAGCATTTAAACCTTTGAATGTCTGCAGAGATGCATTTTCAACTGTCAGCCGTGACTGCAGACATTTCCATGCCAACAAGGCACCTGGAAATGGTGTCCCTGAGGAAAACTGTTTACAAGCATCTGTAAGAGCATCAGGGTGTTAATATGTGTAAGAATTAAGCTACAAGCTTAGCGGGGGTCATATGACTGGACAGAGAACTCTTTACTGGCGTAAAATTTCACACTGAAGAAAAGTAATTGGTCTGTCATATGTACAAAATACTATGCTAATGAATGAAGGAAAAGAGACAGTAAAATTAGGAAGACACCTTACAATTCTCATAACTGCTCCCAGAACAGGTGTCAAAGTCTCTCCTGAATAATGGCAAATAATTGCTATTGTTTCTAGTGAGAGCTACAACCACGTAGAAATGAAGCCGTCTGTGCTCCCCCAACACCAATGGTTTTTTTTTTCCTCACTGATTTGCTTGGAGAAAATCAGGCACTGTTTCACTCAAAATGCTCCAGTTGCAGAGATACCATCTATCTTCTATGGTGATTTCGGCAAGCACTTTCTTCTTGAATCTTTCTCTTGCTCCCATATAAATATAGTGATAAATACTCTGTTCAGAGAATTAGGTCAAGGTGATTTATTTGGTGATTTTTTTTCTCCCATTCTCATAATTATTTAATTGATTTATTTTAGTAAAAAAAAAAAAACCTTTGGGAAATGACTGAATTAAGGAACATAACTCACAATCAGTTCGATGGACCACTGATGACTCTGGAAATAATATCTAATAACAAATACATAGAGACTTAATAATATAACTTCCTAATCATGTCATGAAACCAAATCAGTTGCATTCCCATGAGTCTGTCAGCTGCCATCTACAATGCGGCCCTGCAGACCTTCGGCACGTGCTGAAAGTGTGTTGTCATGGCAATCCAAAGATGCAAACCCAAAAATGCATTGGCCTGTCTGGCATGAGCAATGTCCTAGGATGCAGTTTTGCAAGCTTCCTCCTCCACTTCGAGCCACAATGTGTGCAAATTTGCTGCAGTGGGGTGTTAACTGCAGCCAGGGGGCCTTTGAGACCCATGGAGCCTGATTGGTCTTCTTCATTCTTCAGTGATGCTTTCCTCTCATTTTCCCCGATGCCATTTTTCATAAAATTAGCGTCATGATTTGTCTTGAGAATGTTGACTATTGCATTTTGAAAAGGTACTCCTTTAACTTTGTTATGGAGATTTTATTCCTGCATACATGTGTGTACTTATGTTTATTGCAGGGTAAATACATCTGCATGCATAATTCTTGTGTATGGTACTTTTATATGAATATACTGTATGTATTTCTAAATTTTTGTGCATGTATAACTGTTTGTGCATATTTGTGTACTTTTGCATGTGTTTGTGTACATATATATATATATATATATATAAATAATTCTTCAATTAATAGGGGCTGAAGTCAAACTTATGGTCTAACCTTATGGAGGTAATATTTGAGTCTAACCACATTGTACAGTATTTGTAAGACACAGAGAGGTGAGGACATGAGCTCTGCATACCTGGATCCACTGTCACCCATGGAGAACACGATGGTCTGATATTACTTTGGTACTGACAGTGCTGCCTGCCGATCTTTACCAAATATGCAGCAACGTCAAGTAGCATGGCTATTATGTTATGTAATTCCATTGGCATTACGACTGATTGAGCAGTCCTTCATTCTTCAGCGAGAAGATGACCCAGTACACACCTCGAAATTGAGCAAGAGCTATTGAGTGAAGAAGGGAAGTGAAGGACAACTGAAATTGATGACCTGGCTCTTCCAGTATGCACACCTCAATCTTACAGAACATTTATTTTGACGAGTTGGACAGAAATGCCAAAGTAAAGCAATCTGCAAGCAGCGAATACCTTGAGAAATGTTACAGACGAGCTGGAAAGATGTGCTTGGTGACTTCCTGCTGTTGGAGTTTCCAGCAAGCTTAATGAAGCTTTCGCTTGGTACTGTATTTGTACACGTGTATGCATGCAAACATATTTGTGTGTAACTATATTTTCATTGTAATGGGGCACAAATTAAAGTGTCCATTGTAGTATAAACTATATACTAGTGCTGGTATTATGCTCCACTTTTATGGTTAATGATCTAATCAAAAATGTTTTATCCTCAATACCCATAAATTAATTTTCATCGATGGACCCTTAAATTTATCTGTTAGCTCTTTTCAAAGATGCACTGGGTCTCTACCTGACCTTTTTATATATACTGTATGCCACAGATCAGCAGTAGTATATAATTGCTGATAATGCAATAATGACATATGTAACCTTTCAATGAGCACCATGTAATTTTCTATCTTTCAAAAATAGTATTCACTAAAAGGTTGTCTCCTGTCATAATGCTCTCTTAGGTGCAGTTTTTTTTTTTATGAAACTGGGCAAGTAATAAATACAAACCAATAAATACATAGATGTTTTGTCTACCTATAAAATTAAAGAATTGCAACCATTTCTTGTGACTCTGTTGTTCACTGCTGAGTTGTACTGCTTGCTTCTCAGCTATTACTTGTTTCCCAACTAAACCAGAATGTTTATTTAACAGTTACACAGGTCTTATGATCATGGTGTAAACACTTGAAAAAGGGAAAGGCCTGCTCATTGTTTTTTAAAAGCAACAAAAAACCATTGACTTCCCGGCAGCCTTTGCCTTCACCCTCGTAAAGGCAGTGTGTCCCGTCTTTAAAAGCAACCATGTAAATGCCATGAAACTGGATGCCTCCCGTGTTTCAACACAAGGTGATTACGCTTTCGTTTTGTTTCTCATTTCCTGCCTGTCATTGTCTTGACTGCTGGAAAAAAGAAGAAATGGAGCAAGATATAAACTACGTGAAGGGAATATGATAAATCAGGAGGCCCAATCTATGAGATTCGTTTATAAATTTGTAAATACAAAATAGGTACAAAATGTTTATTTCAGTGTAATGTGATTACAGATGTATGTAATAACAACAAAACACTAAAAATGGTCTTGTTTTTAGGTCAAACAATTTTAAAGATGAAAAAGATCGCTTCAGTTTACTCTCAGAAACATTTTGAGAATTTGTAAATATGGACTAAGTGAAAAATATAAGCAAGACAAAACTGTTTACAGAGAAAAACAAGAGGTTTTCGACTGTCTTGTTTTCAACTCCAAATTCAAAAACACACAAAACCATACACAAATAAAAATGAGACATTGGTAGGAAATATTGTGAAGGAATATTTATGAAATTAATGAATATTAATGAAAAATGAACAATTATGGACCTGTAGTCTGGATCCTTCACTAGCCAGCGGTCCTGTATTGACTAAGGTGTTTTTTAATAGTTTGGATATAAATAAGCTCGCACAGTTGCTGGGTGTATAGCACTGCAATCACACACCTCCATGGTTTAGGGTTTGAGTCCTCTCGGCAGCTCTGATGCGGAGCTTGTGTATCTTCTCTTTGTGTTTGCATGGGTTTGCTCATGCCGTTTAAAAGGAATGCATCTGGTGTACGAGTGTGTGTGCCCTGTGACGGACTGGTGTTCTGCATTTTCTGAGATAGACTGTAGGCTCACCACGACCCTGCACCAAATAAGTGGTAATGGATGCTGTGGCCGCTTTAGAGACACCAGTTCCCAAAAACAGTGTTTGTGGATTGCTGGGGAAAAAAAAACTGGAGTAGCTGCAGGAAACACAAGCAACACACAGAGAACAGGAAAACTCCACATACACACAGCTGGGAGTTGAATTAATCTGGAGGTGTGAGGCAACAGTGTTACCCTGCATGTTGTAATTTATAAGGTTATGTGCAATGTTCATAACGGCCATGCAATAAACACAAGAAAAATCAAATGGCACGGAAATATCAGCCGACAGCCCAGATGCCACACCCAGTCATCACTGTCCCTTTGTGGATGTCGGGTTCTATGACTGTGATGAGAACCGACACCGCGATTAACAGAATGCGACATGCAGGAGCCGGTCAGACTCTGGGCTCATTGGGCAACCCTTCCTGATCAAACACATCAAAGCTGTCCTCCCAACTTAGTTACTTGTGACCTAAAAAGAACGAGTGAAAAGAGCAGCAAACACAATCCATTTTAAGGGAAGAGTGACAGCCTGTTGACTAAGCAAAGATGGCTTGAACAGATATTTGGCACCGTGTCTGAAGTTCAGAGATCAGGGCTCACCCTTCTGAACTGTGCTGTTACTCTCTATTTCCCTCTTGGGCACAGACACACACGCTCGCACGCTCCTGAGCATCTAACTGAACTATGTGTCATCTCATTTCACCTTATCGTATAGTCGTTCAGTGCCCACCCGCCTGCCTGCCATGGTTGAAAATAGATCGCAGAGGTGGGGGGGGGGGATATGACAGCCGATGAAAGCTGAGACGTTCCTCTTGCATCAAGGTTCTGGGAAATGTCCCAGAACATGAAGGGGGGGTAGCACAACAAGCAGCTGAAAATCCCATCCTGAGGAAGAAGAGAAAGAGGAGTGACAGAACGTGAGGGGAGAGGCATCACAGCAAACGACTAGCTTGCAGTGCCGGCCAGAACAGAGATTGATCTGCCGTTGGTCTTGGAGGCATTGATTTAGAAGGAGCCTGTCTCATCTGATGCAACATCCCGGCCCTTCGTTTCCTTCCCGAGACGAATGTGTAATCCTCCAGATCAAACAGTCACACATCATCCCCCGGCCATGTGGAGGTTTGTGTTATCGCGCGATAATAACTCCCCCAAAAGAAAAATTCACTGCAGGTTTGGAGATGAGTGTGACATCAAGCCTGATCCTCTCCTCTTCAAGATCAATCTGCAAGAACAGCTTGTGTCCTTTAGAGCCTCTAGCTTCACCTCAACACCATGAGGGCTTCACGCTGAGTTGACATCAACCGTGAAGAAATCACATTGGTTCCTTTGGAGCATCCACCATTAGTTTAATTAGAACATGCAAAAAGTTTTATTCCTATTTCAGAAACAGTCTTTTAAAGCCAGACCTTTCAGAATGAATCCACGGAGAATAGATGTTGGCAGAGATACACATAAATGTGGTGCCATTACTGTCACAATTGCCTTAAGTAGCAGAGTTATGTCCTATTTTCAGACCCATTTTGAATTGTGGCGACAGAATGGCAGTAAAATTGTCAGACTAAACTGAACTGAACTGGCTCTGTTGCCATTTAATACAGCATTTGGTGATGGAGTGAAGAGTAGAGATTTTATGTAATCAAAGGAGAGTGACTCATGTCATTCAGGTTGTCTTTAATTGCTGGGTTTTGAAGGCTGGTGAATCAAAGCTATCTGCTTTACTGTCCATTCCAGTGCTTATTTGGGAGCCTCTGAGAGCCGGACAGCAAACCACCCTCAACAAGTTTTCTTCCGGGGTCTAGCTAACTTTCAGTCTGGTGTATGATGTCCCAAGCGTTTACCTCCCTTGGGCCAACAGAGAGGGAAGGGGGGGATCATGTGACCTAGATACGGCAGGCTTTTTTGAGTGCTTTTCCAAACAACTGAGCTTGATACTTAGACTACCCAGCATGATACAGCCTCTATGCCAACTAAAACGAAAGAGGCAGAAGCACAGAAAGAGAAGCACCTCTCGATTAAAATAGCCCCGGGTTTGCTACCAAGAAACAGAGACTCCATGGCAACCTGGGCTTGTTTGTGTTTAAACACGCCACCTCAGCTTCATGACCTTTCTGCTCCCACTGGAAACACATAGGCAATACGGATGTAAACAGACAAACACATGAAAAATACAAAATACTGTACACAGACATACTTTTTTTTTCTTTTCACCAACAAATAAGCAATAAAACATACAGATGACTGACACAAAGTGTCGATTTCAGTTTCATCTGTTACCTCCATGTAATAACTGATGCAAAACTTTTGTTTAAATCCCTCTACTCTTACGCATGGCCAACACCACATTAAAATTTCATCAAATGTATCCTAAGAATTTCTCAAGATCTAACGGCTGACCTCATCAAATATCACCTAAGGTGGGTCACTTGACTATAGTGTCTGGAACTGCCATGTCAAACTGGCATCTTATATGGCATACCAGCGTGGTAAATCCATGTGCCAGCACCCTTCTTAATTAAGATTATACTCAAACACGTAAGAGTCATATGATTCTTTCAGACAGATAAGGTTAGATTTGGCTGATGCGTGGCTGACATGCTGACATGGTGTCACATTCATTGAAAGCCTCGGGGATGCCATGCGTAAGGTCAGTCCGCTTAACTCACCGTTCTTGCCCCACGACTGATCCTTGGCATTTAATCATGCCTCCCTCAAACTGACGACTTTGGTCACTGTGCGGTATACAGTGATGAAGACTAATAAAGGTCTTTAAATAGGTCTGCTCAATTTAATTAATTTGATTCCCCTTGACTTGTGCCATCCCGTCACCATTATTCTTGCATCATTAGTTTTCGGCATGCTTCTAAGCCCTCGGACATGCCATCCTCATGCTTTTCTGAAGTGGGCCTCTTCTCCGGTGGCCTAATGTCAGTAGCGGGCAGTATGGAACATTAACATTCACCCAACTCATATTTAGCAGGTTGAGATACTTTATCAAAAAAAAAAAAAAGTTTACCTGCATCTCATCTTTTAGGCAAAAGACCCAATGAACATGCGGGTCACTTGACGGCTGTTAATGTAGGAGTGTGCAGTAAATGCACTGAAACTACTGCCTTACAGCTTTTCTGGAAGGGTAAATATCATGCCTACTTGGGTTGGAATCAGGTGACGATAAAAATATAGTCGAGGCAAGGTAGGGCCATGGTGTCAGCCATAAAAACGTTCACTTCCTTACAAGAATGAATTAATAATGTAGCTAAATGTGGTTATCTAGTCAGCGTATGGTGATTTCATCATGCCTTGCATAATATATTATTTTGTCAGTACCCCAAATAAACCAGATGAGGCAGAGCTATTACGAGTAGTGATGGAAACATGGAGCCAACCTTATGGAAGCTATGATTATTTAGCTTTCAGCTTTCTGAGTTTGCTTCCAGATTCTGAAGACTAATGTTTTTAAGTTCTGCCAGCAATGACCTGAAATGACATATGTGGACTTAAACAGCAGCAGAAATTTGCTTTCTTAGTGTCCTATATGTTAGAGGACTGAGTCAAGACAGCACAAAGGAAAGCAAAAAGACTGATGACCTCCTGTAAAAAAAAACAAAAAAAACGACGTTCACATTGACTTACATTTTGTGTAAAATCCCCTAATACAGGAAACACAAGGCAATGTTTGTTTATCCCAAACTTACTTCTTGTTTCCAATGCCCTGAAATCTAATTTATAGGCAAAAATGTCAAGAGAGAAGTTGGATCCAGGCATTACCTGAGGCCGCATTGCAAGCAACACTAACCTCATTACAGTGAAGGGACGCTTTGATGTTAAAGCTCCGTTGCTTGAAGGGATTACAAAATTATTCTAATTAAATGTTAACAATGGAGGCAGCCTGAATAGCTCTGCAGAATGGGGGCTTTGAGGATCCACTGCCTGTGGGCTCAAGGTGGGCCCTCACATCAGAACCTTGTGGCCTGTACGGCATTCGTGATTATTGCCACAAAAACGCCGGGCTGTTTGCTCCAGGTAACACCAGCCTAAATTACTGACTGGCCTCAAACAGTTGCTCAAGTTGGGGCAATTTTTAGATGTGCATACTACCAGCAGGGGTAAATGTAGTTCACACCCATACTAAAACCCAGAAAACGAAGCTTTAATCTAAGGCTTCACATTTGTTTACTAATAAAAGGTCCAATTGTCATTCAGTTTCTCAGCTGCCCTTTTTCACTTTGAGCAGTGTGTATCTGTCATTGGTGGTCAGCTGACTACTTTCTCAGGTCACTAATCATTTGCATTACTCTTAAAGATTCTTTGTTTTCTTTATACTGTGTTGTGCCATTTTGAAATCAAATACTACCAGATAGCACATTACAGTTAAGCTATTTAGGCATGGAAGAACTCACCGAATGCTAACGTACGTTTTCTAGTGTCATTAACTTTATGTGATGTTGAAAGAACTGTATGTGCTGTGCAATGAACTGCATGCCTTTTGGTGCTCAGTCAACCTGAGGGATCACGGACCTCAGGCAGCGACGGACTCACTCTGTCCGGTACCGCCTGCACGGGCACCTCCTCACCTGCCATCGCCTGCTCAGCTTCGGTTGTGTCTCCAGCACCTACTCGGGTTGTTAGATGAGCCGTCTGCTTTGTTCACTGCCTCTCCAGATTAGTTCAGACTCCCTCCTGCCTAATGCAGACACAACCCTCTGTAATGAAACATTCACCTTAATATGTAAGATTTAATGACAAGATTTTAACAAAGATTGCTAAGATAATTACACCAACAATGATAAGACTTACCAATAATTATACTCTTAATTATTCTAAGTATGTGTCTCATGGAATTCTCCATTAAATAATCCTCCAGTATTTATGTTAAATATATACACCAATAACTTGACACATAATATGAGGCAGCTGTGATGTCTGAGAACTACTTTTGGTTGGAAGCTTGTATTTGCAGACCAAATGCCAGTCCTCTGTCTCATACTTGTGCCTGCCATGTGACCTTTCCCAGCCCCGCCTACTTGCTCCATCCTTTTAAAAATAGCCACCAACTCTGGGGAAATGTAAAGTACCACGGCAACAAATAATTTGCTCATGGGATTCCTGCAAAGGTACCCCTTCGAGCACTAGTTCATAGAGGACGGTAGCTTCATCTGAAGAATGCACATCCAAACAGTAAAATCCACCTAGATCAGACTCTGCCTCGGACTGATTTTGAGATCAGTCCCCACCTATCCTGAGCAGCCCTTTCCACTCCTGTGTTATCTTGCAGCCTGTAATTCTGTGGGCCTATGCTGGGTAGCCTATTTTGATGTGAATGAGTGGCGTGGCTTCCAAGGTAACAACTTTCTGAAAAAGCCCAGAAGTTGTTTTCTCACCTTGGCTGATATTTCATGAGAATAGCTGCCCTCCTCTGTCAGTATTGCCAATCCGCGAAGATCACCCTTTCTGTGCATTGCATAGGCGCAAAGAGACAGGCATGCAGAGAGAGAGAAAAGGCTAATTTTAATTCAGGGTACTAAAAAGGAAACAGGTACAGAAACTGTTGACTGTATCTGAGTCAATATAAGCTGAAACCAGGGAGTTTAAAGCCCATTCCTCTTCTGAGGAAGAGTAGTCAGGTGTGAAATTTTTAATGGATGCACACATGATTTCTTATGCTCCCGCATCTCGCATTTCACACCCCAGGGCCTAAAAAGAATCACTATTGCTCTCATGCATTGAGATGCCATATCTGCTGCCTCCATGGTGATCCTGGAGACTGCTTTTTGAAGCCCCGTCTGCCTGCTTGGACTGGATCTGTCCTAGGGTCTGACACAAGCTCCAGAGCCAAGTGCGTCAGTGCCAGTGCAACAGCCATGTCTGTGTTGCTTATCTTAGTGCTGGTGGTTATGGACAGGGGAGAGGGTAGTGCTCCAATGCCTGGTGAGGATCTGTCACGGGATGGGAGCCAGATCACCCCCCCATATTTCTAAGGCCTTCCTTGGACTTCGTGGTCACCTCTATGTTTTATTTTCCCTCCCCCGTCTACGCCCATTTTAAGGGTGACGTAAGAGAAGTTTGTCAAAAGGCCTTTTTTGGCACCACCCCTCCCGAAGAAAAACCTAAGATCGAGTCAAAGGTTGCTCAGTGTAACGAGGGGCCCTATGGCCGGGTTAGTTATGTATAGGCCACAACTGACTGGATTCCAACTTTTGTCCACCAAGCTTTCAATCAAATTAGGATGCCACATCAACAGTGACCAGCCTTGCCTTGACCTTTCTGAAGGGAACAGGCTGGGAAGAGTCTTTAATGACAATGTGTCAGCTAGTGTCTTTGTTAATGGGTTTATGACTCTGGCCCCAAGTCCCCTGGGCATTTTTTTTACGTAAAAATTTCCTCTGATATCAACCTTGCAGGGAATACGGCATGATTGGAGTTGAGCTGATTACATAACGTAAAGCCTCACTCCATTGCCAAGAGCACAGTATCTCTTCACCGTCACAGGAAAAGAAAAGGTGCTGTGTGATGCAGTGGTTTGCTTAAACAAGGGTCAGAATGGCACAGCTCTGTGCATGCTGATGAGGTGAGGGCAAGTAACCAATAAAGCCGCGGTGCAGGCAAGGGCAGATAGCGACTGTGAAACAGCCTAGAGTGGCGACATTACTAGCCACAGGTTTGCCCATGTGCCTGTGAGCTCGCTAGTTTGACTTTGATCAGTGTCTCACAGCAACAAAAGAGCTCAAACTATCGGCTGCAACGTGTTCTGTCTCTCCTGCGGCTGCCTGGATGCCAGCCTATCTGCAGCCAACAGTGGGAAAGAACAGCTTGTCTCTGCAGCGTCTGGGGAGGAGTGGGCAGAAGTCTGTTTTGATTGGTGATGGGGTGGGGGTGTGGTATGACATCAGCATCCGGCTGGAGTAGAATTCAGAACAAAAGCAGGAAAAGAGAGTGTGGTAAAGATTATGACCAGATTAAGCTGGGTGATGTCTGGAATGGGGGCAAGGCTGCTGGGATGGTGGGGAATCCTAGGAGCCTATTGAGATGAATGACAGAAGCCTCCTGAGACAATTTCACCACCCAGTCGCTGACGGGAAATGGGTGGAGCACAAAAGCTGGGGAACGGTGGGAACGGGTGGGGGCAGGGGTGGTCATCCAGTGCTGGCAGGAAGACATAGGTGGGGTTAGACTGAGTTACCTAATGTCAGTGTGCAGAATGGGCTGCCATGGGTAGCTTCCACTAACTGGCAGGGTTGGTATGACAGAAAGTGCTGGTAATGAAAAAACCATATGGAGGAAAAGGGTGGAATTCCGACAGCCCAGAGGGAGGACCACTGTCGACATGAGCTGATGACCAGACAATTGTCGACTTTGGCTTCACCTCTTTAATAAATAAGGTATTGTAATCCAATGTGGGTATTCAAAAATGTCTTACCATTGACAGAATTCTTCCATCCATCCATCCATCCATCCATCCATCCATCCATCCATCCATCCATCCATCCATCCA
>JAACJT020000035.1:11327490-11347189 GCA_009936485.2 Gymnarchus niloticus
ACCATTGACAGAATTCTTCCATCCATCCATCCATCCATCCATCCATCCATCCATCCATCCATCCATCCATCCATCCATCCATCCACCATGCATAACCAGCTATCCTGTACAGGCTCAGATTAATAAAATAAAGAAGATGTCTGTAGTGGACATTATAAACCTGCTTTGGATAAGCAGGCAAACAAATGACTGAACAAATGGATTTAAGGAGGTTTAGGCAGGCCATCAACCCTATTCCCATATTCTTGTCAGATAAACACAATGATTCAATTACAGATTACTTGGAAAACAATGACCCAATCATAAAACTCTTCCAGGACTTACGTTCGCTTAATGAGTTGCCCTCAGCTCCACACATTAGAATGAACCGGAACTGCACACACAGCATTGCGTTCACAAGTGTGGGACTAGGTTGTGAGCATTAGTGTGATGAATGTGGAATGCCAGACATCACAAATACTCCAATAAACTCACACCAAATATTATTTTTCTCAAGGGAGCCAACTTGCACTACATGTAAAATTTGCCGGCAGAATTGATGCAAGATTGTGGATATTTATAGCGATCTTTAAAGCTTGCCTGCAACAGCACTTGGAGACAAACCAGCAGAAGTTCTCCGTAACATGACTTTTCCATGTATTCTTTACAAATTTAGCTCAACAGAAAATGTGCAGTACTGATCAACAGTCTGCTCACGTAAAGACGACAATGAATGTACAAACTATGTGGCTGGAGGGAAGGGGAGGAACCTCTCCTGGAGGTGATCCAGGGTACCTTGTTAATCATTCGGCCATCCTCTTCAGAAGCTCTGTGCCATCACAGTTACATCTCATTAAGAATGTTTAGTCCTCTTTAGTGCTCCTCTTGAATTGTCTGGCACTAAAGTTGGGGATTAGCTGTTGCTCATTTCCAGTCCTTAGAGAATCTGGTGCCAAATATAGATCATAATGTTCGGAAGAAGACAGGTTTATGAGCCAAGGAGGAAGATGCCAGTGAGAGAGGGCAGTGTCAGCAATGCTGTAGTCTACTTTCAAAATACGTCGCTAAAGAGGAAACAGCCCTTTCATTTTTCAGTCGATCTGTCAGTAAGTCTGGGCCTCCTTGAGGTCTGATCTCAATTCCTGGACATTTTTTTCTCTCTGTAGTATTAAGGCTATGTAGATTAACTGAAAACAGATGCAATTCCTTCTTTTTGTCTCTCATTGACCTTGGGCTTATCCTCAGACACCTACTGTTCTCAGGTCTCGATGGCCAACTCGAAGAGGAAGTCCTTAAAATTCAAAGGATGCTTTGTACAGGCTGCATCACATGTCTAGTCACCATGTTCTTTTGTTTAAAAGCAATCACAAATGCCGCAACCTCTGACTGCACAGGATGGAGAACTGTAGCCTATGCACATATGCCTTAAAGGAACGTGGTCCCAAGTATGTACGCACAGCTGTGGGCAAGTAGGTGTACCGTACACATGCGCACACACACACACACACACACACACACACACACACACACACACACACACACACACAGACATGCTTTAAACTTTAAATTTTAATCCACACTACTTGTGTTCCCCAAGGGTATTTCAGGAGATTCACATCAATGTCAATTTAATGTTTTATGTCATGACCTGGTCTGTTGGAAGGTCTTTTACTCAGTCACAAGGCCTCGTTTTGTACAGGACTAGAGCTCTGATCTTTAGGTAACAGCCCCTCCTGATAAAATACTGTTGGGCTGTAGCTGAACCAGTTAGTCTACCGCACAAATGTGCATGAATCTCGGTTTTGCTTAAACAGACAAACGTCACATGACGTTTGGAGAAATTTCACATAGCCTCAACTGTGTTAATGGACATTAATCACACTGTGTTTGTGTGCTGGATGAATGATTATGGAAGATAGATGAACAGACATGACACATGGCATGACCACTGTAGTTCTGTAACAGTGGAATAGTGACAGGATACATGCAAATACAAAAGCATGACATTTTTATTGGGGTTTTGATGTCATACAGAGTTGCTCAGTTGCAATTATGTGAACAGCCTGCACATTGACACATCTTACCCCCAGACATTGAAAAGAATAAATTTTTTAAATTATTACTGCTGTTGTGAGAAGAAAGAGCGTCGAATATCCAAAGGTCTTTCTGAGTGAAAATCTACACCAGGGTTTCGCAACCTTGTCTGGGCGAGCCATGAGTTTAATAGAAAATGAAAGAGCTTTCCAGCGAATCGGGGAGATTTTAAGAGTAGAGTCTGCAAGGTCTTCGAGCGGTCACAGCAGATGGAGGAGACTTTGGCTGCATTACCCGCCCCTCATGTGAAGGCGGAGACAAGCACCACATGAAGTTGTCTGAATGCCACTAGACCGTGGCCAAATATGACTAACAAAATGGCTGCTTCTGCATGCTCTCTGCCTGACCTGTTATTTTGAAGTCTGTGGTGCTTCATTTAAGTGTTGAACTGTATGTATATATGTAGAGATGTAAATTTATAGTACTAAACTCCTAGCTCTTGACCATCTATCATGCATGGTCATCCAATAAAATGATGGATGACGATCTTTGAAGATAGAAATGTTTATTGCTGAGTAAATTGCATCTGTCACTCAGAGAGAGAGTGAAAATGGATGCTTTTTCAAGGTTTTTTCTTAAAAAGAAAGGAACCTCAAGTAAAACGTGACAGAGGATATTTGACAGAATTCGGTGTCATCTTTAAAATTGCATCGTGAATCGACTGAGTTGACACTCTATAAAACTATGTTTTATAATCTTTAACTGGATTATGTTGCTGAATTGCTTTGTTGAATATTTTCATATTGTACACATGCACATGTGTTGCATATTATACAATCTCAGGTGTTTAAATATCAACACAGGTGATGTCTATCTGAATGACATAAAGGTGTGATAGTCACTTTTTAATAATAATACCTCCGTCAAGATGGCATGGTAGTACTGTGTTCCATATGAGCTTACGTGGGTTTGCTCTGGGTACTCCGGTTTCCTGATGCAGCCCAAAAGCATGCGATTATGTAAACTCATGGCTCAAAATTGCTGGGTTCGTGTGAGTGTAGGTGTGCATGTGTCCTGCCATGGACTGGCATCCCATTCTGGGTGAACCCTTCCTCCTGCCTTAAGCGTAATGCTCCATCTTCTCCACAACTCTGCAATGGATAAATAGTCATAGTTTTCCTGTAGATGGTTTCAGTAGCAACAGTCAACACAAAAGCACCAGAAAGTCAGTGCTGTTATTTTACACAGACAGTCCAGACCATTACCATGGGTTTGTCAGTTGCTGTGGTGTAAAGAAGCCAGATGCCCAAACTGCAGGTTGTTTGTAAACATAGAACAAGACATCATTACAGCCCATTGTTAACTACAATCAATTGTAAATTATAATCAATTTCCTATGATATGCGTGGTTTTAAAAAGAATAATTCAGCTAACAATTTTCTGCAAGTGGCTATGGACACGGCCCTGGTAATCTAGTGTTTTGTGCTTGGCATAGCTTGTGTGACAAAGGAGAAGCTTGCTTGAACATGGCAAATGTAACATAGCTTTCCAAACCCCAGCGCCAAATGTCTCGGAGAGGTAAAGCAAGTTGAGAAAGTATGTCATTTATGTCATTTACAGGTGTATGACTGTGCATACTTCACGCTTGTATGAATATGTAAGCTTTGCATTTGTCACTGTGTTTTAAATATGTAATAAAGTGCATGATTTTCATTTGTGAATTCTCATCTGTGTCTGTGCATCTGAATGTGTGCGTGTTTAACATCTTGTTTGTGCACGACTTTCATATGCAGTTGTCTGTCTGTACTTCACGTCTGTACATGTTAATGTTTAGTCATGTCATAGTCATACCAGCAATCCCCCAAAATATGACCACCATGATCATTGCAGATGCTGATGTTTGAGCTCCGCAACCATCTAATTAATGCTGGGTGTACCCTCAAGACGACTTATAGGACAAATGAGGTTTCAAAACACATTGATAAGACTTGGCAGATTAAACAGTTACTTCAAGTCAGTGGAAAGCAGCCAGAGGGCAGGAAAATGGAACAAAATCCTGGAGCCCAACGATATGAATGTCAGTCCAGCTCCACTTTGTATACCACAGGTATCTCATTGTGAAACACATTTACAGCCTGAACTGCTACTTTGCTCTGTTCTCTTTCCTTGAATATCTCCTTGATTCTCCTCAAATAAACCAACAGGTTTAAGTATGATGGCAAATATCAGTTATAGACAGGATAGATTAAGAAAAAAGGAGTGTACTCAGGATTTTATAGAAGCTGTATCTTAGAGCAATGGAGATGGCCTATGGCAGGAGCTCAGTGGAAATAGATAGGTCTGAAATATAGTAGGACTTGATGGGTCACAGGGATGGCTTTGGGTTACGTAGCATATCAGGAATAAAAACCAGAGACAGGATATGAATGAATGCGGTTATGAAATCTAATCTCCCATTCCAGCATCCAGGGACATTGCTGAGGAGTGATTCAATTTGGATCTATTCATTAACTAAATAATAATTCCTTTAATTGAAAATGTGAAAGATATTAACACCCTTTCTCAATGTTTATGGTACAGTTTTATTTATTGTCTCACATACACCGATGAGCTCTGCTTCACAATATCTGATAAATTGTTTGTTATTTCTACAGGGAATGTAATGAGAATACATTTGTCTTTCTGATGAAAGCAAGTGCTAATAGGCTGACATTTATCCCTTTTTTTCAGAGCTAATCGGGGCATTGTTGTGTAGGTGGACAGCTTTTGCATTGTTGTGCGAATCGCAATTAGCAAAAAAAAAAAAAAATTAATCTGCATTTAACAAGCAACACGTATGAATCCCGTTGTTCAGTAGTCATTGTGACATTGTAACGATTCCAGTAGTGTCCTTCAAAATCCTTTGTGAGGTAATACAGCACAAAAATGAATATGTATGTGTCATTACAGTCTCTATGACAACTGGCTACATTCTTGTGCACGCCAATTTTGCTTTTCCCTTAAAACTGGGTGCTTCCATGGAAACAGGGAAATGAAATAAGTAGCTGTTTACATTGTCTCCTAAAACGATGAACCTACCATCAACTCCCTCAGGAAAGAATCAATATCTGCTGCAGATATATTGTACTGAAATAGCATATATGGCATTGCTTGGTGAAAATGCATTGAATAATAAATTATAATTACCTTAAACACATTCCTGCCTTTGTGATGAAAATCCCTTGTCTTTCTTTCTATATTGAAGTGAACATTCATTGCAGTTGCATAGCAGACATGTTTACCCAAAGCACCTTTACAGATTACATTATTGTGGGCAGATATTTTACATGAGTAATTCAGGTTAATTACCTTGGTCAAGGATACACAGTAGCTCACGAGACTTGAGCTGGCCATAGAACAGCTACGCGAACTGCATGCTTAACAGCTTGACTACCTGTCGCAGGGCGCAGAGGCAGACACAGCTGCAGAAAGGGGGAGGGTCACCACCGTCGCCATGGCAGCCAGAGTAGAGGACACCAGGGGTAGACGTGAGGATGGCAAGATTGAGCCTGACCCTCGGAAAGTCACACTTAGCATTTGGAAAGGTTTGAATGTGTTGGCTAGGCTTTCTTTGGCAATCCCAGTAGTTACGTTTGGGACAACAACAGTTTGTGGGCTTCTGAGCAACCTGGGGCTGAAACGGAGAGCTAAAAAAGTAAAAAGAAGAGTAAGAGACATGAGAGGGAGATGGCAGACATTTCAGTTTGTTAATTAAACAGGATGCAGAGTGGAAGTACAATGGTGTTGTAAAAAAAAAATGGCCGAAGGCATGGTTTGGTGTTTTAAATCGAAATTCAAAATTCAGGATCTTTCTGTCCATGAATTAAAAAATTTTACCAATTTTTTTTTTTTTTTTTTAAAAAAGCATTTCACACATAAAATTAACATGTAAAATCATTAACGATTCTGAACACTACATTTCACTTCAGATTCACTGGAAAGTGTATTCAAAGTAAGATATATATCACTTACGCTGTACCAAAAACCCCAATGTCAACTATCAGTCTTAGGTGATTTATCTGACCTGATCAAATCTGTCAGTATTTGCTCAATGTGAAGATATACACATTTCATTTGATACTTTATATTTACATGCACAAAAATGTAATAGTTAAATACACATTTGAACTACACATGGAGTGGTATTTAGTCACAAAAATGTCCAAATGAACATGATTTTTCTGAGCACACTGTATCATTACCTAAATCTACAGTTACCAGGTAACGGCTGTACAGAGAATCATTTTAATGCATATTACTTTAAAATTATAATAATTATAGTTATAATAATTATAATAATACTTTCAATAATTATAATTATTGAAAGTAACATAATACATTTTTTTTTGGGGGGGGGGGGCAGGAGGGTGTTGTAGATATTATTTTTCTTTTTTTTTGTATCTGTGGTTATCGTGGTAATGGCGAGGATTACACAGAGTGCCGGTGTGTTTTGTGCTTACTCTTTACATTCTTGCTCTTCCTGTCACTCTTGTGATTGCTTGCGTCTCTGAGACACATGAAAAAAAATGAGATATGGTTAACACATGCCCTTCAATAATGAACATGGTTCCGTTATGTTTAACTGTTGCTACATAACTCAGACTAAAGCACCACGGTGTAAACACATTCAAGCAGCCTGGGGCATCTTGAAGAATTCAGAAAAGAATGCAGAATAAAAGTGTGTAATGACCCAGGACTGAAGTAGCTGTCTTGTACAATGTGCCGGCTGCATGTCAGTGCTGGACTTCTCCATCTTTAACTGCTGTCGACCGCTGTGTTTCTTCCTGTGTGAAAGGCTTTAAAGTGAAACTGCATCTTTCGCTTTGACTAAAGGCTGAGGTCATGCTATTTAAGCCCACGCTGTAATTCCCCATAGGTCCGGCCCATTAAGGTTACGTGCTATTGGGCTACGTCACCTGAAAGTTTTTTTTTTTTTTTCCCTTTCTTTTGCTTCTGTATTTTGAAGTCCCCGTGTCACTTTTGGGAAGAAAAAAAAAAAAAAAAAAACAACGTGATGCAGAATCTGCTGAGCTTCACAAAGCTTCACATTCTCATCTGCCGAAGAACTCACGCCCACAGCAGGAAGTTTAGCAGGGTTGCAGGGGAAACCCGATCGGTAGAAATAAATGCCAGTTTCCCTAGCTGAAAGGGTTTTTTCTTATATTAGCATACTTATTTTTTTCTTTTTGTATGCGTACGTCAAGCATGATCATTATAACTAAAGGCTGAAGTTTCTGAGCAAAGGGGAAATTTTTGAGGAGCCCCTACGCAATTAAGCAAACCCAGGGGTTTTATCTAAAACTATGCAATAACTGCATGTCTGGGCCCCTGTCAGCTCTTACAGCTGCAAATGTTGTCAGAGAAGGTCAAGAAAATGTTCAATTATGTTATTTGCTTGAGCTGACTCCTACCCTGTTAAAAGGCATTTGATGAAGATCAGATCAAATTTCAGGTTGACGTGCATAGCGTGCCACTTGATGTAGCGTCTTAGTACCTGCATTTACTAAACAAAGCATTACAACGGTACCAGTGGTAGTACGAAGCATTCTCCCAGTTCATTGCCAGTGGAAGAAATGATCATTGTTTTCAATCAGGAATGGAGTGCTACAACATCCCTTGGTAATAAAAAAGACTGTACATACAGATATGAAGCAGAGAGGAATCCTTATGGTAAAATTTGGGTTGAATCCACAGTTTATCCAGTGCTTTGTCAGAAGTATGCATATCTGGTGATGATTCAGGCTGTTGCATCCTCTGTTCCACCACACCGATGAGAGGTTCCCTCGGTTTTTTACAATGAGGCTAACTCGGCCAAACCTCAATGTAATAAATAATAGCAAAGGATATGGTCCAAGACGTTCATGTCGTGCGTCTCTGTGATGTTTGCAATTGCACCTTTTTGTTAATTCTCATTTTGTAATGTCTCGTTATTGACCTGTGATCCAGAAGGCTGATAAAATGATGTCCCTCACTTTGTAAGGTGAAAGGAATGCCTCAGCCTGTGAATAGTCACTCCTGCAGTTGTAGACATGTCTTTTTGGTCACCTCACAAAAGCCTGTAATGCAAGAGCACCCAGTATCGTATGTGTGGGAGGTAAGTAATCTGCCAGGCAACTTTTTTTTTATTTTTTTTTATTTTTCAAAACACCCACACAGTAGTCTAGCCTTCAGGAAGACGGTGACCACAACAGTCATAATTTCCTGCTCAGCAATTTGTGTTTTTGTGTTATTCTCTCTTTATGAGTACCCTAGAAGCTCTGCAGATTTTTTTTTTCTTTTAGCCTAAAAAGCTTCCTCCCAGACCAAATGAGTGCAACGTTTAGAAATGAACTTGTGTTACAAAGAATTGTTCTGCAAACGTACTTCAGTCTACCCTAAAAATCCCCTTTAGTGAAAACAAGGTCACCTAAACTTGACTGATTTGGTAGCTTTGTTCTGGTACCATCATTGCATGATCCAGCTTCATACAATCTACTTGCCTTTTATAATAACAATGAATGATTAATTCTGAACAGTTTAGCCACTTTCAGTATGTATCATGTTTAAAGGGACAGCTGTTGTGTAACCAAAATCAATGTTAAACTTACATTTATACTGAAATATATTTTATACGAGCAATTCAGGTTTGTTGCTTTAGTCGAGGATACAGTTACTAAATGGGGTAATGCAAATCAAGTAGCATGACTAGCAAAAAATATGTACCTTAAACTTAAAGGTTGCTAGCTTAAATCCTTCGAGGAATAGATCTGATTTTTAAGGAGTGTTACCTAAACCAAAATTGTTCAAGCAACACTGTGTTAGACGGTTGCTTCAGATGGAAATATTGGCCAAAAAATGTTACTGAGAAATGTGTCGTTTCAAGCTTTTGCCTTGTGATGACTTCAGTGCCACTTGTCCGATTTCAACTATGCAGGAACTGCTGATCTGCTGTTACTGTTAAAGTTTTGTGCGCACTATTATTTCACAAAATAACACCTTAACACATTCAATCCCAATACTGCAAAATCTTGACAGATTTTCCCATGTTTGGTGTTTTTAGCTCTAGGGAGCCTTGTTTTTAAATCTGAGCAGGTGTTTCCTGCCCCAACACCCTGCAGGTTTTAAAGATGGCTGCTGCAGGGAAATGAAAGAGAGTGGAAGAAGTGAAAGTCTTTCTGGGGAATTTCTCTGCTGTTTTGTGGGCTTAGTTAGACTTGTTCTTCTGTCCTGAGGTTACAAGGAATAGTTATCAATCAATTGCTCATCTGACAGCTTGATAACATGATGTCTTGTTGTCTGAACAGAGAGGGGTTTAGCTATAAGGGTGACTTCACACAGAGATGCTTTGCTCACGGTGGAAAATCGCACCACACAGGTGGCGAATTTTACTAATTTATGCTAATTTATTCAGAAAAACATTGACATGCCACAACTTGTTTTTTTCCACTGAAAGCAAGAAGAAAGACTTCAGTTTAAGAAGTGTTTATCATTCAGCATAAAACAATTAAATAATGAGTAAACTTTGAAGGAGAAATGTTCAGTATTTTTAGGAAGGTGCTATGTGATATCTGCAGTTCTTTTGGTTTCCCTTTCAGATAGGATGCCCCCTGTTGTTGCCCTGTCGCATAGCTGGCTCCACATGATGACCTTGGAGGAAGACGCCGTCCTTCACATGTGTTACGTGGGTAGACAGGAACTAAAAAGGATCCAGCCTGATGGATGTTTGATAGCTTCTGCGTCTTATCTGAGAAGAGGCACTGCTGTAACAGTCCACAACAGTATCCAAAGGTCCCGTCTGAAGTGCCAGCCCAATCTCGGGGCTATAGAGAAACACACAGAGAAAACAGTTAAGTGGGGAATTTTTCTTCTGGTCTTTTTTCTCAAGCACAACTTGAGAGCTGTAGTGTGAGCTGAACCAACTGCTCCATTTATTTTAAAGTACTCTATGGTGTGCATCCAGCATGATCGCTTCTGAGAGCCAAGACTTAATAAAAGCATAAAAGTGCTCCATCAACCACTCAGAAAAGAAAGGCAGGGGACTGTGTCCCTCTCTGTTGAGGTCACCCTCCCAGTTAGCCTGTTAAGAAGCCATTACATCCCAGCCACAACCTCCACCCTTCCTGTCCTTCACACTCATCAGAGAGAAAGACAAATAGATGGAGTGTGGGTGCACTTGTAGAGATCAGGAGGCTTAATTTTGCCCCTTTATGAAGGTCTAACCTTCCCCCACCATCACGAGCCCAGGTTGGCAGATACAAAGAATAAGGTGCAAAAAAATAACTGAAATAGATTGAACAGGAGACTTGTGGCTCTTCTGAATTGGGTTCAGGCCCACAAACAAAGTATAGACTGTCCCACAATTCATTGGCAAAGCCCCACCTCCTTAGGGAAATATTAAAGAGACAAAACATGCAGGTCAACATTTGCAAGTCTCTGTTTTAACATCCTTAATCATACTATTGGGAATCTTGGCCTCCTAACAACATGAAATTAAACTGGGATTGTTTAAACCCATCATTGCTGTGGTACCATATATGGGCAAGAAAAAAATATTTCGTCATACATTTTTATACTTAATTTATGAATGCATATTTTTGAACTAAAGGACAATACAAAAGGTGACTGTCTTTATTGCGCCATAATGGATGATTTAAACTTTCAAACATGTTTTATGGCATGTTATGGAATTGGTTGACTCAGTAAATAGGGCCAAGGCTTAACAATCACACACCCACAGAGATACTGACACACACACACACACACACATATACAACCAAGTGGCTTGGCCACAGGCAAAGGATGTTGTATGGCATGCAGGAAAAGGGCTGGGAGACAAAGAGATTGGTCTAAAAATACCAGAACAGGCATTCCAGGAAATAGAAGCTGGCCAGGCTTTCTAACCTCCCCCCCTCCCACAAAGTCCGAATGACAGTTTGGGTAATAATGACCTGGGTACAATGACTCAGCGATTCAGACACAATATGCCCCTTGCAATCTTTCTCCCCATGGTTCTGCACTTAACCCTCGCCTTCTCACTTCAGGGCCTGCCCTCTTCCTACCCATAATCCATGGCACCTTACTTGGACATGTTATTACTGTTGTTCCAGCTTTACACATGGAAGATTGCGATGATTGCCTAAGCTGTGAGATGACTGACATCAGCTTACTGATGAGAATCTGAATAATAGATGCCTTGTTTGAAAGTCATTAGAGATTCTCCTTGTGTAGAGAGGATGCAACCTTTCTTTATTGTTTAAATCTGGGAGGTTCACATCCTGTTCCAACTCTGCAGGTTGGGAGTTTGCTTGGTTTTCCTATTAGAACTCTGGGGACCTGATGGATGTATATGTGAACGTGGGATTGTGATTTTCAAATGAGGAATGGGACAGGTCTACCATGCCCTTATTCTTTGGCATCACAGCTAACAAAACACTGTCAATGAATTTGGAGTTTTCTTAACTACACAGAAATTAATATACTAATACAAAACATATAATACAGTTAGAAGCACTTACATCACTAGGCCTATATGATTTTTCCTTACAGCATTGCTAAGGGCATTTTCATGTACTATGATGGTATTAAAATACTCGTACATCTTAAATTATATTCAGCTTACAGTTAAAATTTTCCTCTTCATTTCACATTTATACAGTGTAATGCCAGGAAACAATGACGTCTTTGACTGGCTTTCCAGTAAATGGCACTCAAAACCAGTTTCCAGTTTTGTTGCCATTTAGTTTTAGCCAAAGAATTCAGTATACTTCTTGTAACATTTGCTTTGGTTGAAAATCTGTGGCTGAAGGTTTGGAAATGCTAACTGCTATGTTCCTCAATGTCGATATGTTCTATGTCACATACACGGCGGGCTACTGAGCCCCAAGCTAACAAAACATATCAGAAAATAATTATCATTTTCATATAACTTTTAATTGATGTTAAAAACATTACATCATTTCCCTGACGCAATATGAAAGGGATGCTTGGCAACAGATTGCCACCATTAAACGTGTTAGACATGAAAAGGGTGGGTGAATCATTCCTTGATCAGCCCTCAGCTGACATGATATTAGCATAACTATTGGATGACACAAGGAAGCAGAGGAGGAACAGCAGAAGATGACCTGAGAAAGGATGTGTAACACCAAGATGAAGACAAATCTGTGACTGTGAATCCAGTGTGGAAAGGGAGCTTTTTGCTGGACACTGGGCTTCTAATGGTTAAACCTAATTGGGTTGATGGAATGGAAAATATACAGAAGTGCACCAGGCAGCTCAGCGATCAAATTCAATATCATGCTTAGCCAATCTGTGCCGTGCACATAGGCGATGAACAACGCTAGAGAACCAGTGCCACTTCCTCTCTCTTTCAGCATGCTTTTCAGCTGCCTCATCATGACCAGCAGTCTTGGGTATGTGAATGCAAGCCTGACCTTCTACCTTCGCACATTACCAGGCAAAAATCAAATCGACTGAGCGCCAGAAAGTAGTACTGCGTTCTCTGACGGTGCGTCTGCAAAATCCATTTGTTCTGTTGTGTAAATAGATTTAAGTTTCTAAGGTCAGCAGTAATAACAAAACTATATCATTATATATCAAGAAAACAGCATTACGCAGGAAATGTTGCATTATTTATATAGCATACTTTTATGCTTATATTTAATAATATCTCAATCTAGTTTGTTATTAGATTCTTTAAATCACAAAATGTGTTTCCGTAAATTTGTGTTCTACTTACAAGGAGCTTTTTTGAAAGATTAAATTGAATTTTATAGTTTTTATTTAGTTGACAGATGAGAAACCTCAACCACTATTTGAGTGGTTTGGTATTTACTCTTTATTACCTAGGTATTTTGATTTATGCAAAGTGTGTCATTACATCTGCTATTCCATCCAGGGTGTCCCCTGACCCACATCCAGTGCTTCCTAGGGCAGGCTTCACTGCAATTCTTGGATAAGTTGTGACAGAAGATGGTTGAATGGACAGATATTATCACACATGTCTTTCCTGTGATGGACTCCCACTTAGGATGTACGCCAGACTTGTGCCCTGTGCTGCCTGGTAGACCCTCCAGGCTCCTACCTGCATCCTTGACCAAGATTAGCAGTTGGAAGGTGGATGAATGGATGGATGGATGCATATGGTGTTATTCATACAGATAGCTGACACATACTGCAATGAAAACATATCCATAGTGAATGCCAAATCTCATATGCAGATGAACCTGCAGATCTGGAGGTCAGTTTCTGTGCGTTTATCCTTTTTGTCACCCAGATGCTCTCCTCACGGACAACATCGACGTGTTGACGTGCCTCTGCCCATACACACTCCAACTTTCGTCTCCGTGTTGCAAATTAGTGAGCCAAACACAAATATGCAGACAGGGGTAATTATGGGTACATAATTACAGATACAAATGATGCATCCCCTGGATGCATTATTGCTGTAGTATAAGCTCCATTTCATCATGTCCATTCTTTTTTTTAAAGTCACAAAACAAATCCACTTGTTTTTTTCATTATTAGTCACCTTTCACAGGACATGTCAGCCCAGCGCATTTCACATGGGTTATTTAGAGATATCAATTTACCTGGACCACCTGTCTTTGGAATGTGGGAGGAAAACAATGAGCTTGCCTGGGTATTGAACCAACAACCCTTTATTTGTGAAGAGCTCCCCTGAGCCAAGGTGCCACCCATCAGCTTTCCCGAGATTGGCAATATGCTATTTCTGGCTCATGGTTAATGTTTTCCAAAAACTTTCATTGTGAAAACATTCATTGTGAAAATTTAATGTCAATGCCAACGATTCATTCGGTTGGATAGGCTACTCGCAGGTCTGTCCTTTACTCATCACCACGCCTTTAACCTACTTAAAGAAGTGATGCTCCTCTGTTGCTCTTGGTTCCATGCCATTTGAGCTGAAAATGGGACAAAAAAAATTGCCGCTGAGTTTCTAGGTGTCTCAGATGCTCGTTTAGGGCATCAGTTTCAAAGCAGCACATGAAAGAGGTGTGACAGCGAGAAATAAAGTGAAAAGAAAGCAGATACACCAGCATATATGCCGCTGTTGCCATAACAGAGCAAAGCTTTCCAGCGTAAAACCATACATAAGCAGAGAAACTCTCGGAAGATTCCGTTCCCCCAGCAAAAGCTCCTCAGACAGGCTGGATCGGAGTGGAATTGACTACTAAACCTTGCCAGAACATTTGCTGGAGCCTCATCACATAAAGCACAGTACCTCTTGATTCCCTACTGCAGAACTGAAAAACACTGGTGACAGTGTAAAAAAAAAAAAAGCACTTAGACCTCCGGAGGAAGTCGACTAGCATGAGATCACGCTAAAGTTGGCTCATTAAGCAGGCTTAATATAGGCTGTCAGTGGAGCCATCTGTTCAGTGATGTTTGTGCCAGAGATGATGTGATTCTGGCAGTCATGTTTTTTATTCTGTTTAGCTCTTATTTTTGATGTGTGTTTTTTTTTAATTAGGCAGGCCGGATGGGATTTTGGTTAAATGCAAGTCGACTTTATTTTTCTACTGTAGAAGGGCTGTGTGGAGCCACATAGCAGTGAATCTTGCTTCAGACTGGCTCTCTTTCCTTCACAGGTGCTTCAGTTCTGACAATCCCAAAAGTGGCCTTTAGAAAGAAGCCAGGTCCAGGTGTTTTTCATCTGTACCCAGCCCTGTTTTGTGTGAGTTTGTGACCTCTCCTTAAGAAGCAGGGGGTGTTGCCACTGCTCCGAGTCCAATGAAAATCCGAATGGACACCCGGAATGTTGGGTCTGTTCTGAGAGAAATATTCATGTTTTCAGACCCATAATGCTGACTCACTGTGTAGTCCAAGACGTTAACATTTCCTTGGAAGGATTCCCCTTCACAATAACCTCTGTCTGCAAGCCTGACACATCGATCAAAAATTAGTATAACCGTGTCATGTTCTGCCCAACTCTCAAGATTGTGAGATCTGTATCATGTTATTTTATCCAATTTGTACATTTGTCTTGGCTGCAGGTCACAAATTGAGTGAAAAATCTTTTTAATCATGGTAGTTTTTTTTTGTGAGTTGCCTGTAAATATGATCAAGTACAAGAGAAATATTACAGACAATGAAATCACAACATGGACGCATGGCTGTTCTGTCTGCATTGAGAGAGAATTTACAGAGTCATCCCACCCCATACCGTCAAGACTGCTGCAAATCAGCATAATGACCAGTAATGACTCAAAGCTTTTCTTTGTGGTTTACTGCCGTTCATCTTTACCGAACCTCAGGAATGATGTGTTTGTGAAACACAGGCTGCATTAAATGTGCACCAGCAGGCTTTACCGGTCCGGACCGCAAATGCCGTCATTTTTGGAATCTAGTATCTTTGGGGAATTAATGGCCTCATTCTGTTTCAGAACCCTTTAGAACTGCAGCTCTTGAATGTTAAATAATTGAATTTAAGAAAATGAATGTTCCAGGAGCTAATTTGGCTTGTGCTGAGCGGCAGACAGCTGGTGAATCAAAGTGACTCACTTCCTGTGTTCAGATGCCTGACTGACTTGGGCAGAGAAACCCAATCTGCTGCAGACTGAGAGGGTAAGCTCAGGCAAGGCAGCCCTCAGCCACTGAGTCATGGCGAGTGATGCAACCTTGCATCGACTTTCTGGAATCTTAACATGCTTTAAGCAAAACCATGACAGCGGTATTAAGGCATGAAGACACTCCTCCACTTTGCTGTTATTGTCCGTATCGCAGGTACAAGGTGGAGGGAAGGACTGCCCTCATAGATTGTTGATACAGTGTCTCCTGTTTTGTGGGTTGACAGTGATCAAAGATAAGTGTCATAGCTGGTGAGAAGTAATGTTAAGGTGGCACAATGACTAAACAAAAAAGGAAAACCCAAGATATTGAAATAATTTGCTGAGCCAAGCTTCTTCCATGAAGGATCCTTTGAAGACCGTGGGCAAAATGTGAAGGTTTTAGAATAGTGTTTGTTCACAGAGTTACTATTAGTGTTTGCATCATAGTGGTGTATACCATCTACACTATATGTGTACAAAAATAAAAAAGCTACCGCAAAGTCGACACTAGAGGCTTAATTTACTAGCAGTGATTTAGAGTGTGTTTATCAATGGATGAAGGATTTAAAAACAAATTTGGCAGACAAAAGTGCGGGCTGCAGTTCCTAAAAAAAGATCACGTCCATGCTGCGTGAGAGGAAATGTTAGCTCTCAACCTCACTGCACCCACATGATGCAATTAGAGGTAACAAACCATGGCCAACATTAGTGGGAGTGAGCCCCAGCTTCAGCCATTTCACCCACTTATGCTTTCACGGTCACAGATTATATTGTTGAAAACAAATGCTCTGGCAAACAAATGTGACCCATGTCACACTTTGCTGAGTAAAACTAATAGGAAAAGAATTAACTGTAAAAGGAACAATTTTCCCCAGCAGCCTCGATAGTATAGGCATAAGGAGATTTTCATGGTCTGTTAATGTCATCTTGCTTTGGTTTGTTTCCTGCTTTGCGAGGTTTGACTGGGGGAGAAATTAAGCTGTAGGTCATATTAGGATCTTGTGACTTACCTTTTCTCATTGGAACCTTGAAAATTTGTGCTGTTTTTCATCACAATGCACATCTCTTCCTGTCCCTATGTCAAATTTGCAATCTGCTGTCATTATTTTGAGCATGTTTTGTGTATGCCTGTACTGTTTCTGCTGTAATATTTGACCCATCCATAAAAATGTCAAAATTACATTAAGTGCAATGGAAAAATGTAAGGTTAAAATAGAAGCCTTATCAACCCCACGGAAGCTTGCATAGACATGCTATTAGCATCAGAGTTTGTGACAGTCTCATTATACTTGAAACCATATTTTTAATTTGAGTTTCCAGACAGTGTAGTTTCCATGTTGATGGTCACTGAATGTTGAATGTACTGTGATCTGTTTCAATTTTGAAAAATGGAAGTCCTGATCTATGCATCTGATAGACTGAGTTGACAACCGTTTTGCTAGGCCCCATTAAAGTGTTTTGGAACAAGCCAGCTTTGCTGATTAGCTTAGAGTTTTTCTTTTAATCTTGTAAATCTCCTTGTTTAATTGTCTTTTTTCTTCTCCACCTATAGCTGGATCCCTGAAGGCATGATAACAGATTTCATGTATGGTTTACTTGAATGCATTACAAAGTCTGTCTTCTTGCTATTTGTGGCACCAGCATGATTGTAGACATAATTTCTGTATTATTAAGATATTTCTCTAATCCTGATGCATGCAATGACTGGTTCTGACTTTGGTTCCACAGAGCTGAAAGAGTGGGATTCTTTCATTTGCAGACTCATCTCGCTCTTCTTCTTGCATTATTAAATCTCGTCCACTTCATTTATCTGTATGACTTTAGAACAATGGAGATAATTAGGTCAGATCAACCGGAACAAGTAGTGTGGACATTTGCAGAAAATGCACTCTATATCTGCACATTTTAATGATGTTCCAGCATGGTTTATGACCTAACAATGATGACTTGCCTTCATCAGATGACAAAGCTGAATTAGAACAATCCTTTGAGGTCTGTGAGGCTTGTGGTGGATTTCCTGGTCATGGGTGCTTTATCTTTTATTATATCTTCAGTAATGTCGTATATCAGCTGCTTAATAAGATGTACAGCTGAACAGATTGCATTTGAGCACATACTGTTATATTGAATAATGTCGCTTTACCGTGGCCTGAGGCTCTGGCCACGCCACATTGTAAACCCCCATTCATCTTATCGAAGCAGTCAGGCGTCTGCTTTGGATTGCTTATCGGTGATGCCCCATCCATCAGCTCCAAGGTTTACTGCTGTCTTCTGACAACATCGAGGGAGCGTGTTATTAAAGGAGCATCAGGAAGCCAACCTACATGATCTCCTCCACCAACTATTTCAGCTCCTCTGCAGTTGGAAAGGTTTCCCCCATTCTAATGCAACTCAATCACATATGAACAGCTGCATACCTGTTTAATGATTGCTAACTAAAAAAAAGGGGATATCACTCATAGAACTGACACAATCCTCTGGTGGTAATTAAAATGTTTTCAGTTTAATAAGCTTATACATCTTTATACTTTTTAATGTGGCGTGAAACTGAAACTCAAAAGAACAGATGCCTCATTATATTTCTTTGAGTTAAAATGGCAATTCTCTGAGGAAGTTCTGGTGACCTCTGGGCTCCGACGAGAATGCCGCTCAGCCTTCTGGGAGCTTGCCTGGCGTGACCCTTGTCCCAGGCTCCTCTGCTTGAGGCAGTAATGCAGGACTGCTCCCTCTCTCTGGGCTGGTCTCTGAATGGCACCATAACCTGGGCGTGCAAAAGCTCTGGAAAGCCTGCAAAGCAAGTAAAACTGGAACAAGGGAGGGAGGGAGGGGAGCGAATCAGAGGATAGAACCTGGGGGCAGAGCGTCTGATGATGAAAGCGAAAAATAGCCTCAATGAGTCACATGTAAACAGTGCCGCGAGGGCAGCCACCGTTTTCCCAGAATTGTTGTTGCTTGCTGTAGCCAGGGTTTGGCCTGCTCTCATCAAAGCTAGCAGCAGACGTGGGGTCACATGGTCACATGGTGCTCCCCCCCACTCGCTCCTGCAGCTCAGAGTACTGTTAGGTCATCCGCTTGTTTGTTCAGATGGTGCTGAAGTGGAAATGAGTGTCCTCCGGCTGGGTTTAACCCTTCACGGGGACCTGATATGCGAGCAGAGCCGACTGGCTCAGCTTTCCACTCCATTTTCCCTGGTGGTTTGGAGCATCATCATATCATTTTGAGACAATGGTACAAAACCCTTTCTTTAACAGAAAATTCACTGCTATTGGTAAAGATATAACACAATTATTATAAGAGATGTGAAAAGGATACTTGACAGTAAATAAGAAACAGGACATTCTCAGCAATCAAACTAAATCACTGAGTTTGTAGGCAATAGAATTACTTATCCCTGACAAGGAACATTAGTGAACTCACCTTGTTTTTAGCCAATTAAAAATTTCAGATGAACTCTGTTAAAAGAAAGGTATCGATATTGCCAATGATGGTTCATACTTTGGTTAAACAACTCTACTCTTATAGGTGGGGAATGGTGAGAAACGGATGGGTTTCAGGCCTAGCCAGTATAGTCCTTCGAGTGTAGATGTAATGTCCGACTGAACAATACTCCCATAGGCAGCCGTCGTCACCTCATATCCAGGAAGAAGCGTGTTGCATGATCGTATGTGATGGAAACGACCTTGACAGCCTGTGTGTTACTTGGGACAGTGGCCAGTGCTTCTTAGGCCTGCCCAGCAGCCATGGCAACCCTCTTAAGCTGTCTCTTCAAAGCACAGAGCTGTATGCTAAGATGCTTTTACAAAGGCTCAGAAAAAAGTCATTGCATGTTTTACTGCTGTGTTAAGCAGAAGGCAGCAGGTAGTGACACGATTCAAGTTACGTAGGTTACTAATACTAAGATTATATGATTTGAAGTTTAAATCTGTTATTAACACTAAGATTATATGACCTCATGTAGAAATGATTTGAAGTTTAAATCTCTGTTACTAATACTAAGATTATATGACCTCACGTTGAAATGATTTGAAGTTTAAATCTCTGTTACTAACACTAAGATTATATGACCTCATGTTGAAATGATTTGAAGTTTAAATCTCTGT
>JAACJT020000035.1:11362103-11393824 GCA_009936485.2 Gymnarchus niloticus
CATCCATCCATCCATCCATCCATCCATCCATCCATCCATCCATCCATCCATCCATATTCTAATTTATTATTCTTTACCAAGCTTGAGAGTTGCTTCAGAATGTCTTTGACACATCAAATGTTCATTGTAAACCTTATGTGTTGATTGGGTTCTCTTCAGCATCTGTGGTACACTGGTAGCCATAGTCATTTTCATACTACATCTTCTACTGAACATCCATCATACTTCTAACCGCGTTTCCTGGTCAAGACTGTGGATGTAAAAAAAGTAAATACACATACACACATAAACCCCAGTATACCTACACTGCAAGGAAAATGCAGGTACTACAATTCTTAAAATCTTCAGTATACTGTACTAAGGCCCCCTTGCTACCCTGAATAAAATAAAGTGGTATGGAAAATGGATGGATGGATGGAGTACACTGTACTACACTTGGAGTGTCCAAAATCCTCTCTGCGTCTACCTGAATTTGAACAATATCAACATGGTTTGACACCCTTTCAAGGCATTCTTCACATTTGTTTAATTCCATCGTATAAATGACACTTGGGGACTGTTTCAATGTCATTTAACTTCTACTGTCAAGGCTGCCTTTCACACTATTGCAATACTTTGTCTTTTTTGTTATTTTTGTTGGCATCAGTCTCTAAGAGAATTAACTTGCCCTTGAACACACAACATGACTGAGGCACTTTAAAAACTATTGATTTTGGAATTAAATCAAATCAAGGAAGGAGGAACTAAATTCTTGGCTGGAAATAGCAAACAAGCACACTGCATCATTGGTGTAAGACTTAGCAATGGCATCATAGATGAAGCACCTAGAAATAGAGCGAGATTTGTGTGCATCGAAGTGGTGGACACTCGTGGGATGTTGCTTATTTATTGTGTTGAGTGCAGTTTTTGCCCTGTGTTTCATACCCCCGAACCTGCTCCCACACATCCACCCCCATGTGCACACTTTTGTGGAAGCTGCAACATCAATGAACAGTTCTACCCTGTTTCACAACAAAAATGCAGAAACACAGAATATATTCCCTGCGTCTCACGCAGCACTGGCGGCGAGGCCATGATGCAGAGTAGCAGAAATATCAGCATCACAAAGACTAACGCTGGGAAAATCAAATCAAAGGAGCCATATAAATTATTTGCCAAAAGATCAAAGCCATCAAATTTCACAACATGAAAAAATTAACAATTTCATTCTTCACTTTCAGTTTTGCATTCATGTATAGAATCTCATATGCTGATCCTCAGGAAGGAGACGCATTATCTCCCCTAGAGATGAACATACTTTGGCACAAAAAGTGCAGATCAATCCCAGAACAACAGCAAAAGACTTTGTGAAGATGCTGGAGGAAACAGGCAAAGAAGTATCTATATCCACAGTTAAACAAGTCCTATATGAACATAACCTGTAAGGTTGCACAGCAAGGAAGAATCCACTTCTCCAAAACCACCATAAAAATGTCTACAGTTTGCAAGTGCACATGGGGACAAAGATCTTACTTTTTGGAGAAATGTCTTCTGGTTTGATGAAACAAAAATTGAACTGTTTGGCCATAATGGCCATCATTATGTTTTGAGGAAAGAAGGTGAGGCTTGCAAGCCAAAGAACACCATCCTGACCGTGAAGCATGAGGGTGGCAGCATCATGTTCTCAGGGTGCTCTGCTGCAGGAGGGACTGGTGCGCTTAACAAAATAGATGGCATCATGAGGAAGGAAACATCAGTCAGGAAGTTAAAGCTTGGTCGCAAATGGATCTTCCAAATGGACAGTGACCCCAAGCATACCTCCAAAGTTATGACAAAATGATTTAAAGACAACAAAGTCTAGGTATTGGAGTGGCCATCACAAAGCTCTGACCTCAATCCGGCAGAAAATTTGTGGGCAGAACTGAAAAAGCCTCTGCAAGGAAGGAGGCTGACCAACCTGAATCAGTTATATCAGTTCTCTCTGGAGGAGTGGGCCAAAATTCCACTAACTTATTGTGAGACGCTTATCGAAGGCTACCCGAAACATTTAACCCAAGTTATACAATTTAATGGCAATGCTACCAAATACTAACATGTAGTAATATATGTAAACTTCTGACCCACTGGGAATGTGATAAAAGAAATAAAAGCTGAAATAAATCATTCTCTCCACTATTATTCTGACATTTTAGATTTTTAAAATATAGCTGTGATTCAAACTGACCTAAATCAGGGAATGTATTCTAGGATTAAATGTCATGAATTGTGAAATTGTGAGTTTAAATGTATTTGGCAGATGTGTATGTAAACTTCCGACTTCAACTGCATGCACTTGGCACATAACGAAAAGGTCGAGGACATGATGTTCCCTGGGTTCTTGTATATGCTTTCCTGTTATGTTCAGCCAAGTGCACACAATCTTAGCAGACATGGCCAAGGTTTTTCATTAACAAACCTATACGATGGGCACAGTACTGATCAGCTGCTCTGGCTGCGTAGGAGACAAGCAACCTCATCACTGCGTCCCACTCCTGGTGTTTACCAAGTGGATCAGATGGCTACAGAGCCCATGGAAGAGGAGTACCTGGGAGGAAAAGCTCATACTCACTTCTTATTATGGGTTAGGGGCTTTTTGGGGGGGGGGGGGGGGAATAATCACTTAAATTATTATTATTGTGTTCATGCTACTGTGAGATCAGAATGAAACGTATTATTTTCTTATGATGCATGCGTGCATGCCTGCCCTGGTTTTTCACCTACAGCTATCATGTTACAGAACATAAAGACATTCACCAGAATGTCACTAAGTTGCTAACTTATAGAGATGCAAAATTGTTCAGTTTGGCAGTTAAGACAGTCATGTTTCTCATAGATGCTGGAAGTTAAAGCCATATTTTGTCCCCAGTTTGGTTTTGTTAAAATGTCCCATTTTTTCTTTATCTTCCTGACCTACAACTTTATCTCTGCCAGTTGCTGTCCTGGTTTAAAAAAGATTCATGGAACACTCTCTGCTGAAAGTCCTTCTATTCCCTTTCAATGTAAACTATCATTTCATGGAAATCTGTTCCTATTATTGTCTTTGATTTCTACAGTTCTACAGTACATCTAATACATGTAATCACCAGATCTCTCTGTCCCCGGCTTAAACACTTCATTATCTTTCACCAAGAGTTCCCCATGGCTCAGTGTTTGGATCATTTGTTTTCTCTTGCTCGGAACTACACATGGACTTCTTATAAACGTGATGCTGATGACACACGACCACTTCTTGCTTTCCACTAGCTCTCCTATTAAAAGTCAAAGTCTAACATTGTTTACAAACCTGTCAAATCAAATATTCTGATTCTACTGTATATATGCAGCATATGGTGTATTAACAGAACCGAAATCCTGCATTGAATTTTCCACCATGGTAAGGATATGTGGCTATAAAATCTTAAAAACACAGAATTGTTATAATTTGACTAGTGAGGGTGGTTTTTGTTTTATTCTTCCAGAATTTTCTAGACGAAAATTACCTTAAACACATTTACTTCACTGTCATTCACTGTAGTATGTTTTAATGTTGGTGTAGTGAACACACCAGATGAGGCTGAACTGAGACCATATCTCAGAATAGCCCAGATGTGCTTTAACAGAAAATATTTCACTATTTATGCTTGTTTATTAGATGCAATGAGTTAATACTCCAATATAGAAGGTGTATATACCACAGCAAATAAACTACCTATTAGCTGTATTAGTGACTAAATTTATTTTAACTGGTGGTCTTAAAATCTTATTCTAAAAGCATTTTCCAGACTCAAAAGGTCTCTGGGGAGCATAATATAGGTGATCTTATGTCATGTTTGCAAATGTTTTCTGTAGGTTTATAACCAAAATTAAGCCACATAAAAACAAGCAATTCTTGGGATTAAGAGGATAAGGATGAGTGTGTTAGGTCTTATAGAACTGCCTTCATGAAAATCTTGTTTATGGTCCTTGAATGGCAATCATATGTATACATTTAATTAGCGAGGTGATCTCCTAATCTGTACTGGGATCAATGATCAATGACCTACCAACATGTCTAATTATCCATAAAAATTTATTTTGTGGGACTTATACAATGTGCTGGTTGATTCTCCTGGAGAAGAGCTGGGTCTGGTTTAAACCTTGTCAAACTTGAAAAGTAATCAGATCTGAGACATGTCCTGAGCTGTGACACAGTGTGACAGAAAACCACTGACAAGCCATAGAGTGGCATTGTGGGGTGAGCATCTCTGACACTGTGGATTTAAAGATGCAGACCAGTGCTAATTCTTCTCATTGGCATCCCCCAATTTGCTGTCTCATGGAAATTCAATCAGGAGCACATCCAACAAGACTGGAGCTGAAGGGCATGGGGCTGATCCAAGTCCGAGCTTAGCTGAGATGTTGCTGGACCCAGGAGCAGTGACCTGGTCTCTGGGTCTGCCACCCCTTTGTATGCCCAGGGGGACTGGTGAGTTTACTAATGGTAAAACAGCAAAGAACCACCTGAGAGCATTTCATTTTTAGGGTTTGTTACATGGATGGCATGGTGGCACAGTGGGGAATTTTCTTGGCTTACATCTCCCAAAATGGGGGTTTGCATCCCACCCCTCTTGTGTGAAATTAGCATTTGTGTGGATTTCCTTCAGGTGCTCCACTTTCCTCCAGCTGTCCAAAAGTATGTAGTTAAGTTTATTGGTGTTTTTAAATTATTCAGTGTGTGGATATGCCTACAAATAGACTGGCATGCTGTCCGGGTTGTCCCCTGGCTTGTGTGCTGTGCTGTCTGAAATAAGCTCCAGGTCCAAGATCCTATCCTGCATAACTGGCTGGAAGATGGATGGATATTTCTTATGTGTACTGGGAACTTGTATTGGATAAGTCGTTATGAAAGATGGGTGGATGGATGCTTGTCACAATGCCCAGGACAACAGGCACTGTAGCTGCTGTTTTTCATTACAATGCACTTCTCTCACTTAATTAGCCCAACTCATTGGCAAGTATATGTGCTTTTTGCAGATATGCACTTCCCAAAAAGCAATACTGAATTATGCTATTCTCTGGATCCAGGAACTGAGCAAAAACCATGCTGCAAATATTTAAGGTCATGGGTGATGTTCAATGACTCATGCACGCACAGAGATTCTTCTCAGTGGACCTTAAGACGAGCTCACATATTCAGACTTCCTAATATCCCTGTCCTTCCAACTAACCCTTTGGTCTGCATCCATTCATTTCACTGTCAATCCATCCATCCACTGATCCATTTTCTAAGTGCTGATCTAACACAGGGTCGCAGGACTGGAAGCCAATCCCTGGCAGCACTGGGAAAAAGGCAGGGAGACACCCTGGACAGGGTTCCAGTCAATAAGAGAACACACATACACACATACATGAATCCTGCAGGTAATTTAGAGACTGCATGCCTTTGAACTGCAAGTGGAATCTATTATAGCAGAAGGATATCCGTATTTTTAAAAGTAATTGTTATTATATTATACATGTCTCCCGAAGTTTTTTTCACCTCTGCACAGCTGTTATTAAACACTTGAAAAGCTCAGTAAACAAAGTGAAGCCACCAAAAAATACCAATTTGCAGCTGGATGTTAAACTGAACGAAAGAGGCTGTACCATAACAGCCAGGCAGCTTATACTTACCCCCGGGAACATAAAGCAAGATTCCACTGTCCTGCTGATGTTTTATGGCTTTGTGTTTTGAGTGCATTGTAGTAGCCAGTTGTGAGTTGTTATAGCAGGATGCATCCTCTGTTTGCGGGCCTCTTCTTATAAATTACTACTGTCTTACTACTCAGGAGGTTCCAAGAACTCTTGCACTATATGTTTGCTCCTAAAACTATTATTTCCTAAAGTGTACAATGTAACCCCTTTAAAAGCAGGGGGAAACACAGCTTTGAGTTCCAAGAGCTGTATACATGAAAGACGTGTCATTTCAACATTGAAGGCCTAAAATAGTATGTGTTTGATCATCAGTTTTAGTCTCTGTAAAGCAGGTGTGTCTGTGTATCAACACAACAGGCATTGAAATCCTGAGGTTAAGCGTCCTTTACAGTAAAGCCAAGTAAGGCTATCGGGAGTTGACTCAAATCCTTCTTCCTCTGAAGCCAGATTACAGTGCCAGGTGTGAGTAAAACTGCCACACCTCCCCCGTCATTCTGGCATTCATCAGTCTTTTTTGCCCATGCCTGCTTGTCAGGATGCTGGATGAAACTAGGAGACCTTTTCATGGAGCGAGCCGAGGCAAATAACATTCCATTCCCAAGATATAGCAGGTTCATGTTCTTACAGGATACGGAAGCTTCTAAGAATATGGCAAGCTTTCAGGCTTGGCTGCGAAGGTGCTTTCTACAGACCTGACACTCTACAAATATACCCTTGACCCCAAGACATAGAAACCACATCAAAATTTGGGCCTTTGTGCACCTGGAAAATTAAAGATAATTATTGTAGCATTACTGATTCACATCTTTATCCAAGTCAAGAGAGGGTAAAGGGAGAGAAGCTTTTTTCTTTGACTGGCAAAATGATGTTAAGAAAGGCATGCTCAGAAATGCAGCCAAGACTCTGTGGCTGAACAGCTCAATACCCAAACTGTGAGTCCTAATTATAATGTGCCAGTAAGCCCAGGGGAAATGAGAGTGCTAGTTTTAATCACTGGCACTTACCAACTTCCCATAGATTAGGTTTTTGTAATCCAGATATGAAATCAGTTGTATTTGATAAAATGTTATCAAATTAGTCCAAAAACAACAAAAAATCATTCTTTTTATGTTGAAAAGCATTATTATTATTAAGAGGTCAGTAGTTTTTATATGACTAAGTGATGCGATTCCGCAGTACCAGTGTTATCGGGTAATTGTCCGACTAATTTCATATTGAAGCTACTCCTTTGTGATGATCCAATTAAGCTGTACTTTCTAATCCACAATAAAGAACCCCCACACGAGTTGTTTTTAGCACCATGCATTTGAAACCAACCTGAAAAAAAACTTTTCAATTTTAAGCTTTTCAGAATAATCGAAATAATGACATGATAAAATGTATTCCGTTGTTTCTGGCAAAACAGGTTTGGAATGAGTTGAACAATGTCCTTAGAATTATTATGATGGAGACACAGAGGAAGCAAAAGGGGGCAAAGAATTTGAAACTTTTTTAATTACATGCACAGTCAAGGAACAAACACTGTCAGCACCCCCATGTTCCCAAAAATGCAGTGCATGCCGTAAAATCACCATGAATTTGCGCTGCAAATCAAATGACCTCACAGATCATGGCACAAACTCCTTACTCTGCAACTGTGAGCATGGGTCCTCCACATCAAAAGGACTACAACACACCTCATCTACACACATCCCAGAACCCACACTCTCCAAAGAGTGCTATTTTTCCATAGAGATAGTTTTGGCTTTTTCAAACACAGGGAAAGTAGCCAAGACATGATTCAACAGAATTCCCCTAAACACAGATTCATACTTATTAAAATTCCTGTCTCTGTTCTGCAAAAGAAGGGTCATTTGTAGTGTTCATACTTTAGCACTAAAACCCAGGGAAAAAGCGGGTAGTTCTCACAAATCAATGCGTAGTTCCATTCCAGTTAAAGGGCTGGTACTGGGATCATTGCCATGAGATTGTGGCCTGCATGGTTTCCTCTGCTCTAAACAAGATGACCAGGAGTAGAGGAGGTCCTGTGTGCAGAAAGAAAGACAAATCTGCCCCATTTGGCATGTTTAAATATCTGTTAACCATAGACCTGAGGTGCTGGTCCTGTCCAAGAGATGCCCAATTTTTTAGCATAAGCAGTTTTCTTAATTTATTAATTCCATCACTGTTCCATTTTCAGTGGGTTTACCATGGAAAAAGCAACAGCAGGAAATTCAGACAGTTCCATTAACTGAGTTTTTTTGAGGAGTCCGAAAGGTCTTTTTGAAATCTGAAGCAACATCTGGACAAAATGAAAGCTAAATGGAAATTTTATATCCTCTAGAAATCAAGCTGTTCATCACGGTGTTTATTGCTCTCTGGATGTTAAGGGGTAAATCTTATTGTCCGCTCTGCATCCCTGGGAATGTGCCAGAATAATGAATTGTGTTTACAGTGAAAATTGCTGTTCGAAGACTATTATAATCTATATGTCCTTTATCAATCCAAATATAATCCTTTTTGCTTTGTGTTCCTGATTTCAGGAGAGAAGAAAATATAAATACAAAAATGTGAGACTGCTATGCATGAAAAACTTTGTCAAAATGCCTGCCAGTTTAATGATTTAAAGCATTTACACAGTGACAAAAAAGAATCCTAATCGATGATTTAAAATTATGGACACAGATCTAAGCTTCTTTGATCTGGGTGGCATCCAGGCAAACAGGAGAAGTTTTTCCCCCTTGGAACTTTCTGGAATTCACTTGGAAGAAGGCTGTTCCTTCTGTATCCCCCTTAAGAACAGACCTCTCACACTCTATTTTCTTTAACTGCACACTCATAATATGTAAGTACAGTGAACCCAGAGATTGCAGAGAAATGCCTTGGTTCTCGGTGTTGTGTTGAATACCGCGTCATTTATTAAGTTTTTGTTCTAGTTGTTGGTATGACAGCTCCTATTTAAACCTCTGGGACACATATAGTGGCCTCGTTGTCATGTTGGCAGGTGCTGTTGTGACGTTTCATGATTACTGATTCAGAAGGTGGTACTTCAGAATCAGACTAACTGCTGAGATGTGGCCTCAAGGCAGTGAAGTACCTGAGGTCTCCCCTTGTGCTTCTGCAACTGTGATTGTACGAGGAGGCCTTTCATCAGCATGTTAGATTATTTCATGAGACTGGGTGTGATCGTTCTCAAATACGACATAGCATACATGTGACAGGTCTGAATGAATTTGTGGAAATATTGTTTTTCAAACCATATTTTTCCTCCACCCTGCATAATTTGGCGCAGCAATTGGTCTACTATGTGTAATATGTGGTAGGCTGAGGAAGCAGTCTGACCTCGTTATCCCAATTCATACTTTTTGTCATATTAGCAGATTCCCCTCTTTCCTAAGCCCTTTAATTATATACATTCCTACTGTGCAGAAACATGACACTTAAAGTTTCCACTTAGGTGGTTTGCTGTAATGCAACAAAGTCTGAGGGGTGGAATTCCCCTCGTCTAGTCATCCTATTAGAGCCTTTTTCATGGATGTCTTCCAATGTCTAACGAGGATTTACGTGGACAAAGTTTTATTATCTGTACACTCTAATTGCCATAAGTGGATCAGTATGTTCTCCCAACTTGTGAGGTCCATTACATGGTTTCGCTTGGTATACAGTATCTCTCCTTTAGCAGAAATACAACAATAAAGCAGTCTGTTGTGACTAAAAGACAATAAAACAACATGGAAAGATGAAACAACTTCTGACTGAAGCTCAGGGTTTTTAAACAAAACTCACAGAAAAAATTGTAATTCCAGAGCTTTCATTTACATAGAAGTGTTACTGTAAAAAAGCAAACCTTTAGTGCCTGATGCACCAGACCAGACCTCACTCAGATGTCTACACCAGCCCGACAAGATCAACTGGGGGAATTTCATCCTATGAGACTCCTTCCTCAAGGCCTGGTGGACACAAGCTCGCTGTCTGAAAAGCAGCCCCCATCGAAAGTTGCACAGTAGCCTTGGAAGATTTGCAAGTGAGAAAACTGTAAGGGGTTCTGGCAACTTTGGAGGATGACTCAGGGTGGCTTGGATGGGTTGGTGTATACAGGATACCGTGATTTCCCAGGGAAACATGGAGCCTTCCGACCTGTCGTGTCTGTGTGACCTCTACCCAGGGGGCTGCAGACACTTAGCCATATGAGGCGGCAAACATCTCATGTGAGTGTGACATCTGTGCGTCTGTGCTGAATTCTCAAGCACAAACATTCTGACTCTCGGATCCCGCCTCCCTCTTCACTGGCATGCAAACGGCTTCAGTTTCAGCAGCAGTAACGTGTTTAGCCTGCATTTAGGGGAAGAAGCGGGGAAAAATCCCCAGCCCACCCTGGCATTTACAGCATTCTGGCTGGGCGGGAGGCCCCCGGAAGACAAACCCGGCCGTTGTTACAGAGACACAGAGGAATGTCCACCCAGGCGAGCTGCTTGGAGAAGGCCCTCTCAGCTTTCCTGCGGATTGATTCCAGATCTGTCAACATATAAGGGAAAGTTCTCTGCCCCTGGCGAGCCTCGTTCAGGGACGGAGGCCTGTGTGGGGAACAGGAAGAGCAGGGGAGCACGGTGCCGTTAGGAGCAGAGAGACGGGTGAGCTCATGTGTTTATGGTTAGGCCTGGGGGGCACATGTAGACAGCAGTAAAGTTTTTTTCCTCCCTCCTCCGTGTGTATAGGAAGACGGCGCAGATGTTCCTGAAGCCCAGGGCCCCATTTCCGTGTTTTCCCTCCCATCTCTGCATGCTTGCCCCAGCCTGCCAGGTCCCGCTCAATACTGCCGCTTTGTCCCCACTCCCCCCCCCAGCAAAAGCAGCTCCAGCAGGCGGGTCATTTGAGGGCCAGCGCCAAATGAGAAATGCTTGGCTCGTTGCCCTGGCAGCCAGTCAAATCCACCCTTTTGAAAAGATTACTGTGCTGCGGCCCCCAGACAAATGTGAGCTGGCGAGTCCGGCCAGATTTGCTGAGTGAAGTGGAATGCTGAGCGCCTCACAGGCCTGGGGGCCGATTTTGTTTGGCTCTTCCAAAGCCCTCCCCCTGCTTCCCCCCTCAGCCCTCCAACCGTCCCCCAAACCTCCCTTTCTCCTCTCTCATCAAACATTTTAATTCCACCCACCAACCGGTGACTGGCACTGCCAAAACAGCCCGACAAGATTTTTCCGAGCAGCAGAATAGGGATGCTGTCAGGCTTGGCTTTCCGCTGGCCTTCCAGGAGTAGCTGGACTGTGAACGCCCGGGTCGACGGGGCCTCTCTCTGCTGGGAGGTCAGGCGTCACGTGCTGCCGCGTAATCGCTGTCTCACCCATGCTTCTCAGAGTCCATATTATCAAAGGTGCCTCATTCCTAAACAAAAGTGCTCCTGCCTATGACTGTTGATACAGATCAGTCAATGACCTCTGAAAAAACAGTCACTTTACCCCGATTAATAAATAACTGCATGAATCAGCTAAATTGCATCTACTTCCTGCACATCGTGGATTTGGTATTTTGACTTTGCTATTACTATACCGGTTAGGCTTTGCTCTGGCTAAGCCACCTCTGAGGAGGTCCTAAATCACTGTCAGAGAAGTGCCTGTGAACCTGTTCCTCCCCATTTGTCCTGTAGCTCATAGTGCCTGGAGGCCGGATCTGCACTGACATCGTTTCTGACGCAAGTTCTGCCATTTGGCTGGCCTCCCCGTAAACTGCTACCAGAGTCTTACGTTGCTTTTGATGGAATTTAGAGGTATTAGGCACTTCTGGGTGGTCCAGATCTCAAAGGGGGGCCACGGGGCAGCAGAGCCAGAAAATTCAAATCCTATTTAAGAACATCAGACCAAAGGAAATGAAGGGATTTTGTGGAAAAACGAGAACTTCCCGGATTGTCCAATGTACCTGATCATTCTCAGAAGTGCGACTGGACAAAAGCAGTGTTTACATGAAAAACAGCATCGATACCAAGGGAAACGTCACTCTTCCAAGGTCTGCCCTTTCATCCTTTTATCTGAAACCATATATTGAGTAAATGAACACCAGTAGGAGTTCACCTTAGTGTGATTGTAATGATGGTGCTCCAAGAGAAGTAAGGCTAATACAGTCACTCTCGAAAGCAAGGCATCAGGTCACAGCAGCTAGTTGGGGGGGGGGTCACTTGAGGCCTTTAGCAGCAATCACCGCACAGGAGGGTTCTAAGCCAGGAACACCAGTTTGTCGTTCTACTCCTCCACCTCCTTTTTTTGCCGTTAGCCATCTCTCCTCACCCTTCCCCCTTCACCTCACACGCCCCTGGGTGCCAAAGAGGAACTTTCAAGGCCTGTCATGAGGACAGCAGCTGGGCACAGGCGCCATTTTATTATCAGCAAGGTGGAGGGAGGCCTGGGGGTGCAAACTAATCAAAGGAGAGCACTAAAATAGAACGGACAATGGCGGATCTCGGGCGAGATGCCGCGGGGGAGCAGTTTGCCAAGAAAATAACTTGTGTGGGTACAGAAAAGTCTTTTTTGGCAAGGGGACAGGCTCATGGGACAGTGCTGCTCCCTTGTTGCTGCGGTGGCCCAAACAAAGCAGCCAGTGTAGGTTGAGACTGGCCTGCTCGGTATTGGAAACAGCTGTGTCCTGTGACCTGGCTTTGAGGTGCTGGACTGAGGCCAGGGAATGGGGTTTAAAAAAAACTACCCCACCCTCACCTCCTCCCTTCCAGCCAGGTGGGAGGGAGGACTACAAGCATGCATTATGGGATTGAATTTTTTTTTGGCGGCTACTGAAACCTGTCCTGTTTTTTTTTTTTTTTTTACTTTAATTTCTGGAGGGCAGTGGCAGAGTGGGCCTGAGGATATAGGGGGAGGCCTTTTGAGCAGCCTGAAGGTGAATTCAGAAAGGTCGTGCAGGAAAAACTGAACCTGCAGCAAACGTGTGTGAGAATGTGTGTTTGGGAGGTGGAGGGAGCTGTGGTCACTAGCCACCAATCAGCATGTCCCTGATCTTGTGTGCCTTGGAGAGGGGTCCTACCTCACACAATGCGATCATTCATGCTGTCCCAATTCTTGACGGTTCTCCTTTGAACCAGAATCAGCACACACTGGCTGCTTGTCTGGTCTTTTAAATACTTGTGTACTTGTGCTTCACACTTTCTAAAGCCCAGACAGGTTAGGCTCGTTTTTTCTCAATGAGGAAGTCCAACTTTCTACCAGATAGTTTATTCTAGTCCTGTAGTTTCATTGACATGCAATAACCTAGAGAAACATTCAATGTTTACAAAATAAGAAATTAATATAATGGCTTAAAACTAACCTGTTCACACAAGCAGTGAAATTTGGGGCAAATATTTCAAAATAACTGTATAAGGGCTATCATGGATGGGGTGATCTGGTCTCCTCCTTACCAGCAATCCAGATCTTCTATTTCAATTCAGCAGAGCTAATATCTTAACGTGCTGCTGATGAATGACAGCAGAAAATGGTTCCAAGCACCTTCCCTGTCAGTTTAGGTTTGTGCCAGAAGAGTTGAACCTGGGGTGAAAAAAAATTGCAATAATTTTTCTGTGATTAAAGCAGTTACGTAACACCTTCATTTTATTCCTGTCTTAAAGACCTAAACCCTTGACCTGTGGGTGGATTGAGAGAAGAGGTTGTGCTAATTTGATGAGGCCCTAAGATGAGTAAATAGCCTTCCTTCCTAAGCGTATTAGTTTTCTTTCATGTTGTATTGGGATACCATTGTTTCAAGATGTTTGCAAAACAGGAGTTAGTGCATGTATTTCAGATACACTCTATGGACACTGATGTTATTTAATGGAATTGGCTAATTAAGCCATACCTATTGCTGACCCTGTCAGCATAGCTGATTAAGTGTACAGCTTTATAATCTACAGTAACAAACATCAGCACCACAATGGGTCATATTGAAGAGGTTGGTGACCATCATAAGATGCCACCTTTCCAATAAGTTAATCCATCAAGAAGCTACAAGAGTTCATTTATAAACGGGTAGGCCACATAAACAAAAAAGGGACCTAGTATTTACTTATTGTCAATACCCAACCCCATTAATGTTGTTGTGATCGAATGGCAGCAAATCCCACCAACAAGTTTCAAACATCTAATGGAAAGATATGATAGCAGCAAAGAGAAGACCAAATTCTTATTTATGCCCATGGTTTTGGAATGAGATGTTACACATACTGATGTCTACAGACTTTTGGTCATATAGTGTAGCTGTTACTTTTAAAGCTGTTGGATTGCATTATAATGCCAAATAACAATGAATTTGTGAGACTTTACAATTAATTGTTTATTTGATTCAGGGAGCAAATTTTAAACCTTGTGTAACATTGAATCAACACTGTAATTCCATAATTTAGCTACTAAAGACCACATTTCGATGGTGATCTTTATTATTAAATACTTTTGTCTGGAGAGATAAATGTAACATGTTCTTCCAGAAATAAGGTTGACACCTGCCATTTATGATGTTTATTGGGTTCAATTCATTTTTACATAGTGCCTTTCACAACACAGTACCCTTAAAGTACTTAACAGGAGTCTGTTGTGTGTTACATTCATGAAATGAAATGAAAAGACCAGAAGACAATGGAGAAGAGGATCCAAAGACTCCTCAGCAAGGAGAAAAACAACTCTTGGGGTCCACTGTCAACCCCCATTTTGAGTGTATTAGCAGTATCCAATGCAGGGGAAATTATTAGACTATTATATTTGCAAGGGGTAGATTGTAGTTGGGTCCGTCTGCAAGGAGATACTCCGTGTTGATCTCCGTAACATCTTTTTGATTGTAGACCACATTCACGATGTCACAACTGGATCCATGGGACTTTGACCATGTCCAAATCCAGTGGTGTCCATCCAGAATTGTAGGGAGGAAAAGAAATGATGGATGGTCTGAACAGATGTTTATGCCTCACTGGCAAACACAGAGGATGACAAGGGCACGTACAGTGGCACCATCAGCCCTAATTACAGTGTGTTGTATTTTAAGGTGTGTGGGTAAGCTGGACTAAAGTAGTTTATCTTCAGTCATGATTTAAAGACTGACATAGGCTAAAAGGCTGAAAGACTGTTCCATAATTTTGGGGCCCTGTAACTAAAGGCTTTAACACCAACAGTAATTTTATTTATATCCGGGATAACACAGAAACCTGCATTCTGTGATCTAAGTGAATGGTTTGGATTGTAAACATTAATCAGTTTCTTTTAGGAAGGCAGTTGTTTGACCTTTAATTGCTTTATTGGTAAGAAGAACTTTAAAATCAGTCCTGTACCTGACATGAAGCCAGTGGAGGTAATAAAGAGCAGGGGTTATATGTTCATACTTTCTAGTTGTCGTATTTTGAATATGCTGTAAGATGTTTAATGTGTGCTGCATGGTTCCTGAGAGTAGAATGTTACAGTAATCTAGTCTATTTTGCACAGAAGTGTGCATTGGTTTCTCAGTATGTTGAATAGTGAGAAACGTTCTCAGCTTGGCAATGTTCCATAACCATGAGACACGTGCCTTTAGTATTGTGTCAACATTAGATTTGAATAAGATGCACGATTTCCGGGGTGAACTACTGAGACAAAACTTTTGTGTCTAGTTGCACGCTGAAATTATAGTATTTTTTATTTACTTTTGACCCCAATTTGAAGAATCACAGTTTTATTATGTTAAATGAAAGAAAGTTTTTAGTCATTCAGGTCTTAACAAATGAGTTGCCATTAAGTGTAGCTTAAAGAAAGACTGGAGTGTGATTAGCATAGGAATGAAAGTTAACATTACATTATTATCTTACCCCATGGTAATATGTACACAGAGAACAGTACATCACTGAGGTACTCCAAATTAGACAGGCGAACATACTGACAAAGATTAGTCATTGTAGGTAAATCACTTAAGCATTGTTCCTCACAAACCAGCTTCAGATTCATGCCACTACAACAAAATCGAATGATCAACTGTGTCAAAAACAGCACTAAGATCGAGGCGCAAGGTCTCTGTCACACTGCCAGCATCAGATGATATTAATATATCATTTACAAGTCTAGTTAAAACAGTTTCAGTGCTATGACCTTGATGGAACCCAGAGTAGAATTTACTGAGATTATTTGCATCCAAGAATGGCTGAAATTAGGCCAAGACAATTTACTGTAGAATTTTAGACAGAAATGGGACATTTGACATGTGTTTATAATTGTTAAATACATGTGGATCCAAGTTTGGTACCTAAACCAGTGGTTAAATGACTTCTACTTTTAATTGGTCAGGTATAACACGAGAAGAAAGGGATGTATTCGTTAACTAATCATATTTCCCGTCAGCATTTCCAAAGATTCTTTAAATTACTGAGTGGGAAGTAGACGTGCTAGGCGGTTTTTTAGTTATGTTATTTTATGGTCAAACTTTTATATAAGGCAGCAGTAACTTTGGAAAGAGAAGGGATAGCAGATGGGAGATAATAGGACTGGTTGGAAACTGAGGAAGGAAAATTTAAATAAAAAAAATTCACATGTGAAGACTTAGTGTGACCATAAGTCCTGGCAGCAAAACAAACTAATTTGACCATGGAATGTTTGAGAATGGTGTGCATAGTCTGCGTGTTCGTGTGGACATCTGAGTACTCGGGGGTTTCTCCAGCAGTCCAAGAGACATACTCTTTATGTAAGTGGATAACTAAATAGCCTGTATTGTGTGTGTCAGTGTAAGTGAATTAGTATGAGCCCTCTCCTAGGCTGGTTTCCATTTTAGAGGGGACCCTGCTGCATAACATGTGGGTAATGGGAAAAACTCCAGATCATCAGCCTCTTATATATATATACTGTCATATTGACAGTGGTGGAATGATTGAATCACAAATCAGTTAGTACAAAATGGTCACCTTCACTGCCCTTAGGCCTATAGTGTGTATTAATATTCATCGTGTGTTCTTTTTCTATTCCGGTTATCTCATATTAAAAGCTAAATTGTATTCTTAGGGAAGGAAGGAACACTTTAAGATTTGTTTCATCCATGTAGAAACTGTTACAAACTTCTCACCTGAGGTTGGAATAAAAACATCATCCCAACATTCCCTTGGTCCAGGAGTGTTTCTTAAGTTAATACTTAAACCAATTTTTACTCCTGATGAAAACCACAAATGAGGGAATGAGATGTAGATAAAAGGATACAAGATTGGCAGTTTGTTTTCCATTCACCCAGTCAGCAGAGGGCAGTGTTTGTGCTGCACTCTTCAGAAAGACAGCAAACCCTGCAGTAAAAACAAACAGAAATGTGGGCCACAGAACATAGCCATCAACAAAGAATCACGATGCATTATATCTCTCTTCTATCCGGACAAACAGAACCAAGTTGTAGCAGGAAAAAAACTCTCTTCTCTGTCAGAGTCGTCAAAACCTTCTATGGATTGTAAATCCAAAACCAAGGACTTGGTGAAGTGTTTCCCAATTTGTATCCCACCTCGCCACTGCTTGAAGGATCGCTGGCTGTACTCTTTGCACCAGTGAGCCTGCTAATGGACAGTGTCAGGTGTGGGAGGCAGAGTGTCCACAGCAAGCTGGCCTCTGAAACTTCTGCACGACTTTTTTTTCTGCTGAAACAGGAGACTCTTGAACCAACATCATGCTATACATGCAACTCATTCAATGAGCCAAAATTAAAGTTTATCCCATTTATCTTCCAACCACTTATCCTGGTCAGGGTCATGAAAGGACCTGGAGCATATCCCAGGCAGCACAGGACACAAGGCAGGGGATACCCTGGATGGGATTCCAGTTCAATGCAGGGTATGTACTACTGGCAATTCAGAGATGCCAATTAGTCTAACATCATGTCTTTGACTGCTGGAGGAAATTCATGAAATACAGGGAGTACCCACAAACTCCAGACACAGGGCAGAGCCCAAATTTCAACCCCTAGCCCTGGTGGTGTGAGGTTGCATTACTAACTATTTGACCACCATGCCACTTAATGCTATAGTTTTAAATTTAAATGCAAGTATATTTAAATTTAAGTTGATTGGCTTAACAGTTAAGTCTATAATCATTTTGACCATATTAATTTCATACAATACCCCATGACGCAGAACAAAATAAGTGCAGAGAAGGGTGTTGATGGATGGATGGATGGATGGATGGATGGATGGATGGATGGATGGATGGAAACTGGTAATAGTCACATGCTGTTGAGTGCAGAAGTGTGAGGAAAAAAGATGCTGTTAATACAAAAATACTTTTGATATTTTCTGATGTTTATCCTCTATTCTGTGATATATTTTCTGTTAATGAAAGGCAGATTTTGTTGGCTTCTTTACAAAGCCACACTTAACCACACAGAAAAGCAGAGCTGCTCTCTGGAAACTCTACCTCCATCACCACAGCTAAGACTCCAGCAGCTAGGAGCTCATCTGCTAGGAGCATTTTTGTTTTTTTGCATCTCATTTCCTTACTGAAAACATTCGCCAAGTGGATATCAAAACTTGCTATTTCAGATCATGCCTTCAGGGCCTCTGTAGTGGACCTTGGAGCTCAGCACATGGTTTTTTCTGTGTGCTGTAATGGCCTATAGCCCATTGGTTATTTATTTTTTTTTCACCACTAGAACAAAAACCGTGGACCAACGTTATGGGGATGATTTTCCTGAAGTCCAGTACCTCACTTGTTCTTTTGTTTTTTTACAAAGGGTTTGCCATAATGAAACAATATACTAGTTGTGTGTGTGTGTGTGTGTGTGTGTGTGTGTGTGTGTGTGTGTGTGTGTGTGTGTGTTAAATTTCTGCACAGGTAACATACCAGAAATATGCCCCCACTGCTCTCTCATGGCCTTCTAGAACCCCAGCATTGCTTAGCACTTACTAAATACCACCCACCCACAGCTCACGTGAGTGCTCATGTGAGATTAGGGGCTTTCATCTAAAGAACAAAATGGACTTTAACCCCCAGCCTTCCTATCTATGGGCATTAGTTCAATCACTACTAAGGGAATATACAAAACTGCCTGGATGTCTCTTACAACTCAGCAGTCATAATAATCTATTGAGCTGTAAAGATTAAACTTGTAAATCCTCCTGTCACTGTACTGTAATATATATTCCACCGAAAAAATATGTACACAATTGAACTATGTGCTGGATGCCAAGCTTCTGTTATGCTTTATGTATGGAACAAATGCAAAATCCATTATTATACACCTAACTCAGGAGTATGGCTTTTCAGGACTTTAGCTCATCCTGTTATTATGCAGACATCTAAATTATTGTTCTGGTGTTCCAGACATATACTAGAGACATATTTGCTGACTACATGTCGTCTCAGTCTGTTAAGAACATTCATCTTAAATGAAACAGCATAATTACGTTAAGTCCAAAAAGGAAGCTTTTACCTTCATGTTTCATCATCCATATTAATAGCATCGAAAGCTTATTTACAAATTCAGAATATCTGCATTTCAGAATAGGGTAGTATTATACATGCTATTACTATTCATCATTTTATTGTGCATCTACGCTTATTAATAGTATATCGGCACAGTGAAGCCCAGCACATATTTTAGTAACTGATGCTAAGATATACTGGTGCCAGTGCCTTGATTAAACATGTAAGTGAAGATCTTAAAGAGAATCTAAACACAGCAGCAGTCTATTTTAGCTCTGCCTCGTCTGGAGAATTAATGTGCCCTGAGATCAAAAGACTTATCGGGGTTTCAGCCGGAGGAAAGATGATTCGGCTCGGGTGGCGCCCTGGATGGTTCTGTCAAATACATGGAGAGGGTGTCAGGTCACGAGGACAGACTGGTCAGCAGTCATGGCCGGGAGGCGGATCTGCCGTGCCCCACTGGCAGCTGTGGTCTGGTATGTGACCCATGTGACAAATGAATGTAGACATGTCTGGGATTTGTGGGAAACCCCAGATGGGGGAAGGATTGCACGTCTTCGCCTGGCGTGATTCAGCTCTGATTCAGCTATGATCACTGCTGGTCTGGAGATGCACCGAGGCGAGGGTGTTACATCCTGCACAAGGGGCCAAGTTTCCCAGGAATGTGTATTTATGTGTATGTATTTATTCAAACATACTGGAATTCAGAGCTCAGTGCTGACTGTCAAATATGTGCTATGTGTACATTAAATAACATGAGCATCAACTTACATATGCCTTAGTTTTTCCTGTGGTCCTATTACCCTCGATTGTGTGAAACATTACTACTTTTGCAGTTACGTTTTCTGTCCAGTTCTTAAGCCTCATTCTCTACCACTGAAATGAAATATCCAGTCACGTGTCAGAATATACTGGGGAATTGTCCTATAGTGTCAATCCCTGGACAGCCGTATATTTTGTTTGGTCAGGCCTGGCCTGAGTGTGCCTTTGTGGGATCTGAATGGAGGGCAGAATTGTTTTGTGTTCATTGAGTTTTCACTATGGAAAAGCGTGGAGAATTGACACAAGAAACTATCCTTAGATCCCCTTGTCCGTACCTGCAGTCCTAAAAGTACTTTATCAGTGTTGTCCAATTACAAGCTGGGTTCCATGGTACCCTTGAAATGTAATGCACAGCACATCAAGAAAAGGCAAAAAACATTTAAGAGAACACAAAAAATAAGAAAACACAAAGCAGTGAGAAAATTCAAAAAACAAAATCACAAAATATTAAGAGAATACATATATAGAGAATAGATACATAATTGTATCTCTAATTAATGTTGTGTTTCCTTGAATCTTTTTGGGTTTTCTTATTGTTTTTGCATTTTTTTAGTGCTTTGTGTTTTGTGCTCCAGGCCACCGGGAGCAGTATAAATTTGGAGTAATTTAGGGACATGGCTGCTTGTCAAACAGTCAACTAGAATTAGAATTTGAATATTTTTTGCGACATGACAAACTAGTGGAAATACATGTTTAAATAACTTACAACATTCGGTTACTATACAATAAAACAAGCAGACAAAAATTAATAATGCACTAAAATCCACAGCCCATTGTACTTAGGACAATAGTAGTTATATTATTTGAGTATTATATGCTATTATCCTTGCCCTTTAATTGTAAAGAGATTTACTTCAAATTAAGAGGTGGGGTGGCTAGAGTTAACTTTTATTAACAATAGAATAAACTAAACCTCTAAAGTGTACACTGTGAGTCTGAAATTTAGTATAATGTTGGCTGTGAGTTGCTCCTCATGGAACAGTATATGACCTGGAGCTAGCTAGCATGTCTGAGATAAGCAGGAGGAAAAAGGTTTTGAGCTGGTAATTTTCATGCAATTTGGGTCTGGGGTCTATCTAGGTAAAAGTAATATGGACTATAAATGGACAACTGTTATAGTGTATGCTTAACGGCCAGTGGCAGAACAGGGAGTGGGGATGGTGGCCAATACCCACCCTAAATGAAGTCTTGTCCTTTATTTCTACCACCCCCTCGAGCAACTTGTGCCCAAATTTGACACAGGCGATGGTTACCCTACAAAAATTAGCTGCCCTCATCATCCCCAGTAGTCTAACTGTTTTCACTAGCTACGCGCTTAGTGAAGGTTAAGCCTAGCTGTCTACTTGAAAAGCAACTATATCCAAAATTACTCATACTGTATACCACCCTCTGTGGCCTGGAGCGCTTCTGTTTTGGAAAGTCAATGATACATAAAACAATGCATTATGAAACACAAAACATTAAAGAAATGTACAACGTTGTAGACACATTAATAAAACTCTAAATTGTGAGGAAACACATAAAAAATTGTTTTTCGTTCTCGGTATTTTGTGTTTTCTTATTTTTTGTTGCTTTTGTTTTTTTCTTTTTTTTTTAGATTTTCTTAATTTTTTTTTTCATTTTCTGAATATGATGTGCATCACATGTAAGGGCCATTGTAAGTTTCCCTCTTTTACATAGCTATTGCGTTACTTGTTCCCATGTTTCATTTCCTTGACTGTCTTTGTTGATGAGATTTCAGAAACTAATTCCATTGACCTCCATGATGAATTCTTTAAAACTAAATGCAAAATATTTGGATCAGTGAGAAAGAGAAAAAAATGCAATTGCATTTTATTTTATCCTGTACTTTCACAAAATTCTGATGGCCACCTGTACGATCTTGTATGCACAGAGAAAAATGCATTCAACATACGAGTTTTAAGCTTGACCTACTGTGAACTCTCAGTAGCTCCAGTTACCAATAGAGCCAACAGTGACTCAGAGAAAAGGAGTCCTCATTCCCAGGACCCACCCACTTTAATATATTCAGCCATACTGCCGGATAAAGGCCCCCTTAATGCCTAAACCCAAGCTCCCTTGGTCAGAAAAGGTGAATGCCTTTCAAAAACCACACTAAGAGATTTTGTACAACCATGCTAAATAACCCTTCCCGCTTTTCCTGGAATTATTTCATTTCTGTATGCTACTTCAGCACCAAGGATTTCTGGAATATGTCTTTTCAGGAAATTGTATGTTTTCTGTTCCCGAGGGCATTTTTGGGCCTTTATTGGATTCTGGGTCCAATTCCACTGGGTGCTTTTTAACCCTTACAGCTACTTATTACAACTCCTGGCAAGTTGCTGTATATTTAAATTTTATATATCATATTTCATCCATGTGCATGTAGTTGTTCATCCTTGAGTCCCCATGTTTATTGCCTCTAATTTTCAGCAGGGTTTTTCCAACAGTGACGCTGTAAGGTAACGGTTAGAACGGTACCCATTGGAATGTGATTTCTTTCTTTTCATTACACAAACTGCCCTTACAGTGTTATCAGGATGCTTCTACGTGACTAAGGGTGAAAGGAAATTTACTAGCTTAAGAAACATTTTGCAATTTGCTTCTGCCAATGATACAGTAATAGGATGAAAAAATGAGTCAACAGAAGTCATTCCTCTCTATGCCTTTCTGCGTTTACACCAAGCCAGATTCTTATAGTAAGTAATTAAGGAGGATGTCTCTGCCAGTCAAGAGGGCAGTGTTCAGTTCCTGCCCTGGAATCTTCTCTTTCACAGTCAGTTCTTATAGTTTTCATTTTTTTGTAGAGTCTGTACATTCAGTAACTATGTAAACAGAGTACTTACATTAAGTACTTGCAAAGACTTGCAAAGCACTTTGGAAAATGGTGTAATTGTCAATGCCGTGTGTGGTGGTTCCAGGTTCTCAGAAACAGCCAGCATCATTTGCATTTTCACGCACTCCAGTGGATAGATTTTATAGAGAATCATGTGATGAACAAAAGCATCCAGTGAACAGCAGCAGTTAGGTTGAAAACACCTTGTTAATGGAGGTGTCAGAGGGGAATGGCTAGGACCTTTAAAGTTAACAGGAAGACCATGAGTACAGGATGGCATCTCTTAATGCATACCTCATCTACCCTTGAAGTGTTTCTGGAGGCAGAAGTAAATCCTACTGAGCACTCGTTAGGGTACCTGATAAAGTGGTCATTGAGTGTACATTTGGTACTTACATTAACATTTGTCTTGTACTTAATTTGGATATTGCTTGTATATTGTATATTGTTTGTAAATAAGTGTTTACTGCCTGTGTACTTCTGTATTACTTGAGAGACGCCAACAGCCGGAACCAAATTCCTTGTATACGTCAAAATACTTGACCAATAAATCTGATTCTGATTCTGATTAAGCAGATCAAGAATTCAGAGGTCTTGAGAAAGTAAAATGATAGGCAGTTTTCCTCCCCCAATGCTGGCAATGTTGAGCTCTTTCCTATGCACTTACAAGAATGTACCAATTGAAAGACATTGCAGTTCACTTTTTTTACATGGTATATGTGTGTCATTTAATTCAATGAGTCTATCTCAGATGCTATTTCATTAACACCTCTGGGTCATAGCTTTACATTTTGACCCCATTGGTGAATTGGTGGGCAGACTGGCTGTCTTGCAGCTCCACTGTGGCTTCGGCTGTGTCTGCTTATGCCACACTCATAAACTGCCATGCTCACCACAGCTACTAGAGGCAACATTAAGGCATGCATTTCATGGAAGGCTCTTAGCACTATCATGATCATAAATTCGAAGAGCTTCAACTCAACTTTAACTATTAAAACACCTCCAAGAAGCAAACCCTGGACTGGTTAGAAATTACTCAGTGTGTGAGTGCATGGCTGTAAGCATGTCCTGCCAGGGCGAGTTCCATCGGGGTCCCATCTTAGGTCCTTTGCTTTCTGAGACACTTTCTGGGTTACTGTTATAGTGTCTGGATTAGGAAGTGTTGAGATAAGGCCTGGCAGGTGGGTTTGTGTGTTTGTGCTTCTGTGTGTACTTGTGTGAATGTGTGAGTATCTCCAGCATGGGCTTGTCGAGTCCTTGGAACAACAAATCCATGAAATGAGTTGTAATATCTATTTCCCAGCCACAGCAGAGAGCTGCTTTATTTCTCTACGAAGAGTTGCATTGCAGACCTGCTACCAATATTCTTTGCTCGGTCAGACATTGGCAAAGCTGCAATTGTGGTGGGCACATGCAGATCGAGGGAGCCGCCCGAATTCTGGAGATTCAATTAGATGCCGTGAATAATTGAACTAATGGAGAAACCAAGCCCTGCCACATGGGAGCAATGACATCATCAACTAAGTGGAACCGTACACCGGAGGAGTTTGTCTTGCTGGTTCCAGCGTGTCTGTTTAGCGCCCCCAAAAAGATCCTGGGAGCCGGAACTTTGACGGAACAACTCAAGCAGCACAACTAATGTGTGTAACACTACGCAGAGCCAGCAGGTGTGGCTTCTTGCTGGTGAATTGATAACTTCTTTCAATTGATCTACATGCATTAATAACGCTGGTAAATCCTCGCTAGGTCCACTCAGGTCTCTACAGGGGTGATGCTTCAGTCCAAAGTGAGGGTTCTGGAGTTTCCTTTAAGCCTCCTATGAGGTGGCACCGAGGGAGATCAGCTAAGGAGACAACTTGGCACATCACGGCCTGTGGAAAGGTAACATTGTGAGTCAACAATTACTGCATGGTGTGGATTGTGATGCGGAATCCCTGCCTGGAACATGATGTTCCCGTGTCATCATGTCAATGCAGAGACATCTCACGCCTGACTTGTTGGCCGTTAGATGCTCTGTGCGTTCTTCTTGAGATGGTCTAATGGTCACCAAGCGATATGTGACACACTTCCACATTGACAGGTCCTTGTGACATGCACAGGGGCAAGAAAAAATGTCAGAAAAGGTACAGGTTGTTCCCATTCCAGGTGGGGGGTCACTGATCTCCAGTGAAGGGTGATGTGCTCCCCAGGGATTTACAACCATGTGACTGTGATCTTCGTTTTGCGAGAATGCAGGGGAAATGTGCAGTGGCAGACCATGTGCCATGTGGAAATTCTGCAATTCTAGCTGTGTATAAGCCTCACATTAGAATTGTCTTTGACCTTTGACCATACAGGAAACATGTATTGTAAGATTACAGAGGTTTGTGTTCTGCTGGGTCATCTGTCTCCTCTTTCACACCTTTGATGTGGATCACTGCAAAGATGGAAAAAAAAAAAAACAAAGAAATCGACACTCTGGGAACATCTTGTTTGGATCAAGGCTAGCACTAAGGTCAGGCCTATCAGGCAGAAGTTGATGAGAGGAGGTCACATGAGGGGAAGCATTCTTAGGCACACATTATACCTTCTTAGACCTGTATGGTTATACTTCTCTGATTTACTCCAGACAGGTCAGACATTAGGCATGTTAGTGTTGATGACTTTATCAGGATAGCACAGGGCCCCAGGGATGAAGTAGACCATCAAAGTGATTAGAGTGCAAGTCATGAATGACAATTCGTCAAAGTGATGAAATCATACACAAGACTGCGCTTGTTTTAAGTTTGACTTAAAGCTCACCCATGAACTGGTCTTTTTTTCTTTGTGTTCAGTAACCTCAGAAGGTCAAAGGCTAACTACAGTTTGAACATGCTAACTGCTTGTCCTCAGTACATGTTCTCTATCCACATTTGGCAATTAGTAGAATGCCACTGAGAAATCGACTCACTTAGCAAGATGACGTCTATGATTCATGACAGTGTGTCATCCAGAATCAACATATGAATAGCACATTCACGTCTTGGCCGTATTTTTCATGGCTCACGCCGCTCTGAAACAGAGAGCACCTGTGGTGATTCGGAAACATCCTTTCCACAGATATAGCAGAAGAACGCCAAGAAGTAAATTCACTGCATCCGTGTCATGATCCATGCACGGGACCAGAACGTAACAAATCAAAAACATGAAAGTTGACTGAGAGAAATCATTTTAACCTTAGCACTAATGCTAACCAGAAGCATTTTGAGATGTCATACAGCAACCTCGGAGGAGATTATAAAAGCAGAAGGTGAGCTGAATTTTGAAACACATGACACAACTTCCCACCTTTGCTAAGCCATAGTGAAACTCTGGAGCAAGAGTTCAACCATCTGCTAAGTGCCACTGAGGAAATATGTCTCCTTGGATGAATCTGCTCAGATGACTCTACGGAAAGGAGTGTTAGCATGTGAAGAGGAGCTGCCACGCAAGGCAGTGTGTTATTTTGTAGTGACTGAAATGTAATCTGTTATTGGGCCTCTGTGTTTTTGTTTTCTGTAGCTAATGAGCTGCTTGAGGAGTGGAGGGAACGTTAGGCATTAGTTAGCATGGCTTACACAATGGCACTTCATTTTTTTTCCTGAGCCAATGAGTAGTCTTGCTATGCCAAAAGGAATATGTGTAGATGGGAAGTGTCACACATGGAGAAGATGAGCAGAGTGAGTAAGCCCTCTGGAGCTCTGGTCCTCCCTTTCATCTCAAACAAGAACAGTGTGTTGGGTGTTGAGCACATTAATTGTCAAAGGAGATGTGTCCTGATGTCTCTCTAGCTATAAATGAAAGAGTATCATTTTCTCCACTGCTTCTCATTTCAGTCAGCATCTATAGCCTTGAAGAACTGCAGAAAAGAGCATTTCATGACATTGTTCTTTATAATTCAATGTACAATTGAAATTAACCAATGCAATGAATTTTTGTGCTGCTATAAATGACACGGGTAAGGAAGAGACTAATAGAGTGCAAATGTAAGAATAGATTTGTGGATGTCCAAAAACAGGATGAGGTAGGTAGTAATTCCTTAATTGACCCTGTCCCAAATGGCATACTTGCAGCCTCATGGTCTTCATTTGTGTGTACCAGTGAAGTGCACTGGGATGTAGGGTGTCCTATTTCTCGTTTTTGCTCTCAAAACACACATATGTCACATGTCACGAAAGTGTGCATTTGAGGAAGGCTGCAAGGCACAAGTTATTCATTCATGATTCACCAAATCAATCTTCTATTTTGTCTCTGGGGCATTTTCTCCCTCCATCTTTCGATCCAACACTTCATTCGTACCTAAGTCCCAAAATGGAGGTCTTCTGTGTTTATTGATTTTTCTCGTCTGTCAAACACCCAAACCCAAATGAAGTCCTCATTCTGTCCTCCCATCGTTGTCTCCAATGGATGAGTTCACTGTCCTAGTTGGAACAAATCTAACAGAAGGTACTGCAAAGTGGGACATCTGAATAGGATATTCCAGCATTACTACAGCTGTGAAAGAGAAGCAGAAGTTAAACGTGCATGATGCTATGATAAAGTAAACACGTCATGAATAGCTGTCATTGCGCATAAACAAAAGGTTCTTCTACCACCAGATATCCATCCATCTACATTCCAGAAACTTATACTGAACATGGTCACACTTGGGGGGAAGTTTAGGGCACAAGACTGGGGACACCCTGGACAGGATGCATGTGCACTCACTGTGAGCAATTTAGTGCTGCTGTTTCCATATCTGCATGTTTTCTAATTGCAGGAAGAGACCAGAGCTCCCAAAAGAAAGCCGCACAACACAGGGAAAACATGCAAATCCACACTCACAGAGTGGAGATGGGATTTGAATTCCCTACCTTAGAGGTGTGAGGCCACAGCGCTGCCCTCAGCAGTACCATGCCACCCACAGTCAAGCATCCTTGAAGTTAAAGGCATTTAAAAATCCTTTATGCAAGCATTTTGTTGACGAATGGAGATTCCTGTTGTGTTATTATTGCTTCACTGCCCAGACAACAAAAATTTCAAGCACCCTTTCATACTTATGTGCAGCATTTCAATCAGACAGAATGGGGAAAACTGACAAACCGACCTTTAAGAGATGTAATAGATGCCACTTACAAGGTGGCATCTATTACAGTAACACTAATGGTGCTTGTTACTCAGTATGAAATTGTTAGGGAGCCAAAAGTCAAGGCTGCTTTAAGACTCAAGTTCAGCTATACTCTCAGTAGTTGATAAGCAAACTGTATTTATCGTTACAAAGACCCATTCATAAATTAATAATCTAACACTTCATTTTCATTTCATTCCTAAAAAAGCATCACAAAAATGCTACTTCTTCACCTTAGCCAGTCTGTTAATGGAATATGTATCACAATAACTATATTTTTAAAAATACACTTTAAGTGCAAACCTAGTAATGCGTTTATCACCTAATGAGGTGAAAATGTTGAAAAATGTCTACAAGCATACATGAAAAGTGCTTTTTATATGTCTGTGAGATGCTTTTTTGCTTATTTATAATCTTGAGCTGAAAGTATGACTGTATTAAACATGCACCATGGCACCATCATAGCCTTCTAAAAACCGCTCAAGTTTCTTTTAAAACTGCAATTCTGGCAAGGCAGTTACGCAAAGCATGGATCCAAATGGCTGTGATCACAAAATCAACATTTTTGGTGATTATCATAATCACTCAACCATAGTCCAGTGATAAATTTGCTTTGAACTTAACACCCACTGTCCCCCACCCTTCCAAAAAAAAAAAAGAACTCAGAAAGAAACGAACAGTTATTTGGAAGTATATATATATAAAATAAACTTCCATTTATTTTCATATAAATTGGGCAGTTTCATATAAAACTGCCTAATTCAAGAATCATAAAGTTTCATTAATGACACATAAGACCAGGTTTCTTAGAAAGCATGTTCATTTGTTTAAAGTCGTTTTAGCTATATAATGGCTCAAAGTAGCTTAACGAACAAGCAGCAACAGCCATGTAGTAGTGAATACAGAGAATTCAGTATTTGTACGTGGCTGTAACTCCCTCCCACTGGTGCTAATCATTAACAGCTGTTTAGGCTTAACATATACCATGTAGCATAAGGAAGGGAGACCAGGGAGGTATTATTTGGCGGTGATTTCGTCAACACTGAAGGAACATTTCCAACGGAGGGAGTATCTGTGAACAGTCTGGAGGGCAGAAACTTGCTTGCCTGACAAGAGGAGCTTTCGCTCTAAAGCTGTGAGGAATGGATGTGGGGATATGACCTAGCGACTTCTGCATCATGTGACGTTAAGCCGAATGAACCAATGTCACCTTTTCTATGACTTTATCCCTCACTGGGCAGGGCGAGAAATGCATTTTAGGCCCTCTGCCCAGAATGCTTGGATCTGTCCTTAATGCTTTTCCACTGTGAAGACAATAAATCCTGGATGGAGGTCGGATGTAACATTCCAGAGCCCCACCCTCCCTCGGCCGCTAACTGCCCACATCCATCAGTGACCAGAGACCATCTCTGTAACAAAAGACAGGGCTTCCCAGTTATCCCTGTTTTCCCTGGGAATGCTAGTGTGTGTGTGTGTGTGTGTGTGTGTTGGGGGGGATGTATGCTTGACAGCAAAGGTGTGAACCAGAAAAGAACAAGATGTCAGAAATATGTGAACAATTTGCAAGGTTTCATGCCCAGTGTGTGCTTTAATGTGGACTTTGTGGTAAGACATCCATTTTGCACCAGAAGTTGAGAAGGTGCATGTTTAGCCTTAATTATGTTCAAATAATTCTTGAAAAGAAAAAGGTAGGGAGCCAAGAAGAATTTGCTGTCATGTAGCCTAACATGCAAGCGTGGGACGAAAGTACAGATTGTTGCTTTGGTGATATATCAAATGTGTTTTGACTGATTCATTCCCAGAATGCCGCTAGGGATAAATTACTGTTGAGTCAATATGAAGATGGTTGCTTATTGCATGGTTAAAGGTCTCCATGAGAATCAGTACAAATAAACATGGTTCATTGTCACTGTTGTTATACTGACATTGTTTTTTTGCTGTTTTTGTCTAACTATTCACAAATATAATGGCAAAAATTATTTCAAAACCTGAATAAATGGACATGTGACAATTGTATCGTGTTTACTAATCTGTCAATGCAATCCATTTATTTACTTCGACTTACACAATGTAAGAAGAATTAAAATGCCTTTTTCCCTTTTTATCAAGGCTGCGCTTTCAATAGACTGCTTAATTATTTCACATGACTGTTAAGAGCCTGCAATGTGCAAAAATGAAGAGGACACAGGGAAAGTTATGTTCTGTTCGAAAGCTTCGTTCTTCATATTGACTGAAATAAAATGCTTTATTTATGGTTTTTTCATCCAGCACTCAGAAAAAAAATACCTTGTAATTAACAAGACTCCTGGTTTCACCAGCTTGGTGCAACAGTGCCCCCTGGAGATAACTTTTCTTGCCACGTTTTAAACTGTGTTTCTTCAGCAAGTCAGAGGATGAACTGAGAATGAAGAAAGCACCCTGACAGAATGATGCAGTGCACTTGAGGTCAAATGATCCAATGATCAAAGGCGATTTTTAGAGTTTGCGACTGAAGAAAGCAATTTTTTCAAGACCAAGGGGAGGAAAAAGGCTCGTTATGAACTTGGTGGAGCCTGCTTACACAGTACAGCATTGCCAGTATTTCTTGATCTGACACAACTTTTCTGTTTAATTTTATGATAAGATTCTTTTTTTATTGAAGTATGTTTAATGGTCACCAGGCACTCCCTTCCTGTTGCTTTCAATTGTACAAATATGAATTAAACTCAGTGCGTTCATCAAAATTAGATATTAAAATCAAACACATTTTATTGTATATTTACCTCTTTTGAAATGCTAGCAAAAAGCAGTTCAATCATGATTTTTCATAATTCTCCAGTTTTCATTAGAATTCCTTCATATCAGTTATTATGTCTGTGTACCCATACTTTGAGAGCAGAATGATAGAAGACAATTCCGAATTAATCTCTTATTTAATTTTGGTAGCACTGCTGTTGGCAGATTTGCCTAGTTGTTAATAATTTAATTAGAAACAGAGGTAACCAGTTGTCAGTTTTTAATTTAGCTGAGTTAGCTAAGATAGCTATGTTAGCAGACTAGAGTCAGCCTGGAACATGTATATGATGTATGTTCATACCTTTATAAATGATATTGCATGAAATAGAATGTGCTGTGCCTACAAATGATAAATCACCGATTACTAATTAACTTTTTGAAAATTTAAAAAGATGTTGGGTCTCAGTCATGGTCATAGACAAGAGGGCATCTGTACCTTTCTTCTGAAAGAAAATACTGTTCATCCATTCATCTTCTAATTGCTTCTCCCAGTTAGGGATACAGGGAGAATATTGTTCAATTTAGAATTTTACTCCGCTGGATGTTTCAATGAGATGATTGCAGGCCCTCCCTGATCTCTGTACACAGCAGTGGAAGGACATCTCCTGCAGCCTGGACTAGCAGTTTCGCGGTGACTGATTGTAGGAGTCCATCCAAGTCCAAGTCCAAGTCCATCCAGACCCTGAGTAGGGAGCAGGTTCTGATGATATGCATGGGGCTATCAGCACTAACGCTCCTGAGGCACTAATCATCTCGGGGAACATCTCCTCTACCTCTGAGTCCACTGCAGCACTCCACTTCATGCATACCCCCACCCTCCGATGCCGCAGCAGATGGAAACAATCTCAGCGGTCCATTGAGCAGATGAAATGTAACCATCCATATGCAGGACAGAGGCTCTGTATTTGCTCGGTTTTCAGAGGAAAGGTTATTGCTACTTTATTTGTGGGCGTGAGAGAGACAGGAAGGAGGAGTGAGACAGAAAGATGGAGAGAGGGAGATACATTTAGGATGACAGCAGTATCGTAGACCCATGTCTGTTGCTAGGAGGCAAGTTTTCATTAGCTGTGCGAACACATCACACCCAGAAATTAAAAACATTTTAAGATACCAAGAAGGAGGGAATGGGACTTTGGTTGGTATTATTATTATTATTATTATT
>JAACJT020000035.1:11407643-11466643 GCA_009936485.2 Gymnarchus niloticus
CCCGCGCAAGGCAAGGGGGGGGGGGGGGGGGGGGGGGGGGGGGGGGGGGGGGGGGGGGGGGGGGGCGTTGGACATGTAGGCAGGTGTGAATTATACTGAATCTGATGCTGAGTCTAGCAATCCCTGTTTTAACAGAGGAAAAAAGGTCCCTGGAGGTAAAGATGTTTCAAACAGAGAGAAGGATGTTCAAAAAGTGTTTATTTTCAAAGTCCTGCAGTCAGGATTTATATAGTTGCAGGTCTCATGCTCAGTTTGATCCTGTTGAAGAAACACGTATTTATGTTCTACATCAGAGCAGCAATTTCTGAATACTGCTTTGGTCCCATGTGGTGTTCATTGTGTTTCGAAGAGAAGAGGTCAAGCCTGTTGACGGAGAGTGGGTTTGCATCAGCATCCAGCCCCACCTTCACCAAACCGGTGACCTCACATTGGCATACTGACTCACGCCTCCCTCTAAGTGGGCTGGAGAGCCAGGATCACACGCAGATTCAACACTGACTGAAACTCTGGACTCTCATCAGTCAAATAAATCACTTAATGATGCCTTGAATGCCCCATTTTGGTGGCATGCATGTTACAAAGCGGGCTGTTGAAGACCTTTCTTCATCCATAATCTCTGAATGTTGCCCGTTGATTAACTCACACCAGATGCCGCTGGCAGCCTGGCTTCTCTTTATCTTATTTTGAATTTTTCCCACAGATATACATAGTTGACACAGGTAGAAAAGGAGGCTTCAAAGAAAGGGCCCTAAAGGGAGTTTAAGCATCTCTTCACATGGTTGAATTGATTTAGCATGTGAGTGGGACTTCTCTTCTAGGTTCAGGGTAGGGAGGAAGCCATTCCTGGGCCAATTTTGACGTGTCACTTTTGTATTGTGCCATAGATATGGAGATGTGAAGACCCAAATCAGGATGAGACTGCTGTTTAGGTCATGAAAATCAACTAGGTTGTATGAGAAAGCCCCGATAAAAAAAAGGACCAACGTTCCATCTGAAATATAGAATTAGTTGAATGGAAAGAAATCCCTTTGCAGTGTAGTTGCAAGTTATTCAGTAGGAGTATGCATGTTTGACAGGAACTTTGATATATTGTTTAGCTTTAGCAGCAACTGTTTAGCTTACATAATGAGGGCCTGGAATTATTTGTATGTCTTTAAAATTCTTCTAGCGGTTCCTTTTCTGTTTACGGCACCTTATAGTTAGGCATCGCAAAAGAACTGGCCCGAAACTTTTGGTCATTTTCCATTTGTCATGCCATGAATCTGTGCAGGGAATCTTAGATAAACAAAACATGCTTTGAAGGAAATTTCTTTGCCAGGTGCCTGTTCCTTTAAGATCTCTGCTTTGTGAGGGGGACTGTGGATGTGGTCAGCAGGACAATTAGACATATGTCTGCAAGCTGTTACGCGACTGGCAATTGCCTGTCAGGGATCCATTAGTGGCACACTCACATGTAATAGCTCATGTTACAAGTCGCTGCTTCGCACGCTCTAAGGACATGCAGGGCCAATGCCACTCACCCCTTCTTGGCTGCTGCTGAAAGCTCTCACCATGTCCCGGTGGAGTGAGATCCACCCAATTCATCTACTGACTTCCATGCAACAATACAATCTGGAGGATTCGCCCGACTGCCATCTTCCTTGACAGTTACATATGCGCCTTCATTGTGGCTGGTAAACGGGTCAGCCATGGCCCCCTGTCCATTGGCCAAAGGTTTCCCTGTGCTGCAGAAAAAACATGTATGGCATCTGCTTGGTATCTTTTTCAGTAAACATACTGTGATTTTGGCATCTGCAGTAATAAATGTGAAGCAAATAAAAGCTATTAAATGAACGATAACAAAGTCACACAGATCTATAGAAACTGAATACAAAATGGAGGAGGCAACCAACCAATGGTCAGAAATAAACTCCCATGCAGTACACCTGTCATTCCCTGCCTCCCTGATCCCTCTGTTTCCCCAATGTGTCCTAAACGGGACACACCTGTTTTGTGTTTTCCCTCATTACTTCTCTTTAAGAGAGCTTCCCAGTCCTGTTGGCCCTTGTCTGGTCATTGATGTTGCCCCTGCCCGTTTCTGCCCCTCGGATTAACCCTTGATGATCTCCTGATGTGCCGTTGTGGAACTGAGTATGCCGTTTGTTAATAAACCCCTATGTTACCCTCAGTCGGTCTCCTGTCCACTACATGACAGAATGACCAGACCACATCAAAACCCCAACCAAATGGGTCCCCCCCCTTGTGTGAGTCTGTACATCCAGCTGATCAGATCCCATGAGTACCCCAGTCTCCAAGGGCCAGGGAGAGGCCTGCATGCCAGGAATGGCCCCACTGTCTTCTGGTGGACTTTTATGCCCTCCTGGACCTCACCCTCGAACTGAAGACAAACTCAGTAGTCTGGAGGACTCCTGAGGCCAGCAGCCTGTTCTGCAAGGCACACCGGAGACTCACCCAGCTCACCCCTGGTGCAGATCCCCAAGAGGCGGAGGAGATCCTGTGCCTGTTGACTAAGGTAACGGAGATCTTGGCACAGGAGAGCACCTATCCACCTGCAAGCTCCCCACCTCCCACCACCGTTCTGCCAGTGAGTTGCCCAGAGCCGGGTGATGATCCACGTGCCTGTGCGGATGTTCTAGGCCCCTCTCAGGGCAAGAGACGCAGACAACGGAGACGACCTGAGGAGGCCCCTTTCGTCTTGCCTGAGCTCCAGGCTCCGGGTCCAGAGAGGGTGGCCACGCCTGAGCTCCCGGCTCCCAGTCCCGAGATGGCCACCTCACCCGAGCTCCTGGCTCCAGGCCCCAAATGGACCGCTAAGCGCGGCCGCCCCCTGCTCAAGCGTGGCTGCTGGCACCCCTTGAGGCCTGTCCACCAGCGCCCCCTGAGGCCCTCTCATCGGCATCTCCTGAGGTTCTCCCATCGGCACCTCCCGACCCCTTGGCTGCTACCTGGTCGGGTTGGGTCGACCCTTATGACGCCCCCCCAGAGGACCTGGATTAGGACCCAGTGGGCCTTGCCCTGAGCCCCGCTCCTTAGGCCCCTGCTGGGACTCAACCTTGGACCCAACCCAGGAGGAGACCTCAGTATGGGCGAGGGGGTAGGAGGAGGAGTAAGAGGTGGGCTGGCCAAGTATCCATCTAGAGGAGAGGGAGGCAAGGGCACGCGGTGTGGAGCAACCGCTTGGGACCGGGCCTTGCAGCGCCCTCCAGCTCCGGTCCCTGCCCTGCAGTCCCCGCAGCACCCTCCAGCTCCAGTCCCTGCCCTGCAGTCCCCGTGGTCCCCTCCTGCTCCAGTCCCTGCCCTGCAGTCCCCGTGGCGCCCCCCAGCTCTGGTCCTTGCCCCGGTTCCTCGAGGCCACTGGGTCCTCCTGGATCGTCGGAGCGTCGACGAGTTTGCGTCCCTGGCTCGGTGTCCAGGGGACCCCCTCCACCCAGCCCCTTTTGTTGTGCTCCAGTTTTGGCCCCCTGGTCCTGTCCCGCCTTTTCTGTCCCTTGGCCTGTGTCCCCTGTGGTCCTCTCTTGTTGGTTTGTCTCTGTCCCTGTGGTCCTTCCTCTTGTTTGCCATGTCTGGATGGATGTCATGTGCCTCCCCCTGGCTGTCCCTAGTGTGGCCCTGGTCTGTTCGGTGTCCCCAGTGGTGTCCTGTGTCTGGTTCGTTTGGTCGGGTGTTTTATTTTGTCTGGGTCGTTTCCTATGTCCTTGCGTTCTGTCCGTGTTCGGTCCTGGTGATCGGCCCCCCTCTGGTTGTCTGGCATGCCTGGTGGGCACGCCTTTGGGGGAGATACTGTCATGCCCTGCCTCCCTGATCCTTCTATTTCCTCAGTGTGTCCTAAACGGGACACACCTGTTTTGCATTTTCCCTCATTACTTCTCTTTAAAAGAGCTTCCCAGTTCTGTTGGCCCTTGTCTGGTCATTGATGTCGCCCCTGCGTGTTGCTCCTGCCTGTTCCTGCCCCTCAGATTAACCCTTGATGATCCCCTGATGTGCCGTTGTGGAGCTGAGTATGTCGTTTGTTGATAAACCCCTATGATACCTTCAGTCGGTCTCCTGTCCGCTACATGACAAGACCTATATGCACAGTTTTCACTGTATCTGACTCAGTTAAGGTCATCTGTAGTATTTCTGGCTACTTCAGTTTGCTGTTTACCATTAAGCTACGAGAGTCGAGTAACAACTAAGACTGTGCATTTTTCATCTTTTTATCCACTCAGCAGTAATGATTCTATATAATGTAGCTTTAGTTGTGGCAGACTATGAACAATTTACATATTTGATTTTAGTTCAAAATAAAATCTCTGTACATTAACACATGATGCTGAATATCATCTTCATCATAACAATTAAAATATGGAATGCATTGTAAACTAAGATCACATTAAAATAGTGACACTCCAAAATAATTGGGTAATCTAACAAAACACTAGGGGTTGACCAATCAGAATGCACATTCTTCAGTGAAGGGTGATCTGACAGATGACATGCTCCACAAGAATGCACACTCCTCAATGAAGAGACCTGTTTCAGTAGACTTTTGGTATGTTACTGTTGGCAGATGCACAGGCCTGGAGGGTCTGCAGAGTTGTTCCATATCTTCCATGATTTTCCTTCAATATTAAACAGGTGCCTTGACACCCTGTGGGTGTGTTGGGACACAAGGAGCCGTCAGAATAACAGCAGAGTCAATGACTCACCAAGTGGAGATGCACAAATGTAAGGTCCTCAACAGCTCTTCCCCTTATCTTCCTGATGACCGATGCTGCTGTTGCTGTCTCGTAATTATGTTGCTGTTATCTTGTATAGTCAGTGCTTGCACACTCTGCTGAAATGTTAGCTGAGCATTCAACGTGATTGATATACTTGATATGTAACTGTGATATAACATGTAGTTGTACTTAACATTAATCTGTACTTTTTTTTACTAAGGCACGTTCAACTATGGATAGGGTAGGATGGTGTTTTGGTTTAAAAATGGCATTCTTACTTTTAAAATTTTTAAATTTAAAATTGCATTCTTTGTTACTGTAAAATTTTGGTTCTTTGTGCCTTCAGTCATAATGGAGCAGCTCAAGTCCCTGTGAAGAGGAGGAAAATATTAATCTGAAACTTTATTCATCTTTTATCTTTAACGATGGAAATTTGGGAGCAAAGTATTCAACTTAAACTCAGGAAAGAAACTCCATGACTCCATCACCACCTTTCCCCCTACTACTACTGCATGGTGAGGGCTCTTCATCCTGTCGCATCAAGCTGCAAACCATCCAGAGGACTGATCTCAGCAACAGACTTGGCCCATGCAAGTACCTCTGAGCTTTCTGAGTATTGCATGCACTATGGTGCTTCCATTCACACTTATGGGGTTGCGCTGTCAGTTTAATATTAAAAGCCAGGTAGCTGTGAATGCATCGTCACCCGTTCATGTACATTCATTTTGTTACCTTTTTTCCCCATAAAAGCTGTGTGTTTCATTTGGGACTGTGAGACAGCCAGTGAACTCTCCCCACCACATTGCCCTTGGGAGAGACTTCCAGCTGATCTTATTTTGACGTAGCAGGTAAGGGCTCACAACTCATTTCAGTTCTGAAGGCAAATCTTTCTACACTCTACAGAACTTTAAACCATTTAAAATATGCCTATTCTGTACAGTTATTTCTACTCCCAGTTGTTATAATTTGAACTGAAATGTCAAAAATATTCTCACCCCATAACTGATTTTCAAATCAAAATACATATGGTCTTTCTAAACTAATTTAATTACTTGCCCTACATTCTTGTTTCCCCCGATTGCCAAGAAAACTGGCTTGATCTATTTTTAGTGTTTCCATTGCCTTGCTGCCCAGACTGGAGCTCTTCCCTTGATACCAGGCTTTTTTTTCTCTCTTTATGAATACATAGCTGTGGTGTTGTCTAGCCTGACAACCTTCTGCCCACACCTGACAGTGCTGCCCAGACAACAGCAGGCTCTGTCCTAATACTTGTCCTGTGGGATGCAAGAACCAGGTAATCTGCATATATCAAGAAGCCAGTCCTTGAATCGTAAGGAGTGAAAGTCAGCTCGCCGGGGGCTTATGGGTGCCAGCGATGCTGTACGAGTGATTCCAATAAAGGCAACATTTCGGGGTGTCACTGGCACCTGAACGCACAGGAGGATGTCGGAGCACACACACAAAGTCCCACACAGAAAGGCTAGCAGAATAACTATGGGATGTGAGGGTAAAAAGGCAAAGAGAAAAAAGTTTTGAGGAACTGCTGAAATGTGTTGAGATGAACACAATGCTGGGAGTCCCACAATCCACCTGGGTTTCATGGGCAATCTCCCATGATTTCTGTTCTTGTCCAAGACATGAACTCAATGTTTGATGATGCAGCAATTTGTGACAATAACCATGAGGACATTAATACATCATGTCATTAATGTAGGATGCCCTTATCAGAATCTATGGTGTTTAGATGTTATGTACACCTCTGCACTTATCCAGCATCCTGTTAATTCTGCCCAAACATCAGGCCACAATATGGTGGTAAGATGAGAAAGGTAGTGGTGATACTGTAACGCCTTAGGGAGTCAAAGAATTTATCTGGGACAACACCTCCTGTTGAAAATTAATGCTGATCTTTCCTTGGGTTTTTTTAGAGGCAAGGTAGCCCAGTCACAGGAAAAAAAAAAGTTGTATCATACAGGATGCAGCTGCTTTTAAAGAAAGGCAAAAGAAACCTTTGAGACTTTATGGATCTTCTTACTATTCTGCAGTGTGTTATGCATCTTTTTTTGCACTCCTGTGCTCCTTGAAAATGCCTGCTGGTTTGTATTTATATTAGTGGTCTGTTGAAAAGAGGTATTTTCCTTTTAATGGTTGTCATCTCCACAATTAAGGCTGAGACAAACAATATCGCCTACTGTGAAAGTTATGGTATGAATGAATAGAATGGGAGACTTGACTGATTGAGTTTCAAGCCCCTTTAGGTGCAGGGCCTTTTCACGCCAGCCTGCTGACACTACCTTTCAAAGTCACACCCCACTTGATTTCCTGTGAAACTCCCCTTGGCAAAACTTCGGTTAACATTGTCATTGGAGAAGGTTTGTTTCAAAGTAATGGGGAAATGCCCCTAAAAGACCAAACACCATTTGACAGTGCATAGCAGCACCATGCAAGTCAATAATAGGGGACGTTAAATTCAGTGCTGTGCTCTGATTGAGGTGAGGCCTTGTCTGTGTGTCATTCCCTCGACTGGGCCTCCCATCTTCATTCCACAAGAGTGTCCCATCCGGGCTGCTTGACTGAACTTCTCTCTGGAGTTCAGGACTACAAAAACAGGGCCTTGTGGTTCCTGGCAGGGGGCTGTCACCAGCAATTTGGGTGCCATCAGACAGGCCCACAGACGGTCCTCGTCTTGTGGTGCAGATGATTTGAGAAAACACAGCTGGGCAGGACATATGAAAACTGAATATGTTGAGAAGTACTGAGCCATGCTCGGTGAACCAGAACAAAAGAAGAGGACAAGTAAGGAGGTGTCAGAAAAATCTGGCTTTGCCAAGTCATGCTTGAGCCATGGGCAGCGAAGATAGTTACCTCATCACCCCATAAACATTGACAATGTCACCAAGTCCCTGTTAATACCTGTCCATAGTGAAATAAGCAAACAGCCATTTTTCTATTAATTTTCTATTAATTATTTCTTGGTGTGTTGCCTTTCTGTACAGCTTGTACAGTCCAGGTAAAGCAATAGCTCCCCCTGGCAGACTCCATATCAATTTGAACAGCACAAATCACAACATGTCAGTGTTGCTTTTTAATCTTTATTTTGTTTTGTTAGAGTTAGTTCAGTGCTGAGCAATGTAAACAGTTCCCATACAAGGATTAAAGAAGCCTTAAAATCTTGAATAAAAGCAACAGAACCTGGACCTAAACTAAGGGTATGGGGGGCTGAAAAATTCACTCATGGTGATTATGGCTGAATGGATTTAAGAAACAATAGAACCGCAACTGGAGATTAACTAGGAATCAATTTAAATCACAGCAAAGACAATTCACACACATGGGGTGATGTGATTTTGGAATACATTTTGCTAAAGTGTGAAATGAAGCACAGACAATTTATCTCTTCATCCAGAGCTGAGAACGGGTTATATTGAGTGACTGGAAATTTCCGTGGAGCAGCAGCACCCCCTACTGGTGCATCGGTTCCCATTTCACTAAACCTACTAACCTGAAGGAGACAAGCTACCTAGCAACCTTAACAGTTTGAAAATCATCGCTGCAGCCGCATACACAGATGTTCAATGGAGAGCCTTGGAACCCCAGGAAAGTGGAATGTTGCTGAGGTAAGTGCCTTACCATTTTGATTGTTGGCTCAATGATCCTGAAGGGACTTTGGCATACAACATTCAATTATCAATAATAAGCTTACAGTGAAGAAATGCAGCACCTTACAATATTAACTTGAAAGAACAGCCCGGCTCTCAACACTATCAAAACAAAGGAACTCTGACTTCAGGAGTGTTGAGGTACATGCACTAGTTGTCATCAATGGAGGAACGGTGAAGAGTGTTAACTCCACACACAGTAGCTGTAAAATTAAAATCATCAAATCCGAAGGTGAGGCAACCACACCCCTGCCCCATCATTACAGATATTAAATGTTTACAATGGTGACCTTTCTGTCCTGCTTTATTCTGTCTTGGGGGCACCTGACATTTCTCTTATGGTTTTAACCTGGTAGTCTTTCTTTTACCTCTGGTTTTAATTTATTCCTTGGCTTTTAACCTCTTTTACATTATATACATCTTTTATTTTATGGAGTTGATTTTACTATGCAGCACTTTGGTCAACACTTGCTTGTCTTTTAAATGTGCTATATAAAGATAACTTTCAACTTTTTAATCCTATACTGATACAAGCTTACACAAATGCCAATTTTCAATCTTTTTGCAACACCGCACCTTAATTGCACTTTACATGCATTACACCTTTCTGTAGCTTCAGCAAAGAACATTCAATTTCAACACCACAGGCAATGTATGTTGCATGGAGGATCTGTACCGCTCCTTCTGAACCTTGGCTTGACATCTTTCAGTCTGGTAACATACAGAATCTCCATAGGGCAAGCACACAAAACTGGTTAATTCACAGCATACTCAGCCTTACAAGTAGTAAGGCAAAGCACAGGTCGACTCTTCATACACAATATGAGACTACACTCCCACCACCCAAAGCACAGCCCAGCCAATACCTCATAACAGGGGAACTGGGGCAGGATGCCTCTAATTTCAGAGTGTGCCAACAAGGTATGACTATTACTAACGACTAGGCCATGCCTAGTAGAAGTAGGGTGAGTGTTCAGGATTGAAGTACCAAACAGTGCAACAAACCGTGCATTTGAACTCAAGCAGATGAGACTTCAGTTTAGTGGTGCAGGGTTAAACCAAACACTGCAAGGAGAAACCACCACCATTTAGAAGAGAGTATCAATAACTTGTGTAGTTTACCTATGTTTAATGTCTACAAACCACATCCAAGATAACAGCCATGTCGTCCCCCCCAAATATTTATACACAGTAATTTTCCCTACCCCACTAGATTTATTTCAAAATTTTATTAAATGTTTCACACGTTGATAGGAAACGAATCTAGCATATATTTCAGCTTTGAAAACAATCTCCCGCGAGTATTCACGCATGTATTACAAGCTAATTTCAAGTTTAACATCGTTAACCAATTAGGCTGAGCTTCCCTCCGTGCATTTGCAGGCTAGTTGAATCATGCATTCGGTTTACCTCAACTGGTAAAGTTGAAAATTTAGCATCAAGTCTGAATCACACTAAATGGGCAAATGCATTTTATTCAGTAAAACGGAGACGCAGCTCGCCAAGCAAAGTACTAAAACCGTCCGAACTAGAGCGCTTAAATACACTACTTCATAGGCGACATCAGGGGCGCAGAACGACCCTAGTCATTAAAAAAAATCCAGCTCTTTGAGCAGCCAGAGGTACATGGCGTTGGTGGTCGTGTCCATGCGTTACTCAGAACCAAACATCTCCTGAGAAGCGTAGGTCATGTACAGAAAGCCGTCCTCGTCCTTGTGGTCTTTGTAGATTTGCGCCATTGTAAGGGACATACTGGCAATGCCGTGGTTGTTGATGAGCAAGTAGAAGGCTTGACTGGGCATCAGGCACATCCGATTTCTGGAAGAGATCACGCACACTCGGTAGAGACTTGCTGCAAAGTGCATTTGAAGCCAATACGACTTGGAGTACATGTCACATGCATGAAGTTTACGTGCCCTTACGCTTAATTCAGCGTCACCGAGTACGCCACAGCCCCTTCAATAGAGCAGCTAATTGCTCAAACTTGAGGTCCTTACATGCAGCCAGAGAAATAAACCAAAGTTTGTTTGTTTTTTTTTTTTTTTTTAAGTATCTTAATTAGCAGGGATAACATTTACCTTATTATAGTAACAAACTGGGTCATTGAAAGCTCTTGAGGCACCAGGAATTTCGTCTTATCTAGCGGAGGTAGGTACTTCTCCCTTTGGTACCTTTCAATTATAACCTAAAAAAATAAAAATTCAGCCCGCAAAAACCAAACTGCCTTTTTTAAGCAAAATACAGAGACGTGGTCTTACTGGAATCTTGTTTGGGAATTTCGACCGAATGCCTGCTACTTCTTGCCTTCTTGTTGCTGTTTAGGACACAACCTTGTGATTAAAAGTCTTATTTAAAGTTAGCAGGACACTGACTATGGGAAGGATTTATAAAAATAAATTACCAAAACTTTTCCGCTGTTTGAAGGTTTTAGGCTGTTGCTGTTTATCAGGCGGAGGAGCCATCGTTGACTGCAACAATGTTACAAATCAGACAATTCCTTCCGCTTGTTTTACTCGCTCTCCAGCTTGTTTAATTAGCTTTTTAAAAAATCGCCCTTATGGTCGAAATTAAGTACCTCGCTTGTGGTGACGTAGTTATCTCTAATTGGCTGTGACTCTTCGAGCAGCCGCGTCGTGTTCGTACGTTTAATGGCCGTTACAGCTAATTAGTCTGGTTAACTAACTAACCGTATATCACTTGAAGGGCCTAACATACATGAAATGTTAAGAGAAAATCGACTGCTGTAAATGCTCTTTCAAAATCAAATGTTCATTTTTGGTACGTAATGAAAACAAGGACTTCAAGACAATTTGCGTAAACTGAAATTTATTTCGTTTTTTATTTTTTTAGTTCCAGTACAAAGATGCTCACTATCTTATTTTATTTATTCTACTTTATAATTTTAATAACTTATAATTTTCCAAGTAGACTTATTAAAGTTTTCAGCTGTTGAAATTGTTTTGTAAAAAAAAAAATAATAATAACAGTTAAATACACTGTAAATCCTCCTTTTTAGCTAGCTAGTTTAAGAAGCTTGGGGTGTAAAACAGAAACACTCTTCAGACTGCAAAACACGGTCATTGCAATGCCCTAACCAGTGCAAAAACCCTTCACTGATCCATAAAAAATATTAGGTAACTTTGAATTTGATCTTGGCTCCCATTGTTAAGTATGTAGATGTACGTGAAGACACAGTAGATGCAATTAAATATCGAATTAGTTGGAATTGTGTTAACTATAGCAATTCTTGCCTTTATGCATTTGTGATTTCTGGTTCCGCAATGGTGCTTTATGTTGGCTTAATTCCAGTTGGGCTGGATATTATTCCTGTAACATAAATCATTTTCTTCTGAATCTCCTATTGAGATTGACTTTTCATTCAAAATAATAATTTTAAATTTATGTTTACAAGTTTAACTACTTGTACTACTCAGTTAACTACTGATGTTATGGGTTTAAGTTATATGTTTATTTGAGTTTCTCAATGCCATTGTTTTGTTGGCATCATTTCCTCAATTGTTCTCACACAGTAAGGACTGAGCTTATTTTTACGAATCTGATCTGATATCCTGCAGTGTGTCAATCAAATACTGAACATGTTCACATAATGGAGGTCACAGCAATGCATTCCTGCAGCACTTTTATTACGCATGAATAACCTTTTGACCTTGTGGTGGGATTTCTTCAGTTCATGTTGCTGTGTAACAATTCTTGGCCTGAAACGGAGTGAGGCCTTCATTTTTGACAACATGTTTTTGTAAATATGCCCTTATTCCTACACATTGATCATGGGCAGTTTTCGTTTTTTGCTTCAAAATGTTAAAAATATGTGTTGTGATGTGTCAGTTTTAGAGATGCACTCTGTACTGCAAAATTGTGTTACAATGGCACAGGTTGGTTCCAGCAGGATAAGTCTGTCATGGTCCTCCAACCATGTACACTCTCCTAGCAATATGGCAAGGAGAATAATCCTGCTGGAACAAACCTATGCCATCAGAGTTGACAGTCATCCTGATGGGATGGACCTGGTTTGCCAGGATGGACAAGTAACACGGAGCATTCAGCACAACTGCGTCTGGCCAGCATGCACCTGCCTTTTTATGCCCCCTTTCTCATTTGTACCTTGACAAGTGTGCCATCTGTCTGCTGGGAAGAATCAGTTGCTCTATTAAGGGGATGGTTGTAATGTTTTTGCTCATCAGTGTATATTAATAATCATTCAACCATTAAAGTTATTTCTCTCAGTGGTATAATGATTAGGTTTGCTCCAGTCTCAGGTTTAACTCCAGTAAATAAACATTTAAAGGAAACATAAAAATGAATTCTGTTCTTTGTTACTGTGATTCCTTGTCATTTAGGTATGGCTAAGAGTGTCCGCAGCAGAGAAACTGGTTTTGTTGACCTTATGTCCAACAAAAGACAGGGACAGACATTTACAGTACTCATTACTGCTTGGTTTCATGGAAACATTTAGATATTGATATATGGAGATATTTATTACACTACTAAAATCTGAAAAAAAACAAAGGGTTCAGGAACCAAGCCATGCAGCACTTGAATTGATCCTGTTACTGAACACCTTGCCTGCAATCAAGGAAAATGTCCTATCAATGTGTATGCACCAAAACTCAATACTAACATGCAGGTAGCAGCAGCTGGAGGAACACACTGGCCTTCAGCATAAGCTGAACAACAAGTTTGCCAGTCAAGGTCACATCAATAGGGTAAGGATTATGAAATGTTAATTCATCAATGCAATACAATTTGACATAATTGGAGCCTACTGGTTAAGCAAACCATGTATGTCTACATCGTCTTACAGTATCACTCTGCATATTATATCAAAACTGATAGATCTACAGAATATATTAAGATGAGATTATATGAAGGAATATGAGAATTAACTCACTTAGAGAAGGGTAGCCAAGAATGAATTAGCTCTCAAAAAATATTGCACGCATGGTTGTAATTGCATTTACATTACATTGGTTTGGAAAATAAATTAATCTGTAGGAAGACAGTTAAAATTAACTTCATCAAACAAGGAGAAATTTAGCTGTTGCAGTAGCATGACAATCGTCAGCAGAATATAAACAAGATAAAGAAATGTACAATGTTAAAAATGCAGCCAGAAAGGTTTCTCATAAATGACCCTTATATAACACGCGATTTTGTGTTGAGTGGGGGGAAGTGGACTTTGTAAAAAAAAATTTTATATAAAAAAAAAAAAAAAAAAAAAAAAAAAAATTTGTTTATTTTTTTTTTTTTTGGGGGGGGGGGGGGGGAGGTCAAGCAGTATTTATTTCTTCAAAAGAATATTAAAAACAAGTGCAAGAATTAAGCCGGATAGTTAAGCTTAAATGAATATGGGTCAGAGAGACCTGGTGTGCACTCAGAATCATTTTATTGCTGTCTCCTCCGCATTAGCTTTGTGTAATCCTGCCTTTCCTAGTTTTATGGTCGTCCCCAGCACAGAATTTACATGTTCTCGTTGCATGTGTGGGCTTTCCCTGCCTACTCATTCTTCTTCCTCTAAATGCCATTCAGATTGCACTGATGACTTGCCCCAGGCAGCAGATGTGTGGGTTTGTGCATGTGGGTGACTGATTGAGTGACTGAGTGAGTGCCCTGCTCATGTCCTTATGCACAGCCTGAAATTGCATTCATGCCCCCTAGTGCTGTATTGAACCCAATACATAATTTAGATGAAAAGCCTATTGCTGTGCCAGTCTGTAAAGGGATCATTTTTGCACAATTACTGAATTTTTTACAGTGTTTTCTTGTGTGTGTGTGCGTGCGTGCATGCGCGTGTGTCTATTTGCTGATTTTCTTATGCTACATTGCATATGATGAATTTAAAATTATACAATTAAGGAGAGACATGAACTCCAGGGTTGGGAGTTTGAGTGCCACCTTTGCTCCCTTTCTGTTATTTCTGTGTCGTTCGACTTTCCTCCAGTTTTATGCAGATATACAGTCAGGCTAACTGACATCTCAAAATTTCTCGTAATGTATAATTTAGTGTGTTTTTGTGGCTTGTGACTGGACTGGCATCCTCTCTATGCTGTACCCCAGGCTAGTGCCCTGTGTTTCCTAGGATAAGCTCCAGGCTGCAGACCCTGAATGAGAATAACACACTGGAAGATGGATGGATGTTGCTGTTTAAGAACTTACTGGTACCAGTTTTGGTGAGCCTCATTATGTTGTGAGTTTCCTAGACACCCACTTATTTATGGAGAGCAGAAGTCCCAGATCTGTCCACGAGGTGGCGACATTGCTGCTGCAGTGCACATTATTTGACTGCCAAAACCCCTTATATCTCATTACATGATCCAAGATTCCCTCTCTGCTGCTTACTGTTTCATACATGAGCCATCTTGCTACACGGTCCTGCTTTATCATGATAAATACAACAGAAACTTGATGCTTATTCCAGTCATGCTATACTTGACAGCACAGTTCTGATGAAAGGCATAAATAGCATGTGGTATGTATTGCTGTAGAGGGGACCATGGGGTATGTGGGTATGAAACAACGACATCTGTTTCTGGGTGAAAAAAGTGTTTCCATTTGCCTTTTGAATGTATATTGGAGATTTGGAATATCACAATATCAAAACTGACATAGTGTGGAATCTGCTATCTCCGCTATCAGCCAGGATTAGTGACACGTTATTCAGTAAGATGTAGGAAATGGGTGGCATGAGGAAAGCAATGACCTTGTTCAGGGCAGTGGGAGGAGGAGTCAAAGACCTCTTTGAGGCTTCATGAAATGCAGAGGGGCAGCTTGAGGACTCTCCTGGAGTCCCTATTGAAATGCAGTTCTCAGACTTGTAATTGGAAAACCCGTAAACTGTGGCCTTCTGAGAGCAGGACTGGTGGCTGCCACTTTAGATCAACACAGCATGAGCCAAAAGTAACAGGAAGCCAGAGAACAGGTCATGTAATGTTCACTATACAAGGCCAAAATATTCACGTCATCTGAGCTCTTGGTCAGTTGGTCCAGTTTTATATTTCATAATCAGTCTATCACAGTAAAGCAAAATCACTGTATGTATTGTGTCATCCATCCTTAACCTTTAGTGCCGTACAGGGCACAAGGCTGGTGTACACCCTGGACTAGATACCAGTCTGTCGCAGGGTACACACATATAAACATCTATTTATCTTCTAACCAATTTACCTTGAGCAAGGTTATGGGTTGCCTGGAGCCTATCCAATGCAGCATAGGGCATAAGGCTGGGGTACACCCTGGATGGGATGCTAATCTATTGTAGGCCACACATACTCAAACACGATGAGAAATTTAAGGACAAGAATTAGCCTGTCTTTGGACTGAGGGAAGAAACCAGAATACCATGACAAAACCTGGAAAACATACAAACTCAAAATATGCACAAAACCAAAGTGGGATTCAAACTCCTAAGTGGAAGCAACAGCACTACCCACTGAGCTCCCATGCTGGATGAACACACTTTGTAAGCAGTTCACCTAACCTATTGTCAAACATGTCATGTTGCATGTCCTGCTGCTACTTTTTTTGAACAACGCGGTCACTTTATACAAATAGTGAACAATGAAATTATAGGAAAATTACATTTTTTAAGTTCGTTATTGACTAGTAGTACATAAAAACACATGAACCAAAAGCCAGACATTTTAATCTTGTTTTTATTTGTTCTCCCTAAAGTTGATGTCACTCTATGACATCATGTTGTGTTTTATATGACACTGTATATGTCTGTTAATTGGGAATGTGAGTGCTTGTGTGACTGACTGTGCCATGCAATGGGTTGGCACCCCATCCGGGGCATCACCCACCTTGTGCCCTAAGGCTGCTTCAAGCCCCCCATGACCCTGAATAGGATTAAGTAGTTTGGAAAATGGATGGACGGATGTCTGTCAGTTAACAGCAGCTTAAAAAGATCCAAATAATAATTCATTTTGTCTAAAAACACAACACTTAAAAATCTGAAATATTGTCTAGATTCTTTAAATGGCATTTCATAACTGGAAATGAAAAGCAGAAGCCTGAATGTAAAAGCTTTTCAAGCATTTCATTTAACCTCACAGTGCTTTAGTACCTAGCATTACTTTTTAATCTTGTTTTTGACACATGAACTATGCAATTTTAAATCCAAGGTAACAGTACATGAGCACTCTCATTATATTATGAAATTTTAAATACTGGATAAGGTAAGTCATTGGAAGCACATTAAGAAAATTCACCTGTGAATTTCCCTATACCTCATGCCTGGTTGGAGAACAGACTCTTTGGGAATGACTACCATACATGTTTCTTACTGGAAATCATGGCACTGGCTCATGTCTCATTAAGAATGGAGGAAAGTTTGAAGGAAATGTTAGTCTGTGTATGATAACCAGTTCTCTGGTTCCTTGTACTTCAGTTGGGAATTGGTACCTCCACCACTATTCAGTGAGGTGTAGTATTAAATCTGCATATTGTATGTCAAAGACCAACCTATTTTCCCCCTTGAATGGTTGTGCAATTTAAAAGCATTTCTTGTCAGTAAAGCATGTGCTCTGAATTTATAGTCTACATGCTTTTAATCTCAGATCTTCCTGCTTCATTAATGCCCCACATTCCTGTGATGCAACATCTAAGAGTGTTTCTTTTAATTTTCCTGCTTTTAACAGAGCAATGCCTTCTGGATCAGACATCCAGAAGAAGGTCCTGAGCAACGGTTGGATTTTCTTCGGCTCACAGGCCAATTTTTGTGCACAAGACAGCATGAGATGATGGAATATTGTGTGTCAATGCATAGCATGAATGGAAGGCTGTAGAAGTGTTATCTAGGGAACATTGCTCTATTAATTCCACATGAGACTCCTTCACGCTGTTTCTCAACCCCAGTTGCAGGCACTTGTTTGGATAGTTCTGCATATGATCTGTGGTGTTTGCCTGGCTGGCTTTTTCCTCATCCTCTTCAAGTCACCCATGGACAATGTGGACTGGGCCAGAGCTGTTCTGAAGTACACCCTACCAACAGTGTAAAACGATTGCCCATGATAGTGAGATATTCACCAGGAAAATGTCACATGTATTTCAAGATGCTCCTTTATACACAAACAAGTTCCCAATGACCAGGAATCAGTTTCATCATCATTTTATGATGCACACTGTGTAAACTTTCAAAAAGTTCCCGAAACCAGAACTGAGAGGACAAGCCTTGTTTGGTGTGGTTTACTTGAAAGGATCTTTAATAGCAGGAATCAAATAAACAAATCACCACACATTTCTCTGCCAAAAGTTTCCCAGAACATTACTCACATTAAATATAAAACTGTACTCCCAAAACTTGCTGAGTTACTTTACAGGACTCATAAAATGTTTCATCCATCCAGCCATCTTTTAACTGCTCATCTTGTTGAGGGTCATGAGTGAGACAGGGACCTGGATCTTATCCCAGGTAACCAAGGGCACAAGGTTTTCTGGAATAAATTTTAACTTTTTTATTTACTATAATATCCTTTTGCCAAAACTGATGCTTTCTAATCCCCCTCCACCACAGAAATATACAGCAAAAGGGACCTATTAAGCTGATAAGATGTATATATTAAATACTAGTTTTAGATTCACATGCATCCCAAAAATATCTCTGGTCATTCAGATTCTCCTGTACCTGGTTTGTGTTTATGAAGAAGTCGTTTTCTGGTGGTATACTATGTGAGCTCTGTGAAGATCAGCAGGAACTTCTATTTTTATGTATTACTATGTAATGGCACTGAATAATTCCTGTTAAGCACACATGAAAGCTCATTCTGTCCACTTGCTGGAAACCAACAGCAGAACACAGGCGTGTTAAAAACTTACAGCAGCACAGTGTTCATTCATTTAAATATCCTGGTAAATGCCTTTAACTGCACCACTGTTTTCTCTGGATTTAAGGATAGTTTAAACTGAATCAACATCAAATATTTGTGCGGCAGGAGTGAATCGAGTTAAGAAGTCAATCATTTTAAGTTGTAGTGTGAATCTTTTGCAGAGCAGAGAATATATTCTGATAAAATACTTGCAGCTTTAAAGATAGTGAGATGTGGTACACTGTTAGATCATAATGAAAATGATTTGTCTTGCCCTTGTTGATACATAATACTTTTTTGTAGCACTGATGACTGTTTATCAGATTCATAAAAGGTTTTCATAGGAACGGTTGATGTGAAATTCATCTCTCAATCTTCCCAGTGCTTATCCAGTAACTGGGTCGTGGTGATCCTTTTCAGGATGCACCCTGGACAGGGCACTGGTCCATTGTAGGGCACACACCAATCACACATACAATACACAAGGGAAAATAAGGAAACATTCACCTAGCCTATTTTAGGCTGTTTGGAAAAAACAAAGGAACTGGGAAAGTGAGGGTAGGATTCAAACCCTCAGACCTAGAGCACTAAGATAACAATGTAACCCATGAAGGCAGTGTGGAAATAAAATGATGTAATGTTACATAATGGGTCTTTGGAACTTGCTAGGTATGTTCTGTTTCATACTTGAAAGACTTAAGTCCCCACAATGCCTTAATCAAACATTTGTTGTCCATCGGTGTTCATTCAGCACTGTTATATACTAATGATGCAATGCCTTCCTTAAAAAGCACATACTTCAAATAAATTACACACCGAAAGTTACATATATCGATTCAGGAGATGCTAAAGTACTTGCGCTGCAATGGGTTGTCACCCCACCCAGGGTGTCCCCCACCTTATGCCCTAAGCTGCCTGGGATTGGCTTCTCTATGATCCTGTGTAGGATATAGTGGTTTTGAAAATGGATGGATGGATGGATGGATGGATGGTCAGGTGTCCTCCAGCTCTGCACCCCAGTTTGGAAGGGTTCTGCCCATCCTTCTAGGCAGGTTTCGGAGGGAAGGCCTTTTTATGCAGTGCGTCAGAGGTTTGATGCTTAGTGATGTGACAAATGAGGCTTCAAAACCCATGAAGGGGGGGAGTATCCTGAATTAACAAATGAATGATGGTGCTAAAAGAGGCTTTTAAAGCTTCTTTTGTTCCATCACTAGTGATGCCACTACTGCTGTCTGATTATTGATTCCATGGCATTCTCCCAGAGGTCACAGGACTTTGAAGTTATTTTGTACCCGTTTCCTAATCTATGCCTATATGTCACCTTGTCTTTACCTTTCTTCCTGACCACTGACCCTCTGGCAAAGTGGGCATTTTATCCAGAAAGTGTGACCATCAGTTTAGTGGTGCACAGATAGAAGCTGAGATGATTCAGTACAGGGTCATGTGAGGGTGGTGGTGGAGGTGTGGAGGCAGGCCCTGGTAGCACAGGACACGGAGCTGGGAAACATCCATCCATCCATCCATTCCAGACAACACAAGACATAAGAGTGGGGAATGCCCTAAAAAGGAAGCCACTTCATTGTGCATGAAGTGGCTTAACTGCATGTCTTTGGACTGTGGGAGGAAACTGGGGTACCCTGAGGAAACCTGCGCAATACAGAGAGAACATGCAAACTCCAAACACACAAAGTGAAGCAGGATTCAAGCCTGAAAACATGAAAATACTTTGAATACTTTTCCAAGATACTGTATTTTATCCAACTCATTAAATAAGCTTTTAACATTACCAATTTTAAATGATTTCCTGGTTGCCTATAATTGTTGGAGAGTCACAAAAAGTACATATAATGCTTCTTATTTTAAAATGGAGAGATTGGTAGGGCATCTTTGACAGAAGCTTTGATAAACCAGAAGGCTAATGAGCAGCAGTGTCCATGGCAATGTCACATGAAACGCCAGAAGAGAAATCATGACTAACGAGCAACAGTTCATACCACAGGACATGGGATGTGCGTTAGGCAAAACAGACAGGCAACCACAGAAAAACCTGTCAAACCCAAGCACAAATGCTTTTTTATTATTATTATGTACTGTCAAGTTCCTGTCAACTCCTGGTGACCATAGAGATGGCATTCTTCCAGAATATCCTGTCTTGCAAACGCTTAAGTGTAATAAAAAATATCTTTCAGAGATTGCCACAAATGGGGATACTATAGTCAAACTGCAACACACCCACTGGTGATTACACCTGGCAAGTTCAGGGATCAAAGGAACTGAGCTGCCAAGCAGTGGAGAGATGGGATATTCACGTAATATGAATCATCTGTTGCATTGTTCTTAACAAAGTGCATGCGTGCCACTGACCCAAGGACCAATAAGGCCCGGTACTCTGCTGTGAATTATTTCTGTTGTCCTATTAAGTTTCAGGGAGACAGGTTAATGCTCATCGATGCTTAAAGTTACAAGTGTGATCATATTCCAATGTCACAGCATTTTCTTTTTGGTGGGAGGGGCATCTTGCACCCTTTTCAAGGTGGTCTGACAACCATGCTGCTGAGAGCATCCATATGCTTTGGCCCACTCATTTATCTCAGCCCAATTGAGGTAGAGTCCAGATGCTGACCACACACTGTGGTTCCTTAAGACAATGGCAACTGCATGATTTCACCTCTTAGTTTAGCTTATGTGTGTGTTATATATGAATTTGTTGCTCTTCAATGTCAGCTGCTAAACAGAATTTAATACTAGGAAAGGTGTGTTACTGTTAGATCAAACCAATGTGGACCAAGCAAACCTAGTATACTTTTCCAGCTCAATTGGGAGGTTGCAGAATTCATTCCAGAACAAGCATTTAGTTTGACTATTTTGAAATAATATATATTTTATTCCTCATTGACATCTTTGGGAATTATCCTTTTTGTCTCTCTTTGACATCTACATGTCCTCTGGAGAATTTATCCCTCCTATGGTTGGATGCTTTGGAAGAGCAAGAGAAAGAGCACAGAAAATGAAAAATGAAAAGATATTCTTTCTTTGTTCATCCATAGACAACTAATACACAAACCGCTGTTGTAAATGTGCCACTTTCCATAATCTGCAATTTTTTTTTTTTTCTCCTGAGAGCATCGAGCAGATGTGTCATTATTGCAAGGTGATAATACTAAATGACAGCAGTTTTCACTGCCTGGTATTTTAACATCTTTAGGGAGGAATACCAGAATTAAATGCCTTGCTGGCCAGTACCTCTGGTTGCCATATGTGGCGTTAACTCAGAGCATCGTAAATCATTTGTCTTGGGTTCAGGCTTTGTAATGTAAGAAACAAAAAAGTACTATGAACTCCACTATACGAACATGCTGTTAAAAGTATAATGTAATGTTTATTGGTCAACCAAGCAAATGTGTTAAGAATGATCATATCACCATATATATGGGAAACTTTAAAATCAGAAATAGTAACACAGATATCATACAGAAAAAGTTAACTCAATCATAAGTGGGAATGGAAATTCTTGGGCATTCCTAGATAAAGAAAAAATCCCCATTTGTTCATATGTTTTAATGATAAATCCCTTTGCTTTAACTTTGATCTGGCCTATCACTTTAAGAAAGTTACATTACATTGTCTACAGAGTTCCATACTACATCTTTAAAACAAGCTACTGTATGTGTGTGTAGAGTTTGCATATCTGGGTCCTCCAGGTAACCCCCACTCTCTGATCCCGCTTGGTGTGGGTGCGTGTACAGGTTAATGCTCCAAAATGGTGTGGCATTTAACAAATATGCTATGTGCTGAACATTGGTATAGCATCTTAATCACTATGGATGGTTATGTATTGGAGGGGCAAATGAAATGATTCGCTGACAGTTCCTCAGTACTGACAGGCTTTAGTTATGAATCCCACAGCAGAACCTGCTGTCAATGAAAAGAAACACAGTGGAGAAATACAGTGTCCCACCCCCTGAGAGTGGTTAACATTAGCCTGAGGCGGCTGGAGCAGTGACATGGGTAAGAACTGACTTGACAGATGGGACCTGACAGTACTGAATTCCAGGGGTGCTTCATGGAAAAAAGGGAGCACTGAAACCTTGGTGAAGCCACCCTCAAGAAAAATAAAAATGTTTGTAGATGGCAAGAGACTTTATGGTTACTCCATTTGCCTTTCATGCTATTTTGTTAATACCAAGCCACATTTAAAAACACTTCCAGATCAGGGATGAGTGATTAAGTGGGTACAAGAGAAAAAAAGCAGAATTCTTGTTGTGTGACATACGCAGTCATACATTAACTTATACTGCATATGTACGTATGGATATATAAGGCCGTGTATACACAGTTAGATATACACACAGAGGTGGTGGAATGTTTTCTGATTTCCTTGTTTCTGGTTGCTGAAAAATACGAAAGACCACTTTTAATTGCTCAAATGGAAGAAATGAGACGTCGAGTGGATTTGGTGGCCTTTAAAGCGTTGCAGCACACCTGACTTCTCCACGGCGTAGGTGGCAGCACCGCGTCGGGTCGGCGCGACGTCTAGCAGCTAAACGGCTAAACGGTAGAGGAGGCGAAGAAGAAGCGGCGCTGACGTCACTGAGTGACAGCTAGCTGTCAGAGTGAGTCGCTTCCACCGTCAGCTCTTCCAGCCAGAGAGAACTCGTCGTTTTCTTCCCGTTTTGTTCAGTCACACAGGCGGAGAGCGGACTCGGCGGCGGTGGAGAGACCCGTCCGACGGAACAGTCGTGCCAGCTCTCCGCGAACCGGTCCCGGACATGGACGAGCAGGCTGGGCCCGGCGTGTTTTTTAACGCCAACAGCAGCTCAGTGCTGCCCGGCGGCGGCGGCGGCAAGGGAGCCCAGCCCGGCGAAGGCGGCACCGGAGGAGGCGGAGGAGAGGCGGCTAGGGCTCAGTACAGCATCCCGGGGATCCTGCACTTCCTGCAGCACGAGTGGGCCCGCTTCGAGGTGGAGAGAGCACAGTGGGACGCCGAGCGTGCCGAGCTGCAGGTGAGCCCAAGGCCGAGTGGGCCACTATGCCGCCGTGCACGGGCACCGTCGCCTTCTTCCTGTATGTTAGTGTGGTCTTGGCAGCGCACGGTTCCTCCGGGGAGTTGGTTGGCCCTAGCTTCATCCGGAGCCGCGTAAACACTGCCGGCAGTGGCTGTCTGTGTGGGAAAGTGGCTTTATTCGGTATGATCATTACTGAATGATAAAAACAACGGTCAGCAAGTAAGTGTGTGTGTGTGTGTGTGTGTGTGTTTAGTCTAAAAACGCACCGGCCTCTGCCTTCTGGTGTGTGTGTGTGTGTGTGTGTGTGTGTGTGTGCGCGCGCGCGCGCGCGCCAGTGTCGGGGTGACAGGCAGCATCAGTCTCTCTTTACCAGCCTGGATGACACACACATGCCAGGGGAGAAGTGTCACGTAGTCACTTTTAGGGATGAAAGCTGAGTCCAAAAGTCCAGCACCGATTGTGAACGAAACACTATTTCTGCCCATGTCGAGACAACAAATCAGTGAAACAAAATGCGTTAATGAGTTCTGAAAAGGACCTAAGATCGGTGTGATTGAAGATGCTGCATTGTTTTAACCTACATTTTCCTCTGTACTAACGCTGCTGTGATTTAGACTTGACATTTTTTAATGAATTCTACAGTTGTGCCAAGTTTGGTAAATGATTGAGATTAACGTTGCAGACACATTTAATGTAACCCAGTTTGCTTCAGGTAGGAGGTTAAATATAAGTGTCCCAGAGATAATTTCAGTCCTGGTTTCACTGGATCAGTTTTTATCATGTACTTGTGAAAGATGAATTCCCATTAAATGTACGGTTAACACCAATGTAACAGTAATTCACCAAACTGCCTATGAGTCATCGGGCAGTGATTTTTACTGCACTGGCAGTTTGAGCGGCTGGAGTGTGCAGACATTAGCTGATAGGACAAGGATTTAAAGCATGATGTTTGGATGGGGCTCTGTTAGCTAAATGGCGTTAAGCCCTGTGTCAGAATTTAAGGTCTAGCCAGTTCTCATGTATTCACCAAGAAAATTTTAAAAAAAAAAGCATATTTCTGGTGTTCGTGTTCATGATGTTTTGCTATTTGAGATATTTGCACGCTGATAAGACAATGGTATTCCAGTAGGGCCCAAGGACCAGCAGTGAGTGGTTGATGTCCTTAATGTGGGTAGTGTCTCTCTCAGTGGGTTAGGGATCTGCGCCCATGTCAAGAACATCATTGGTTTGAATCCCAAAGCCAGCAGAGTAAATTGTATTAGCGGTGGGTCCTTGAGCAAAGCCCTTTAACGTCAGCTGTTCCAGGTACACTGTTTGACTCTGACTACAAGTTTTCCTCACTCATACATCACTTTGGACAAAAGTGTAAATTAATGCTGGCTGTAGAAGGGAGCTGGGATGAAGTAAAGTGGCGGGTCTGGGAACAGTGGGTGGCTGAAGCTTGGTCACACTCTGAGTGTTACCTTACAGATCCATCCCTAGAGATGGCGTGTGCAGTGGTGATGTCCTCTCAGAGGTGAGATGCGGTCTAATGTGCCCCTCTAGCTGTCGTGCTACTTATTGAGTTGGCAATCTTTGTGTTGCTGGCCTGTCATTTATATTAATCAGGTTGAATATGCTTCTCTGTGGGATACAGCCCCATACAGCAATGTGTAGCAACATCACAGTACGGATGCGAATGTCAGAGGGTCCAGCGTGAGTTTTGGCTGTCTGGAGTTTTATCCTCTTTGCGCTTATAATTCAAAGACATACTGTTAATTTGTAAATGTCCTGTGAATGTGTGTGTTTCTGAGAACTGCGTCATTGTGGATGACAGATGATTCTTAACTGACCTTTATCTGGTGTAATATTAAATATCCATGAGTCTCACCTTTATGTAAATGAGAACCTACGTTAAGTATGAACATGTATTTCTATGATTGTTTGCCTTGTTGTAGACAGTAATTTTATATAAATATGCTTATCAAAACAATGGCATCACTAGCTGTTTATCAGTTTTTGGATAATATCACATAACTAGGCATGGTGTGAAAACACAACTGAATTGTTTTTGCCTCCTGGTCAACAAAGGCCTGAAGATTAACTGATTTTTTTTTTTTTTTATTACTTTAATAGGCAGTGATAGTTTGGTTAACTGATGGTTAACTGATGGTAACTTTGGTTAACTAAACTTTTGAGCTGAAACCCCAACGATTTAACATCAGAAGTGGCAACAGATCAGCATTGAGAGCAGACGTTTAGTCATGCCGACGTGTTAGATGGCAGTTGTCGCTGACGCTCTCAGGAGGTAGCCGTGGAAGGATAGGGAACAATGAAGGGCAGACTCGCCTGCTTCCTGCTGGCTCCTATCCTTCCTGAGGTGTTTCTCGCGCTGCTGCCCTTTGCAGGCCATGTGCTCTTATGTAACCAAAAAAAAAGCCCGCTTTACATTTCCCTGCTGTGTTTGTTGGTAGTTTTTTAAAGACACCGTGCTAGTTGAATCTGGGGAGTTCGGCGGAGACCTGCAGGGCTCTGACGGAACCATGATGTAGGTGAAACCCAAGGGGTTGGTGTGGCTTCAGTAAATCCTTGTCAGCTGTGAGCCAAGCCATAAAAATGGATGCAAACAAAACATTGACCATGCAAAGGGATGCATGTCTCATGAACCTCCCTTTCGTTTTACTTCTCCCCTTCACTAAAGGGCCATTGACTTCGTTTATATCGTTGCATGAAGGATCTGCATCGAGTGATCAGCAGCGGCTTTGTTTGTTTTTATTTGTGCATTATTGATATATGTAACATCCCTACAAGCAGCCATCTTCTATGTGAGGGTTTCCAGTACAAATGCGTGCGCTATCGATAGACGCCAAGGTCCACCGGTCCCAGTAACATTTGGGTTCATTGGTTATTTCCTGTCAGTTTCCCTGGAGGACAGACCCAAAGGCATCTCATCTTGAGGCCAATGCTTGGAAGAGGAAATCGGGATCAGTCAATAACCTCCCTCCTCTGATCCGGATCTGGTGGTGTGTCATTACGTACTCTGAGAATGTGTCCCCTCTTTTGTCGGGTATTAATTAAATGGCTTAATTAAGTCTCCTGCAGCATCCAGTGTGTCCCAGGAACTCTCTAGAGGTGTGACTGTGGGCTGCTGGGGCTTCAGGCGGGCTGTGTGTGAGCTTCAGTCACCCCACGCCCCCAAGTCAGCCCAGTGGCGGGGTCTCACACCCACTGAGGGCCTTTAACAGGTACCGTCTCAGGAACTTGGTGGTATTTAGCACAAAAAAAAAGTTTTCACTGTCAACAGTACATTTTCACTGTGTAATCATGCAAAAACAATTTGAAAGCCTGTCTAGAGGTGCTTGCTCTGTGTTTGAACGAGTAGCAGGAGGACACTGCACTTGTCAGCAAAGCCACCTGCTGGGAGATGGCGGGCACATCAGTCAAACCCACCAGCTTTGTGCGGAGGCACACATAGATCTGCCGAATGCGGACTGATGTATGGTACATTTTTATCAAGTTTATTTCTGATCATTATAATCTGGTGTGATTTATGATCATTATAACATTGTGTCACAGTCACGTTTTGTCGCTGAATTAACTGAATGCTAATTCCCTAAATAGCTTCCACCTTTGCTAACATGCTGTGTTCCAAAGGGTTTCTGTGCTCGTTAAATGTCCACTTCACTGTACAAATGTTTTGGGGAAAGAAATAGAAATGGCGTTTTCCTTTGGCTTCTGTCCTTTAGTGGGGTAAGAATTTTGAGGTTTTATGTGAGGACTGAATACAAAGGAAAGCATTCAAATGTCACCTTCTGTTTAGTTACCGGGGTACTGCAAATATAATGGAAAACAGGCTATTTTATGAGTCTGTTCATGGTTGTACTGTGGGGCTTGTTGTTTTCAACAGTGAGGTTTCCCAGCACGGGAGCCGCCAGCCGTCCACCCGTGAATCGATTAGAAGTGAGGGATTAAGTGTGACTGCAGAGCAGAGATGAACTTAATCTTTACTGGGCCCACGTTCATTAGGTGGAAAGGGGGCTCATGGGGGGCTGGCCTAGGTGTTTGACGGGAACTCACCGCTGGACAGGCTCCTTCCAAGGCCTCCTCATACAGAGGACCCATCCTCGTGTTTTTTCTTTTTGTGAGGCTGAGGTCATGTGCAAAGGGAAGATGGCGTGCTGCTGTGTAATGTGTGCCATGTCAGAGCCAGTAGACCGAGAACTAACCCAGCTTTAATCATTTACTTGCTTGTTAATGCAGTTTGTGAGTCTGCACAGGTTATTAATACCTCTTAGGGTATTAATAAGGAGGTCCAGTTAGGTTAGCATTTTGTCACGGTGACTCCTTGGATCGATGACCTTTGTGTGGCCAGGACATATTTGGGCTGAGGGTGTAAGCTGCTTTCTCAGAGACATTTTGATATGTAGATCTCCAACAGGACAGAGAATGACGTCATGCAAAGCAGACGGGACACTTGTCTTTCTAACCAGTAAGCAACAGGGTTGTGTCAGAATATCCCAGGGACAAACAGGATTTCACTCTGGCAGTTACAGAAATGTGTGCTGGTTACTTACTAGTTTTGTTGTCTGGTCTCTGGAGGCTGATAAGCACAAGACACCTTTCCTCAGTCTTTGCCCCCGACCCTGCATGTGCATTTTGTTGCTCACACAGTCAATTGTCTCAGTTGGACTAATGTTGCAGTCAAAAAAAGAAACTGGAAAAAAAAGCCTTTGTTTCCAGAAGTATGTCAAATTGTATCATCCTCCAGGCTGTTGCCATCTTGATCTGCAGGTTGCCCTCTCGACGGAATGAATGGCTTCTGCTGTGCCTCGAGCTCGAGGACTGTGCTAGCACAGTTAAGGTCAAGCTGTTTCAGATCATGCTCGGGGATATGCACGTACTCCAGTACATGGTGGAGGTCTATCGCTCCAGACCGATTGGGCCGCATATATGGAGGGCCTAGAGGGCACTAGATTGGAAGGCAGAGCCTTTATTCCTGCGGCTGTTCCAGGTGGGCCTCTCGCCAGTCGACTACAAAGGGGACTCCTGTGATGCAGAAGGCGACGTTGGCGGTGAGATGGGCCTCCAGACTGGCTCCATCGACCAGACCTCTGAACGGAACCTTTTGAGGTGGCCTCTGCCTGGGCCTTTGGGTCAGGAACTGATGGTGCAGAATGGGGTGAGCTCATGGGCAATGCTGTACAGAGTCTATTACCAGGGTCACTATGGCACTCTCTCCTTTTTTCCAATGAGCTGAGAAAAAGATCAGAGCCTTCTGTGGCTGAAATTGTAAATCTCCTGAATTTTTCATGGCTGGATGAATCATGTGCTGCATCATAACACATTTTTTCTCCCCCAAATGCCTCAGAACTGGTGCAAAACCAGTTCTTAATGCTGCTTTCTTTGCTACTCCCCACCCCCTTGCGTGTTTGTTTGTGAATAAGGTGCAAGTGTAGCTGTTCTTTGAAATGAAAGACCACTCTGAAGCTGGCCTGGTTCTGAATTACTTTATTTTATTTATTTATATTTTAAACCATTGTTTATACAGATGAATGATCTTAAGTTTTTTTGCAGCATCAAACAATTATCCCACAAAATAGGAAGAGTCATTGTTTTAAGAAAAACAATTAGTAAAGCATATTAAGCAATAAATGTCAAATGCTTTAATGGGAGTACATGATTTAATGCTCGTTAATCTATTGTTTTGATACGAACATTGCGTTAGTTCACAGTGTAATTTTTCCCCTAATAGTTATTGCGTTAAAATGCATAAATAAAATTATGCCTGTGACAAGTGTGGGCAGGGTTAGTTGTTTGTAATTTCTGCACTGTATGTGTCTATGAAGCTCTTGAATCAAGAGCAGGAGGTGATAGGCACCAGTGTGTGACTCTGGTTTTGTCGCTGGAGATAATGATTCATTATAGAGTAGTGGTAAAGGTGAAATGTTTAAACGGTACATTATTAAATGCACATGACTTTGTATGGGATCCTGGTGCATTCTACCTTTTGGGACCGTTTTCAGGCTGTAAAAATAGATCTGATTATTCCTGTGCTGTCTCAGATGCCTTTGTAGCACCTTCGATGTCATCTCAGCTTTCATGGGACCCTTGAGCTTTCTCCTTCTGCCCTCAGTTAGACTTAATCTCTGTAGTGTCCAGGAGAGTCTAAATTCAGACGGACATCTAATCCTGCATGTCCTGCTGGGCTTATAGTAACCTACAGAAAGGGCATTCTGGTCTTGAGGCATACAGGATTTTTCAGAGTAGACCCCACAGAGACTTTCAGAGGAAAAACCCAGATCTCTCAGCACTGGTGTCTCTGCCTCAGGTTTGTGGTGGTTAACGGTACAACACTGTCTGTGGTCCCAGGGACCATTGGGGCATGAATGGTTCCAAAAACGTGATGTCCATATCAACTCATAATAATGGGGAGTCCTATTTAACAAACACAACTTTTGTTCAATAAAGATATGACTATTCATAATGTTTAAACAATCTGGGTCAATGATGGGGGGGGGAGGGAATGCATGTTAACCCTTATTTTTAGTACCTAAAAAACCCTCCATGGTAAGTAAGCTCAGCCAGATGCTATATGTGGCTGCTGATCAAATCTGTGCAGCAGTTTGGAGGTATTTTGGCCCATTCCTATTTACAAAACTGATTCAGGTCATGTAGGTCTATATTTTTTGGAAGCCTTGCTTGAATAAGATACTTAAGATAGTATTTAACAGGATAGAGGTCAGGATTCTGACTTGGCCATTTCAAAGTATGAAATTTCTTATGTTTGTTCCACGCTGTATATTTACTCCTGTGTTCTGTGTCATTGTTATGTTGCATGACCCAACTGCTTTAGAGTTTTAGATCACAGAACAGATGCCCTGAATTTTTGCTCTAGGAGATCCTAATAAGACTTGAATTTCATTGGTTCCTTAATGATTACAGCAAAGCAGCCTCACATCGTTATGCTCCCTGTACCATGCTTTGCAACTGGGATGAAGTGTCGCTGTTAGTGCTTTGTTTCCCCCAGAAACTGTGTACATTTAAATGGAAGCTCAACTTTTGTCACATTCGTCTACAGAACATAGTTCCAGTAGTGTAGTGGAGCATTCAGACTGCCTTTGGGAAAGCTTTAGACATGATAGCAACAGTTTAGCGGTTTTCTTCTTCTTGTGGACTCATGAACACCAATGTAATCAAGTGGAGGAAATGCCTGTGGATCCTTAGCTATTATGATAGGTTTTTTTCTGTGTATTGGTTGTTAAATTAAGACTGTTTATTATACTTGGGTGAAGATTGAATCACTTTAGAAGACATTGTTGACACGTTTTATTCACAAATGTAAACTTCCACCCAGGTCACATATTCCCTTTCACCACTGTGTGATGGAGCTTGGTCTTCACTATGGAAGACTTTTCATAACTGCCACGAATCTGCCTCAGATCAGCTTGCAGTGAATGGTTCTCCAATGTGGGAATCCATGAATTTTATTGCGTTTCCCAGTGAGAGTCCTGAGATAAATCCGTACTGGGAATGTTTCTGGGTAACAGACCTAGGCTCGAGCTCATGGAGCGGTTCGTTTTCAGTCTGGACTTATCTTGTGGCGGAACCAAAAGAGCTGGTTGAAAAATTCATTTCATGTCAGTCCAGTGATGCCCTCCAAAGTTTATGCTCCCAAAGCTGCCTTGTGAAACTGTCACTAATTTATACCATTTTGTTTTTTATTGAAGCAGTTGAAGTCAGGCTAGTCAGTGACCCAATTATAGGCTTGAGCAGGGAACGTTACCTTGTAGTTACACTATATGGACAAAAGTATTGGGACATCTGCCTGTGCATTATCTTATTCCAAATTCAAGGGTATAAATAAGTTGGTCCTCCTTTGCCTCCACTCTTTGGGAAAGGCTTTACGCTAGATGTTTGAATATCGTTGGTGGGATTTGCTGCCATTCAGCCGCAACAGTATCAGTGAGGTTGGATATTGATGTTGGGTCATCGGGTCCCTTTCTGTTTATGTGGTCTATGAGATCACAACTGAATTCATGCTGTTTATAGAAGTTTCCACATTACAGTCACTTCACTTGCAGTTAACCAAGGCAGAAGTTTGATACTGAGTGATACTACCTTGTTGGAAAGGTAGCATCTTATGATGGTCCCATGCTGAAAGTCACCAATCTCTTCAGTATCACCCATTCTGCCACCAGTGTTTGTTGTTGGAGATTGTATGGCTGTGTGTTTAGTTATACACCTGTCTCAGCAATGAGTATGGCTTAATTACTCTGGTCCAAAAGTATGTGAACCCCCCCTATTAACTGGTGTCCCAATACTTTTGTCTATATAGTGTATGCTGCCTGCTGCCCTATGTGCCATTAGTGCTTGGCCCACCCCAAGCTGCCTGTAATGTTGTAGCTGAGCTCTGTGCTGTGGTTGATGAACATGTGATGCTGCAGAGGATCAAGGGATTGGCATCAGCATTGCGACAGGTCTGTCTCGGCTCTGTGAGAATCTTCATCCTGTCAGCTGCTTCTTGTGGGTTTAAAAAGCCCGCCTTTCAGCAGTAAACCGTTTATGCTTTGTATCAGCGGGTTCAGAAGTTCTGAAGTAGGGGAATGCAAAAAACTGCCGTTATGCAGGCTTGTGGACATTTCGAAAGGCGTCTTGTCTAAAATGAGTTTATAACAACATGCACCATGCATGAAAAATAGGCTTATTCTGCTAGCATTGGGGAAAGTGTTAAAAGATGGAGGAAAGGGGACTGTACAGAAATTAGTGCCAGCCTCTTTTGCAGCATATCTGTCAGCAGGCTGTACTGCTGACGCTTCCCTTTTGTTATGCTAAAGTGAGCAGGAGCATCAGGTCGTGTGGTCGTCACAGGGGTGCATTAGAAAGCTGCAGGTTTCACTCTGCTACCATCGGGCACCACAACATGGCCCTCAGCCACTGAAATGGGCACTTTTGCCAGCCAGCTTGACCAGTCCTGCGCTGCTGTGTGGTGGGCCTGCCTGTAGGACTGGACATCCACTGATCAGGTTCTCTAAATCCCACCAGTTCTGGTCCGAGATCTGCTGCTCACCAACAGCTTTGACTCAGTGCAGACATGAGAAACACTACTGTGATTTTATGTTTTGTGCCCGATAGCTGTGTTCCAATGTTAAAATTCTACTGCATGCCAAGTATGAGGTGGATCATACAAGAGATAATGCCTCAATGACCCAAAGTTAGGGATTGCTCTGTCTGCTCATGCCACAGCATTTCTTGGAATTCCTTGTCATTCCTGCTTTTTTTATAAGCCTGAGCTTCTGTTGCAAAAATGGTGCCTGTGTGACAGGAACGGAAGCAGAAAAATAGCTGAGATGGAGACTTGTCTGTGGGTTGGTGTTGAGAGGTACTTCAGTGTGTTCTTTTGTTCAGGTTTTATGCAGACATGCAGGCGATTGACATGTCTTTACCTGCCTTTACTTCCCTTCCCCCATCTAAGCCTTCACAAGTTGCGGAATAAAAAAGTGAATCACCGTCTATAGGTGAGGCTGCATATTCCATCATTCCACTAATGTATTACATGTTTCTCTAAAACCACTGGTCATGAAATGTTTGCATGAAACCAGGCAAACTTCTGTAAGTGGCCGTCTCCACTGGGGACTGACTGGAGTTCTTGCTTTTATTCCTTTGTGGCCTTTTGGCCTGTAGCTGCTTTAAGTGTGTGCATTTTCTTTGATAACATGGAGATTTTGCCAGCTTCTGCATATTTGAACCTCACCCCAGTAGTAGAGATTTCACAACAACAGAATAGGTTCAGTGCTCAGTTAAATGTTGCTTTGCACTTGTCTGCTTTTCTTTTTTCTCTCCTCCTGAGGACCTTGAACTATTTGTCTGACTGGTTTTCCCTCTTTGGAGGCAAAGTTAGATGTAGATGTTCCCATGATGCTTCAGTCTCTGTCTGAGATTTGTGCAGTGTGCCTTTTCTTTCTTTATAGTTAAATCTACCTTTCACAGTCGTTCCTTGAGGCATCCACATCCCCTGGAATATGCTCAGATGGGAAGGAAATGTGTCCTTGCTGGTAGGGGAAACCCTGGTCTGGTTCCAGAGTGAGCTAAGCTGAAGAGTCTTTGTTCCAATTCAGAAGCCCTCTGCCTTGGTCTTGCCCCTGAGTGTTGCCCAGCCACATGATTGTTCAGTGGATCCTAGTTTGCAGTCTGCTCTCCTCTGCAGGGAGCCAAAGATGCCAGAAGATGAATGGCCCATAGATGCACTGCTTACTGGGTTGGTGTGCTGAATCATGCTCACACCTGAGAACTGTCCCTCTGACCTGTGATCTGGATGATGCTGTTGGAGATGTTCCCTCAGAGCAGAAGGTCCAGCATCAATGCTGAGACTGAAACAGAAGTTGAATGTGCCACTGTTTAGGGGTGGCATGGATTAAGCTTTAAAATCATTATGTAAAGAGCACCTACTCGAAAGGTATTCTGAGAATCTGTTGTATTTTATCATCAGGGAGATGAATGTAAACTTGCCCTTCGTGTTGAACCTGAATCTGTGCAGCGGCTCCTCATACTGGTCTGATGGTTGGGGTTCCACTCTGAGATATGTCTGTGGAGGTGCACATGCACACTCACATGCTAGCATTTGCATTCATGTACAAGTGTGTATTGTAAAGTTAATTGTTAGTACTGTATACTAACAATTCCAGTTGCCGTGTGTTGGGTGGGAACCTGCCGGTGATCCGGTATCTCCCTGCGAGATCTTCCCTGCATGCAAAATGCATTGCGTTTGTGTTATGACTTCTTTCCAGGATGGTCCCAATGCTGGAACCCCACAGAGATAGAATCCATCTTAATGTATGGGGCTGCTGACTTGGACTAGGTTTACCCACCCAGTCCATCCTGATCACCCATTCCGCTTCAGAATGGCATAGTCACTAAATCTCCACTGTGCTCTTAGCCCAGAGACTCCCGGCAGGAAAAGAGTCCCTGTGGTTGCCATGGTATTATGAATATTAATGTTGACGTATTTATTCCATTTTCTCTCCAAGATTTAGTTCATTACACATGCTGTGTCTTGATTGCTGTCACAGTACGTTAAAGACCTGCTAGATCTGGAGGATTTACTGCAGCCTGTCTTGCTGCCCCCTCATATTGTCTTTTATTCTTATGGTAATATTTGCCCCCCCCCCCCTCATTGCCTAAGTGCCGGAAGTGTTCCACCATATCCCAGAGTCGTGTCCCCCCACCCAGTTGAGATGATTTTTCAGTTCTAATTAAAGCAAATTCCTTCAGATCAGCATGCATGTTGGTGGTCCCTGTGGGGAGTTTCTGCTCCTGAAGCTTCTCCTTACTGCTTGTCTTAGACTAGGGTAGACTCCTGCCATTATGATCACGTCACGGTAAAGATGGGTACAATACGCAGATCCTTTCATTCACTTAAGATCCTCACTTGTGACTTCGGGGTCCTTTGAGTTATGTGTTGGGAAAGTCAGCTCTTTATTCAATGTAGAGCATTTGCCAGGAGAATTTTATTAATAGGGACTGATTTGAGGATAGTTTTGATTGCTGCTGCCGACAAAAGAAACAAGCCTGAATTGTGAAAGGCCTGCATCTGAACTCTCACCCCCCACTAGCCTGCTTTTCCTCTAGCACCCTGTTCGATTGGCTTGATTGATGATGGCCATGAGCATAAGGGTGTATGGGCTTGTGTCACTGAATGTGACATACCTCCGTTTAAAAATGGTTCTGTTCCATGATAGTTAGCAAGAAAGCAGTCCTCAGAACGGCCTCGTTTAAAGTCACTGGGGGGAGGGGCACGGACAAGGTTTCTACTTTTCTGTCGCAGCATGATAGGGTGTGTTCTTCTGCAGGGCTGGGACATGTCTAATGGTCCTCCACCTCTGTCCCACTTTGCCATAACAGTTTAATCCACTGTACTGTCTGAACAATAAAGATGGGGAAACCACAGAAGAAGCAAGGCTTTGATTTGCAAGTACATTTCCGCATTCAGACACTTGCTGCACCCTGTGTATTTCCACAACCGGCGATTTAGATTAAACAAGCCTGGTGTGTTGACTGTGTTCATTGGTTTACCTCGTTTAATGCCCTGCAGTGTTTTCAAGCTCAGGCCCACTTTCATCATCCCACCTATAAACTGAAAAATAATTACCTCCCAATACCTGATATGTAAATACTCCATAATAAACCAAGCAGAGCTCCACGATCCTCTGAATCAAATTTCTTCGGTTGGTGAGGGATTGACTGCTGCTTTTCATCTTCCCATTTCACCCCAAATCGTGTTTTGTAACACAGTTTGTTGGCTTTGCCCCTCTTCTGTGATACATTTGGATGAATGTTGGTCCAGAATTTTTTTTTCCACAACATTGATGAGCTGGACAGGCTGAAAGATGATTCTGTGTATGATGGTATAGAGAGGCACGGGGAGGGTCTGTTTGTGCCTCACCGTTCTTAGTCCGATCTGTATGATTTCACTGTGCTCAGCTAGGTTAAGTTCTGAGAGATTAAGGAGCCCAGTGCAGCCCCCCAAGTAATAAACATTCAGACTTTGTTTTAGAGACACGAGTGAGTCTCAGGGCATCAGTGGGACTGATTTTTCACCTAAGGGACCAGACAAGCACCAATGCAAAGTGACTGACACAATGACAGTTTTTTTTTTTTTGTTGTTGTTGTATCCTAAACCTATAGTTTCACAGCAGCATGAACCTGCCACCTTCTGTCAAAAGGTTCATGTTGCATTATGGTCACAGTACACTACCAGACAAAAGTTGTTGCACACACTATGGTTTTCTACATTATCAATGTTACTCAGATAATTTTCACAAAATTCTAGATACTCAATATTCATTGCTAAAAAAATGACATTCACGTTCAGCATTCTTTGAATACCTTTATTAGTAAGAAAATTGGTCATATCTTTGGTTCATCAAAGTAGCCTCCTCTAGCCGCTACAACAGCAGAGCAAATTTGAGGCGTTCTTTCAAGGTGACATTAAATATTGCTCTATAAGTTCTTTCCAACACTCCTGAGGCGTGGTTTATGGTTATTATGGTTATTATGGTTTATTATGTTATAGTATTCGTAACTCTCCTTTGGGCTGGAGTTGAACTTTGTGGTTTGCAAAGAAAAATTACAACATTTGCATATACACTTGTGTCTAGAATTTTTTTTTTGTAAAAATTCTGTGAGTAACATTGATAATGTAGGAAATCTTAGTGTGTGCAAAAACTTTGACTGGTAGTGTATAGGATTTACCTGTGACTTAATATTGTTTGATAAAGGGTCGTGCTTAGACGAGATGCAGCATCATTGCTGTTGCATGATAAAACAGGCCACTTGATTCATCACTAATCATTTTGGCCCCACAGCACCTGACCAAGGGCCTGGGGAGCAATGAGTGACTGATGTTCCATAAACCGCCATTTGATTATAATCTGGTGCCTCAGTGCAAGTTTTAACTGTATAAGTGGCAAACTGGACCCTACCTCCAGAAGTGTGTGTGTGTGTGTGTGTGGGGGGGGGTGATGGGGAGTGCCCCATGCGTAGGTGTGACACACATTTCTAGGATGATAAAATGGGCACCGGGCCCCTCTGAGCAGGGCAGACAACCCTTAGAGGTTCCCTTGACTGACAGGCACAGACATCTCTGGGGCTGCTTTATTCACACTGCCTAATGACGGCTGGTCCACAGTTATGCCTTGAGGAACTCATCTCCCTGTAGATCCGTTGCCTCTGTCAGACTCAATCTGGCTGTATGTGCCGGTGCCCTCCTGGCATGCGATGACTAAGCCACGGTTAGCCCAGCCTGTGCTTACATAATGGCTTGCATAAATAAGTGGGAGGTGAATGTTAATGTGCCGTGTTGTAATATAGGCTCATTTCTGTACAAGGGTGCGAGGTACCTGGCATCAGTAAATCAAAGGTGGGTGGTGTTGAGGTGCTTTTTGTGAGAGACCACGAGTGCTCCTTTGTGTGTGCGTGCTTGTGGGACTCGACAAAGTGACTCCGATGTCCTGTGAGGCTTATACAGTAGATGCTGGCATGGGCTTGTTTTTTTTGCATTTGTCATTCCAATCCCTGGACCAGCCAGGCTGGCCATTAGAATGGCGATACCTACAGAGGGACTTATTTGGAGAGTGGTAGCTTTCTGTAAAGACAAGGAACGTTGTGGGAATAGAAATGTGGTGTGATCAGATGAGATGGATGTACTTCCTTTTCAAATACTCGCTGTATTCAGGTACTAAATAGGCAGTCCTCTTGTTTTGAGACAGCTTGGCCTTGTATCTCTGCACTGCTGATGAGTTGTGTAGAAAGGGGAACGTGTTTCCTCTTCTGATCATTTGCTCAATCTAAAGGGTAACAATGCAGATTCAGACAGGCTCTATTTGAATGTCACGTTGCTGGGTATCTGCTGCGTCTGCTGTCACATTCTGTCTCCATTGGCCTTACTTGTTGCTCATGTGCTTCAAAGACTCAGCTGTTGTCGTGGTTACCTGCTTTATGTTGGAGCCAGTAGGGGGCACAGCAGGATATCACCTCAGAGAGAATCATCACCTTCTGTTCAGTCAGTGGGCAGAGAGCACTTCTGGGGACTCTTTTATTGACATCTTTCTGACATGTGGGAGAAACCGTAAGCTGCAGTGGGTGTAGAAATGCATTGCCATGGGTCTGCCATATCACTGCATTGTGCTCTTGGGGTCAATGTATGCTCTACATTCCATAGCCTGGATGACATCCTCTCCATAACTTCCCTCAGAGTGCGGTGGTACACCTTTTGGCTTCAAAACTAGTCCAGTCTGTAGCTCTAGGCTCCTCTTCTGGATGAAGAGTCGCTGGTTCTTCCCAATATTCCTCCTATTCCTATGGTAACCTGGAGCTCTCTGTACCAGGGCTTCAGCCCTACTCATGCTTAAACCAACCACTCCATCACAAACATTAGTCTCCCAAGTTCATTCCTTGAGAAAAGAGATCATTTTGTTCCATTTTCTGGAGGTGTAAATGAATCTGTTTCCTAATAAGTAAGGTACAAGTTAGCTGTAACTACAGAGGGAGAGAACATTCATCATCGGATGACTGGCGCATTTAACAGGACGTCTTTTAGGTAAGGTTATGAGGGTATTCACACTGGTGCTGTGGGGGGAACCGATGGCTATTGTGATGGGGGATGCAGCTGCGCATTTCCGTTAAAATATTAAGCAGGCCTAAATAATCATGCAGAATGAGCATATGTGAAAGGCAGTTATGCTCGGTTATGCTGATTATGCCTTTGTAATAGGCTTCTTTTCAATATTTTACACATAGGGCATTTTTATGTCTCTGTCGTATTTTGACAGACCAAGCACCCAGGATTGAAAACTGGTCCTTATCATTAGTAATTTCATTGAAACTTGTCCATATCCTGTGTGTGAAAGTGCTCATGGGTTATGGAACGTTTTTAAAGGGTGATTTTGTAGTTTGAGTAAATCTTTGTCGTAATTCAGTGATACAACTAGAGAAAAGTGCATCGCCAAGTGGCCTCAGTCCTCAGCCCTCCTGTTATTTTGGCTCACCTAGGATCAGAGCAGCGGCTGCCTGTGTATGTCGAGCTGAAAAAGACGCTGCCCTACATTCTTTTTGCCTCTAAGTAACGTTTTAAGAACCCTGACAAAATCTTGGCTTAAACAGGATTTAAGAATCTGTATATGCAGTGATTACTTTTTTCGGTATCTGAATATATTTTTCCAAATGCGAAATGCAAAATTGTGCATTAATGATCCCTGTAGCATTTTGTTTTTCTTATGCCTTTTCTTTGTTTTAATTGTGGAAATGAATCCTAGGGTGTTTAACTCCAGCTGGTTTTTGCGTATATTGGGCATGAGCAGAGTGGTAGACAGGCCCAGCGGAGTCTCTTCTCGGGTCCTTCAGCCCCCGTGTCTCTGACCTTGTACATATTACCGTTTAATCCTGCCCTTTGCTGCCAGGCCTCTCAGACACATCCAAATTCAGCAATGATGTTTTGCTGGCATCTGTTTCAGTTGGAAATTGCCCCAAAGTAACCCAAAGATTTGCTCTGTGGTGCATGGTTATAATCTTCCTAACTCTACAAGCTTCCTGTTATTTCCTGCAGGCTTCAATTTCCATTATTTGCTGTCACATTGGTTTCACATTAGGTTATTTAGTACAGGAAGATGTTATAATACGGTTTGTAAAATGTGTTAGTTATCAATATTTTGAGCACTTTTTTTTAAACTAAGAAATGAATTGTTAATATTCTTTGACAGACCACAAAAAGTGCAGAATTTTGTTTGTATTAGCTCTCAAGCTCATTAACATGAAATTTAGATTTGCGTTGTATAAGTGTGTTATTGTGAAGTGTGCCCTGCCAATGGACTGGCATCCCATCCAGCGTGAACCTCAGCTCTGCTATATGCCACCTAACCCCCTGCGACGTTGACCAGGATAAGAGGATCGAAGCTGGATGTAATGTAACATGTTTGTCTATAGGAAAACGTAGTAGTTTTCCTATAACAGTTCAACATTGTTCTGTCTTGAGTGTGTGAGGCCTGACTCACAGTAATCATGAGTTTGCTAAAACACTTAATTTTATGCTATTTATTTTAATCTATTGAAGAAATTTTTAAATGGGATGCAAAGGTGAAGCCTGACTCAGAGGTTATTCCAAGAGCATGATGCAAAGTCCACTGAAGAAATTTGGCTAATGTCACTTAGGTCAGAATGGCACCTGCCAAATTTCTATAAACTTTTTTTTTTACTGTCAACCAGTAGTTAAAGCAGGACTTGACCCCTGTTTAAAATTAACATTTAGCTCTTTTTCTGATGAAAGTGGTAGCAAGTGCTGTCGTAATCTGCAGGTTAAAATGGAAAACTGTTAATGTTGTTTTCATTGTTAATGCATCTTTTGTCCTTCAGTAACTTTAGTTTTGTGTGTCACTATGGACACAAACAGCTACTGATGGGTGGTTTTGTAAAATGGGGGGGGGGGGGTCATCCCCTCCTCTTTCAACATTGAGGTCAAGCAAACTTTCTGTAAATATTAAGGAACATTTTCCATTAGGAAATGCTGGAGGAATGCTGGACTATGTGAAGTGCTTTGTGACAGTGCTTCGTGTTAAAAGCGCTATATAAATAAAATTGAATTGAAAGTGGGAGTGAAGAAGGATAAAATACAGCTTGATAATACAATAACAATGCTGTAAACAACTGCATTTTAATATTTGGTTCGATATGAATTAAGGATATTAACCAACTCTACTGTTCCAAACAGGTCAATATCCTTTAGTAAGGAAATGCCTGTACTTACAGGACCCTCCAGAGTGCTTTGCTGCCCTGATGAGATAGCAGCAGTTATGTGGGTCTAGGTGAATGGGGAAAGTCAGGAAATGATGGGTGTGGTATTTGGTGTGGCAGGTGGGGTAGGGAGGAAGCTGAATATGTTAACCACACGGCATGGCGTTGTGTGCCAAATGCGTCTGCAGTTTTGGCCGCCATTCTCCTGAATGGCACCTGTTTAAGGGGGCCTGGCCGTCAGGCATGTAGTACTGCGGTCACGGGGGTGAGAGAAAGGTCCAGGTTGAGGATCTGAGCAAGTAATGGACTAGCCTGGGGAACAGGGGTTTCCCCCAAAGATTGAGTGTGAATCCAGCCATGATCATTGTGAGTGTACCATGGGACCCCCATTCTGATCCCAGCAAACTGAAAAGCTGCATTGCTTTGTGACACCCCCCTGAAATGCTGTATGTCAGTATAGAGACTGCTGGGTCTCCAGCATAGGGGGTGTGGCTCTGAGGTAAACTGACTGTGGTTGTATTTCACATTTTTAAAGGCTGTTTTGGTGAGGTCTGTTGGGCCTTTCTTCAGTGTGGGTCTCCACTGATTTGCTCTATATAGCCAAGTCTAAAATTAGCACGCCCTGTCTGGCGGGAGGAATTCTCACCGCACACAGCCCTGCTTTTTGTACATTGTTGTACATTTTCAGCTAACATTTCAAAAGCTAAATGGCAATTTTTAAGGAAGTTTTTGTCCTTCAAAGTGCAGCATCTGATCTCGGGGGAATTCCTGTTCTGCGCTAACCTGTGAGTGAAATGGCAGATTTACGGGGGGGTTGTGTAAGGCAGCAGCTCCATTGAATCAGACGTGATTCCTTAGGGAACCTGTAGGTCGTCCAGAGAGGTTTATTCAGCTTAGTTCCCACCCCCCTATGCTGCATGTTCTCCACCTCCTCTAAGGCCTGTTTAACCTGAGCTAAAGAGCCGCTCTGACATTTCGGCTTCTGGGATGACGCTAGTTCTTCTGCCCTAATTCCTCAGCCTTCTAGGGGGTGTCGCTATAGGTTAGTCTGACTTTTCTTAGTTTTGTTGTGTCATCGGTTCGATGGCGGTGCATTTGGCCTCCTGTTGGTGCCACTTCCTAGCACAGGGTTTTAAGCGGCGAGACTGCACTCTGTCGTGCAGCACAATGGCAGCCAGCTGTGGACCTCCCCGCAGCTTGGAGAGCAGTCTGTCAGTGGAGTTTGTGGAGCAAGCTGCAGTTTCTCAGCATTATTGGATGTTGTTTTTCATCCATCTTGACGTGTTTGACACTCATGGTGGTCGACCTGTTAATGTTACTGTTTCTCTTTATTGAGTAAGCTTCCAAGAACAGACCACCTTGACCCTCAAAGCGTACTGCTAAGAATTTATAGGTCAACATATGCATATAGTTTTGAAGAAGTTTAGCAAATGATATGAAGAGCTGGAGTAGTTTTCCCAAATGCTTCAGCTTTGTTTGTAAGATGAATCATCTTCATTGTAATCTTTGAGCTGTGACTCGTGCCGATTGCCTGTCCCTTTATTGTGAGTGTTGTGCTGCCTTCACGGTGGTGACTGTCTCCCGTGTCCAAGCTGTTCTGAATTGTAGCTCAGGTAACCTGCGTATAGCTTATTTTAGCTTTGCCAGTCAGAGTGGATTGGGTTATCAAAATCACTCAAACACTTCAGGTTGGGCTCCCGGTTTAAAGGTACAGTATCAAGGCCCCTTGTAGGATCAGAACACTTTTGTTCTCAAGGTCTAGGTTCTTCACTCATATGCAGCACATTGCAATGAGCATTGTAAGTGCTAGTCCATCAGTGTGCCCTGTGCCAGGGGGGTCCCAGCTCTCAGCTGAGGAGTGTTTGTACACCATGGGAGGCAGAGTAGCTGCGTGGGGGGTGGGAAGCTTGTTCCATGAGAACACACGTGCTGTAAGCAGGGATGCCGTGACGGTAGTTTACAGAGCATGAAATGGGGGGGCTTTCTATAGAATAGTCAGTGGCTTGTAACACAACTGTGAGAAATGGATTTGTTTGTATAGTACAAATTGGGAGATGTTGTAGTGCTGCTTAAATGAAGCTAAATGGTGATTAGGTATTGCCAGCTTTTTAAGAACTGGGTAGCTGTACATTCTTCCATGCCTCCTTCTCAGAAAGCCAACAGGTAGAGAAAGACAAGTGGTGGCCCCTCGCAGGTTTGCTCTTGACTGGGGCAGGCATTTGTCACCTCATTAACGGCCCCTGTGTCAGCATTTTTACCCCGAGGTAGATGGCTGGAATGCCAGGGGAGGAAAGGCTATGGGCTTAAAATAACTGCCAGGCACCCAGAAGAGGCCATTCATTTCCCTGCCATTGATGGAGGTGGTGGTAGAACGGCCTTGCTAATCACAGGGACATTGCTTCATGAAGCACATTGAGATGCTAGGTGGCCTCATTATAAACATGCACTGGGCCGGCAAAGTTGCTGGCTTAATTTCTCTCTGCTAGAACACTGAATAGTTAAATACTTAATTAGTGCTCAGACATGACTTGATTGTCGCTTCTTAGTAATTCTAACGAGTACATGCAGTGCTGTATCCTGTGTTCTCAGGGTTCCTTACGACTGCTTTCCAAACCATATCTGTTCTGACTGTAAGGCCCTCCTGGGACCCTCGTGGTTGTTTGCAGCTAAGCCTGACGGTCGTGATGAGTAACATGGCACGCTCACCCATAGACCCAGCCCTTGCCAGCCACCGCATGCTTCTAGGAGTCTGTCTAAGGGTCCCTCCTTTGGATTATCACCAACGACGGGCTGGTGTCCCTTCTGTATGCCAGAATTTGACTCCTGATCAGAGCAGGCAACTGTGCTGTTGTTTTGGGCAAGGGGAGCCACGTTGCTGAAAGTGGGCCAGAAATGAGAGTCAGGTGAAGGAACAGCCTTCAGATGTCAGAATAATTTTGGGTTCTACTGCCTGGCTAGATGAAGAGGGGGTACATACATAAGGGTAATATGAATCCTGACACAGCTCAGCTGTAAGCAGCTTACCACAAGTCCTAAGCCTGCTGTGATTAATACGCTGTGGGAAAGGCTGTATGGCCTAATAAGTTAAATGTCAGCACTTCACATCTCTAGTATTTGGGGGAGGCGTGAATGAGGTTCTGATTTCTCTTACTGTCCAAGGAACGAGGCACAGACAGAACTCCTCAGTACAGTCTGACAGTCACCTGACCCTCCTTCACCCATGAGCGATGGCCTGGACCCTCCTCTCTCACACTGTCATTTCCCCATGAGAGTAGTTCCTGACCTAATGGCTGATTCGTCCACCTGCTGTCACTGATGTCACTGCACTTTTGTAACACGGTAGAACAGCTCAGAAAGAACAGAGGGACAGTCATTTCCCAGCATTATCGGCTGTCTGTTGGGCAGTGGCTCTGTCTGAGTGGCCTTGCCTGACGTCACAGAGCCAGGTGTCATGATATAGCTCTGTTCTGCACTCACCGGAGATGCCTGTGTACAAAGACTTCCACTAAAGATGGTACTAGCATCTCACAGAGTGTCATCCTCATATCAGACAACTTAATGTGCTTTGTATTTAGCCAGGTGTGCAAATAACCCCATTCTGTAACAGTTTAAATAGCAAAATGAGGTACTGTACTTTTCTGGAATTTATAGATTTGGTAATTATTTGACCAATTTCACATTTTCTTTTTTTCAGACCTTTAAAGTGAAAAATGTTCTTTCCCATGCAAAAGTTTAAAAAAAACAAATGTGATATTTCACGCTGTTCAGTAATATTCTAAAACCAGTTGCGCATTTGCTAATCAAGTTTTAAAAAAAAAAAAAAAAAACAAACTGAGTGACATGTTAGTTATTTGAAGTAAATTTGCCAGGTTTCACTTGTGTTTTTAATGCAGGCTGCACTTCTAAATGCTTTGAAGTGCCCTTTCAATAGAAGGTCGAGATGCAAAGACCTGCCGAAAGGCAGACAGTCTTCCCAGCTGCCTTGTTTTCTACTTTGCCCCTCTATCATGTCAGCTGCCCAAGATTACTCTGCTAACATTGCGTCTTTATTTTCCAGCCTGATCCAAAATAGAGTGTCATTCAGAGCTCTCCACTGCTTGGATTGATGTCACCTTCTCTCCTGGGGGGTGGTCTCTTTTTGGAGAATTGTGCAATGGCCATATATATGCGATTAAAAAGTCAGTCTTCGTTGAAACATCATCCTAAACTAACCAAAATAACTGTGAGTACTGGTGAAACTGCTTCAGGGGTAGATGTTAAATTGATCATTATGGGAACAAAACCCACATTACACATATAGCTACATGTGTACGAACGTGCACACTCTTACCTGCCTCATTATTAGGTATACTTAGCTAATACTGGGTATAACTCATTTTTGAGTCCAGAACCACTTTGAGTCGATGAGTTGTCTAATGCCTTTCTCTACCCATTTAAGGTGTTATTCTTGCACTTGTGGCCTTCCTGTTAACTTTAATGAGTCTGGCTATTCTCCTCTGACCTCACTCATTAACAAGGTGTTTTCATCTACAGAACTGCCATTGACTGGATGTTTTTTGTTTATTACATTATCAGACAATCTCTAGACACTCTAGTGTGAGAAAATCCCAGGAATATGGCTGTTTCGGAGATGCTGAGACTACCACATCAGGCAGCAAGAATTGCACCATGTTCAAAATCACCTGGCTCATGTGCCTTAGCTGTTTTAATGCTTAGTTGAACAGTAACTCAATCTCATGACCCTGTCTGCATGCTGCATGATTCGCTGTTTGGTTTAACAAGCAGGTGTAGCTGAGTGCATGTATGCTTTAAATACATACACTTCTGAAGTTAAAGTCACTTATAAGCACAAGTGAGATAGTGGAATTTATAAAACATGTATTACCTCTGTACTGTGACCTTGGATTGAAGAGGTGTCACTTCAAAGCCATCGTAAAGCACGGATGTGTCAGACTATGGTATTTAGCAGGTAGAGGAATTTTCTTTCAGTTCATTGGGCCCATTTGTTACCCTGTGTGCATTCTGTTGTTTTAAACATGAAGTGTTTACATCTAATTGTATTTGCAATGGGCTGTCTGAATGACTGACTATGAAATATGTGAGTGTTAAGTAGTAAGGTGGTTTTATTCAGTTTGCTACTTATTGCTTTATTAAAACGGGGTAAGAAATTGACTATGATAAATCCTTGTCAGCCAGGGAGGAATCTGCATTTAAGGAGATTCCAGCTAAGTCAGGTCCCTTTTGTCCCACCCACATTCCGTTTAGCAAAATGAGCTTGGGTGGTGAGTACTGATTGTATGAGCAGCAGTGTCCCCTCCCACCACATGACAGGTCATTATCCCACTTTAAAACAGAGGTTTCTTCTTATACCCTCCTTCTGGAGAGGCTTCCGGTCATAAATCAGTTTTATTGGCCTGACTCACTGTACTAAACTCCAGCAGCCGAGCTTCTCTTAAAAGAGCACTTTAACTGAACTGACCTGTTCTGCTGGATGTTTAGTGACCACAAACACATACCAGGGGACATATAATGTATCAGTTCTTTTGCCAAGGATTTGCATTATAAATGTCTTTACAAGGGAAACCCTTTCAAGAGCAGAGCATTACACATGCATATGAACTGCTTAATATCCTGCACTGATTTATTTAGTTTTGTTTGCTTTGACCATAATCCATATTCCAGTGACTTCTGTTACCAAGGTAGTTGTTTCATTAATGATGCTTAATGAGGATTTGGGGTTAACAAAGCTGCAATCATTTTAGCTCAGTCTTGTAGCAGATTGTTGAGTACAGAGTTGCACCTTTCCTCCATCCTAAATCCCTATTGCTTTCTAAGAAAGCTGTAACTCAAGGAGGAGGTTAGCCAGGTTTATTAGAAGAAAGAAGCACAACCTGACCTCAGTTCAGAATGGCAGGTCAAACAGCCATTTAAGTGGTGAATCCTGTGTGGGATGCTGCTGCAAATACCTCAAGGTATGCCCCCCCCCCCCCCCGACAATTATGTGCTACCTTCTGTCCTAAACATTCATATTTTTACTTTTGTACCAGCGAACCTCTGGATGTAACAGGAAATCAGCATAGGATGTTGAGAGAAATCAGCACATTTATGATTACGGAAATCGGACTGAGATGGTCGTTTACTGGTAGAAATAAACCCACATTTGTCTGGGAGTCATATAATCTGTGGACTTAACCCTGGACTGGGTTGTGTACTGCCTTTAGCTGCATGGTAAGCTATTAATCTGCAGTGTCACATTTCATGCATTTTTAGAACTCAGTTTCTTCTTTCTTCTTTAGGTAGCATTTGTTAGCTTGTCGTGTGAGGGATGATACACATACTGGATTTCACTGCTATACGGATGGATACTCCTCTGTAACACCAGCCCATCTCTCAGTCCACTTTTTTTTTTGATGCCCATCTTTTTCACGTTAGCCTTAATCCCCTTTGGATCTGTCAAGGTTTTCTACCACTCCAAAGAGTCTGACACTGAAGGTGTGTCCATGTTAAGGATCCGCACCACCCGTGTACCCTCGGGCAAATTCCTCACATCGCTGAATGATGCAACCGTCACCTTCTGTGTACGTCATGTGGGCTTCTGTGGCTGGGGGATGGAGGTGGAGAACTCTCTCCACTGTAATTTACAATTACAACTGCAGGTGGGGGGAGAGTGCAAAACAAATGTCAAGAGGAGCTGGCTGGGAGGAGCCAGCTAATAATTAAGTATAAAATGCAGAGAATGTGAACCTGCCCTTGAATTGGCTCGTTACATCAGCCATGCGCTTAAGCAGAGTGCCACAGAAAAGCTGCCTTTGTGGCTTAAAGTCCGAGGCTGCCGTGGAAACAAACCAGGGCAAGTTGTGGCCTTCCTGTTAATAGCTTTATCTTCTCGGTATTAGGAGGTGCTTTGCCGCCGCCGTGTTCCCAGAATAGCTGGCGTCCCATTCCTTGCCACTTGACTTGAGTTCTTTGCTCCGGTTGACACAGTTGCACCTACGTGTGCCACGCCGAGCTGTTTGAGTCCAACTTGAGCTGGGGGCCATGTCCGAATGGGGCGATGGACAGACACAGTCACAGACACAGGGCTCCTGGACCTGAGAGGAGCCCGAAGCAGGCAGCAAGTCGTAACTGTTCAAAGCCCAGAAAAGCTGGCTTAGTCGCTTCATAGTTACGTAAAGCATTTAAGTGCCTCTTTAAAGCAGTCTGCTCTTTATTTAACTTTTATTTATTTTTCTATTTTTAATCGTACTTTCAGACACAGCATCGGTGTAACAGAAAGGTGCCGTTCTGGTCCACATGTGGCTATGTGATCCAGAGGAGGGTCCTTTTTGCAAGTTTTCTGGGACTGAAAATGCTTTTAATGCAGCAGTTTGGGGTTTTTGAACATAGGTGCAATGCTGATTGAATAACTATAGTTTAGCTATGTTGTAAATATTTTTTGGGTGGTTTTAAAATGGCTTGCAAGCCTAATGAGTACAATTTCTTATGACTAAGTAAAAACTTTCTAGTGAATGTTCAGTCTCCTTTAGGAAAGTTTTGCTAGCTACTTCAGCCTGGTTACAAGTTAGTCCTCTCTAGAAAGTGTTAAACAATATACGTATTTTCACTTTGGTAAAAATAGTTTTGAACCTTCAGGCAGTGATTTAGTTCAGCCAGTCAGATTTACATAATATTTTTTCTATAGATTTGGCTTTTTTATTTTTTTTGCTTGTTCTGTGGCAATGATTTAGATTTTGCTTTTAATTGCAATACTGTTGAAGCCTTATGCAGAACATAAAATGTTCTGCTGGTGGGGTTTAGATTATGCATGATTCACAAAATGTTTTTAAAGAAGCTAAAAGTGTTATTCATCAAGGTATCATTCAATTGATCAAAATATAGTGGAAAACATTATTACAACTAACCAATTTAGTTTATCTAGTTTCTCAAGATATTCAGCTGACTTTGGTGCTGTTAAGATGGAAGATTTATACACTGAAGTAGCAAGGTTACCACTCCATAGTACAACAGCATGTCATCCACTGAGGACCACGCCTGATTAGTGCCAATGTCATCGTGCAGCAGCACAGTGATCTGAAGCATATCTCTTAGATGGGGAAGAAGCAGTCAGCAGGAGTGCTCTCTTTCATGGATTGGTCAATATAGTCACCTGACCTAAATCTCACTGAGCTTTTGTGGGAACAGCTTTGTTGTAAGGTCCATGTGAAGTGCCCTACAAGCCAATAACACCTTTGGGAAGTGCTACAGGAAGCCTGGGGAGAAACTTCACTTGAATATCTTGTGAAAATGACAACTAGAATGTCTGAATCCTGCAGAGTTGCCATTGCTGCGCATGGAGGACTCTTCGATTGAATAGGAAATCTTGCTTATTTTTTTCTTTATGAAGTTGGTTTGACTGTATATTACATGTTTTAATCAATTTAATAAGTTTAATAACATTGCTTCTTTCTAAAACACAAAACATTCTTTAGGATTACAAACTTTTGCACGTGTGTGGGGGGGGGGATTCCCCTTCCATTGTGGCTGTCTGGGCATGTGTGTTTAGCTGCTCCCTCTGGCCTTTGTACGATGGAGGAATGCTGTCCCTGTCCTAGATGGATCAGTTCTCCTCATTCTGCACATCTCTTAGGTCACCCCGGATTGACCTTCATGATAGAGGAACTCTGTCCCCGTCCTAGATGGATCAGCTCTCCTCCTTCTGCACATCCCGTCCAAGCTCACCCCGGATTGACCTTCAGCTGTCAGTCACATCACTTTGCCCCAACGTTCTGTGGGGAATGTAAAAACAGTGATTAAAATATTCCCTTGATGGGCAGTTTGAAAATCAAGAACTATTTTAGCAGTTTTTTGGCAATTATTTGATAAAAAGTTGCCCCAGTTTTGAGTGTGTCACACTTTGGGCCATTAAGCAGGAGAATCTGATAAAAGAGTTTGGGTCCGAGTTCTCTTGGGGGTGTGTGAATTCGTTCACCCATGAGTTGACCTGTGGCCAACTCTAGTTCAATATCCCTAGAGCTCTGTGTGGGTCTTGGGGTAGGGGATTGGCTTGACTGAATGCTTTGCTGTCATTGAGGAGTGTCATAATGCCAGCGGCCCACAATGTCTCATGGGTTCGTGACTACCTGACATCCCTGCTGCCATCTCCTCAGTTGGCTGTTCTTGCTTTTTAACATACAAGTGAAAAGATTTCCCGTAGGGACGTGCATAATGTTAGAGTAACAGCCACTCCACATTAGTTATGCACATCTTTGTAAACAAGCAGTTTAAAGGTGGCTCTCCCGTCTCTCAGCCCTGCTTCAGGACTGAATGAGTAAAAGTTGAATGCAAGCCCAGACCTGGTTGTTAGCAGCAGGCCCTGTGTGTTTATTTGGGCCTGTAAAGCAGGCTGCCCAGCCCGACCATCTTAAGCTAAAGCTGAGCCACGTAAGGCAGTGAAGTGTAAGTTAATTTTAATTAGCACTGATGCTACTCCTACTCCAACCACTAATTACTCTTATAATGGGAAAACGGCAATTACAATTTCTAATTTTGCAGTACAGCAGTAGACTGATCAAAGGCGTGTGACCAGACAGGAGTGTTTGTGTGGTGTTTTTTTTTTTTTTTTTTTTTTTTTTTGATGGCACCTCTTAGTATGCGTCTACACTGCTGCTGTTTTAATAATGAAGGGGATCTCCTGTAATTGAGCACGAGCGGCTTGGCCGTTCAGCAGCCGAGCGCCTGCCATTCCATCTTTCACATATACCAGTTGGTGTCTCTTGGGTGGAATGGCAGTGGGTTTTGATCTGGCCGCGGTTTCCTCTGCTGTCTTTACCTTGCGTGGGCATGAAGTGAAGGGAAAGCCAAAGTCCTCCTAACTGACTTAAAGGCTTTCTCAGCAGGTTTCCCTGGTCTCTGATCCAGCAGTCTAGTGTGTTACAACTAAAAGGAGGAACTCCATTTGAGTTTTTCTTCAAGCCCTCGTGGTGCTCTTAAAATCAGTGTTCAGACACCACATACTGTGACTTAGTAAGTCTTGGGGTCCCTCTGTTTAATACAAAGCCTTGAAATTGTGCAGCATGCTTTTGCCATTGTGTGGTGGGGGTTCTCAGTCAGGCCTGCTGGGCTGACATGCTGACTCTGAGTTGGGGCTGTCAGTTCAGTGAAGTGTCCGGACTGAAGATCCTGGATGGTTATGTAATAATGGTGCAACTTCAGGGCAGTCGGGTCAGCCATATTGGGCCGATGGTCACTTTCACTGGGAAGCTGGCAGATGGCTTATTTAGTTTTATTTTTGGTGACAGGAAGGAGTCCATCACCGTAGCAACTGATCGCTCACCCTCGTTGTGTCCACTCAGTCAGCGTGTCATCTGAGCAACCATGTCACCCTGTCGGCTCCTCGGCTACTAAACAGTGATGACATTTACGATGCCTCCACTTTCCACAATACCGTGTCCGTAAAGTCGGTATTCAATTGATGTGATCTTAACAGTGATTTCTTATATAACAACCATTCTGTAAAATTTCATACCAATTGCTTCCAGCTCATTTAGTCTGTCTGACTTTTGTTAAAAGGCTATTGTTGGTCAGTGGCAAGGCCTTGTGATCCTCCTCCCTTCCCAGCAGGAGGCACTGTCTTTGTCACACGTATTCTGACTGCAGGTTCTGTCTGTGTCACTGTAGGCCCAGATAGCCTTCCTGCAGGGTGAGCGGAAGGGTCAGGAGAACCTGAAGAAGGACTTGGTGAGGAGGATCAAGATGCTGGAGTATGCGCTCAAGCAAGAAAGGTAAGCACTGTGTCTGCTTGTAAGGTCCGGCAACACCCTGATCAGCACATTGCCCTCAGGAGCTGAACATTGGGTACAGTTAGGTGACCCTCACCTCACCAGAACACCCTCCTCTGTCCTCCCCAGCTAAAGTGCTAAACTAATTATCAGTTTGACAGGTCTACCCACACTGCATGAACTACTGATTGTGGCTGAGGGATGTTCACACTTAGTTTACGCGGGCCTTGTGGTGTGGGGTGCATGGATGCGAGTGTGAAGAACAGATTGTTCCCATCAGTCATTTCATTGCACTGGTTTGCTTTTCCCTCTCCCACTCACTGAGTCACTCTCTGGGTTCTGCACATGATTATTTTTATACGGCCGTGAGGTGCAGAATTTCTTCACAGAAACACTACGCTGGAGTTTGAAGTGACACCTTTGCCATCTCTGCCATGCAGAGATGCGCAAAAATATGGTAATCCCTGCTACCCTGGAGTCTCGCGTTCACTCCCCGTTTCGGATTCAATTCAGGACATGGCTTTGCATGGCGTCACTGACTCTGCTACATACGCAAAGTCAACGTTGTGTGGTATGTAAGGCTCAGGTGCTCGTGGCCAACTCCAGACCTCTGGTTATCACAGTTTGGGCTACGCCTCACCTTTGGGCATCTCCCAGCATCTGGGTGATTCTTACAGGGATACTGTGGAGATGCCATACTGTCTCTGCTCAAATGCTTGATGCACTGGCCATTGCAAGATAGAAGTACGATTTGGCCCAGACTGTCCCAGGCAGATGAATGCTTTGAGGCACATGATGCAACTGATGCTTGGTGCAAACTCTACATAGAAACACACACACGCACACCCACCCCCCAAGCTGGATGTGCCAGGACCTTCCAGACTAGCATGAGGACCCAAGCCTTCCAGCTGAACCTCACATTGAACCCACGCCGCTTGGCCAGTGAGGTGCTGTCACATAGCTCCTGCTAGTGCTGGTGGCATTGGTAACCTTCTGCTCCGGTCAGGGTGTCGTGTAGGGAATCTGCATCTGTGGTCAAGATCCAGACTTGTCGGACCCGATGACTTCCAGGCTCTGGAGCGTCCCCACCCCACACTTGGGCTTTCCTCCATCGTCTGTTTAGAAGGGAAAAAGTGTTTCCAGTTTAATTTTCACAATCCATCAACTATTTTTAGGTTCTGGGTCCAAAATTTCCTTAAGGGACCAATGTCTGATTCCCCCTCCAGATAAGCGGCGACAGACCAGTGCATTCAGTTCTAACCGGCAAACCCGAGCAAGTACGGGCAAGCGTCACACGGAAACAGATTCCCCTCCATGTGTGACGGCAGATTCCTGCATCGAACCTGCTGCTGTCCCACATGTGTCCTGGCTGGATTTATTCCAGATGGGAATGCAGTCAGCCAAATAAACATAATAAGTATCATTAACATTAGTAACATAGCTCAGTTTAAAAGTGTCTGATACTTTTAAAGGTTAAAGGTCTAATAGCGCCGGTTATGCACTTATGTGTGTATGCATATATAATAAAACAAAGAATTTAAGTATTATTGATGTAGATTTAAAAACCCCAACTCGGAAAAATTAGGAATGGTATGTAAATGGCAATTTAAAATAGTGATTTCTAAATTCACTTTGATTTGTAATCCATCACAAACAGTATAAGCACAAGACATCTAATGTTTAGTCTGGTCAGCTTCATTTTTTGTAAATATACATCCATTCTCACTATTGAGGTATCCAAAAAAAGTGATACTACAGAATTTACCACTTTGTAACACTGTCTTCCCTTCTCACAACACCTACTGTACATGTTTAAGTACTGAAGACACCAATTTATTGAAAGTTTCAGACATAATTTTGCCCCAGCCTTCCTGCAAGCTAGTTTTAAACTATGCAACAATATGGGCTGTGGGTTGTGGCATTTGCCGTTTCAAAATGCACCGCACCTTATTAATAGGTGACAGGTCAGGACTGCAGGCAGGCCAGTCGAGCACCAGCACCCTCTTGCTATGCAGCCAAGCCTTTCTAATGTGTGTAGAATGAGGTTTTGCATTATTTTACTGAAATATGCATGGGCGTCTATGGAAAATATGTTGTCTTGGAGGTAGCATATGTTGCCCCAGAATCTGTGTGTACTTTTTGGCATTAATGGTGCCTTCACAAAAGTGCAACTTACCCTTGCCCAGGGCACTGACACAACCCCATACCATGACAGACACTGGCTTGTGGACTTTTTGCTGGTAGTGGTTTGGATGGTCTTGTCCTTCTTTGGTCTGGAGGACACAACGTGCATTTTTACATAGTACAGTCGTAACCGGCATCTATGAATGTAACTACATATCGTGTTGCTTGATAAAGGTTTGCCAAAGTACTCCTGAGCCCACGTGGCTATATCATTTGTTGATAAATGGCAGTTCTCGGTGCAGTCCTGCCTAAGGCATTGGAGATCACGGCAGTCGATGTTTAGTTTTAGTTGTTTAGAATGTTTAGTAGCTGTTGCCCTTGCTCTTTACACATCAAAATTTTTCCAGATTCCTTGAATCTTTTAAATATTATGCACTGCTGAGGCTGAAATACCCAAATTCCATCCAGTCTGACTTTGAGAAACATTGCTTTGAAACATTTGAATGATTTTGTTCATGCATTTGTGGGCAAATTGGCAATCCTCAGCCCATCTTTGCTCCTAAAGGACTAGGCCTTACCTGCATGCAACTTATACCTAAGCCTGATTACAATCATCTGGTGAACATCATCTGTTTCAAGTTACATCATTACTATTTTTTTAAAACTCATTATTGGTCCTAAATCGCACCATCCCAACTTTAATTGGAATGCATTACAGGCCCTCAATGGGGAATGGATGTGTATTTACAAAAAATGAAGTTGATCCAACTAAGCATTGCAAGTAAAAATGAATTTATAAATCACTGCTTTGTTTTCATGTGCATTTTCCATACCATCCCAACTTTTTTAGGATGGTATTATGGCTAATAAGACAACATAAATACCTCATCTTATAGGTAACTGCATAGCTTAGTGGGTAAATTTGAGATTTCTATGAAGCTGTTCAGTTGTTTGTTTGCTCGCTCATTAATCTGGTACATGGAGAGACACTAGATGACAAACACAGATGTGACATTTCACATCTATGAGAAAACAAGCTGAAACAAGCCCAGAACAACAGCCTAGACACGTAATGGAATGTGCTTTTTCCATGCTGTCCGTCTGCCTTCACACATAAGGGAAGGTGCTGATCCAAGTATGGGAGAAATTACCACAGCAGAAAAGCATAGATCATAAAATTGGGAGATCTGAGTAGAATAGCAAGGTGTTGAGATAAAGATATTTAAATAAATGATTTCAGAATGTCATCCCCCAGAAAAAGGAGACGATTGAGCTAAGATGATCTGGATAGGAGATAAAACTACAGAGACAAGCAAGCAGATATTAAGGCAGAGGGGAGTGGAGAATCAGCATGATCACAGACTATTTCTGAAATCACATCTTGGATTGCAGAGCAGATGTTTTTACTATAGGAACTGTTTATCCTAATGTCTTCTGTTTAATAATATTTGCAGTTCTGAAGGAAAACATGTCAAACAGAAGTTGACGACACTGTAGCGTCACACAATGTGATCCCTATACTGGGGTGTCATTGAGATAACGGGAGCTCACCTGCAATCTCTAGCCAAGACGTAGTCAGGTTTACTGTAGGGGGTGCGTGCCGAGGGGTGGACTGAACAATTCCAGCCAGATGCCGAATTTTGTTTGACATGAAGAAAAACGCAGACTGCAGCTCAGCAAAGGGCAATGAATTCCCCTGTGACTGAGGGGCACTGGAATCAGATTTAATATGGAAGGACCTGTGGAGTATACCTGCCTGGCCATATGGCTGGTGCTGCTCTCAGCTTTCCTGTGGCTGCGTGTGCATCCATGATGGAGGGGGCGTCCTTGTTATCTCTGCCACTTTGCCGGCGCTTGCTGGTCTATGGTTCACACCTCTGCTTCCTGGGTCAGCTCAGGATTGATCATTTAAACAGCACAGCAGCAGTTCCAGTCTTTCATTTGGTGATGAAGTGTTCCAGGCAGTGCTGGCACAGACAAGTTATAAATGAAGTTGGCAAATATCCTCTAGGTTGTTTAATATACTTCCAGTGACACTAATGTCAATCAAGAGATGAATGTAAAAGTGCAGCAGATTTGATTTTATCAGTAAATAAAGGTGGAGTGTTGCTTGAATTTTATATGAATGTAATAATGAATGTTTTCTGTCAGGAAAACACTTTGGTAAATGTTGTAAATGCTGGAGGGCCAGTGGATTGAATGAAAATGGAGATATTTCTTAACCAACACTGACCCCCAGGGCTCAAAGGCTCCAGGGTTGGGGTCTTAATGTGTGTGGAGTCTACGTGGTCTCCCTTCGGTTCACTCCTGCACACTAAGAGTATGGAGTTTACCTGCTTGGAGAACAGTGTGTGCATCTGCATGCCCCCTTTAAAGGACTGGCATCCCTGTATTTTGCTCACCACAACCCTGCATTGAATGACCAGTTTCTGGCAATTAGTGGATGGATAAGTAGCCACAAGTAAGCTTATTGATGCTTTGGGTTGAATAGCAGGTAGGCCCTAGATTGATTATTTACTTTACTTTGCATCCCAGTGTCCATTTACTTGAGGCTGCTACTCTGAAAGGGTTTAATGCCATCATACCTGAGCTGGATGTGTAGGGCTGGTATGGGAGACATGAGGCTTTGAATGCTCAAGGGAGAGAGATTTCTGTTTTCTGTCAAGCACAATTTGGTTTCAACCATTTGGGAACCAGTATAGTCAATTTTAATTCCCTTTCGGAACTAGTTTTAGAGAAGCATTCCTTCAAAGCAGTGCGTTACCAGTTGGTCACGATTCATGTAATTGGAGAGCTTAATCAAAACCAAAATAAGACAAGTGCAATCGTATGCAGTATTCCCAAACTTCTCTGGCGGCACGATCCTGCTTTGTGACTAATAGTACAGGGCAGCCTGCAGTGGGTGCGTTATCATGGAAACACTAATGGAGTGTAAGACAGCCAGAGCGAGGCCTTTATTAAACAATCCATTTTCGTTGTCTCTCTTTCAGGGCCAAGTTCCACAAATTAAAGTACGGCACAGAGCTTAACCAAGGAGACGTCAAACCCCCCAGCTACGACTCTGGTAAGGCTGTCGTCACCATGCCAACCTGTCATCTGTTCCTGCCAGGCTCTTTGAATTCCTGGTCAAATTCAAATTTGTTCATGATGCAGGGCATCTCAGTAGTTTTGGCCATTTGAACTTTGACCTTCTATCTGATGTCTTAACTCTTCCTTCTAGCTCAGTGTCACCAGATTCTCTCTCTTTGTGTCTAGTGATAAAAATGTCCTCATTTAAGAATAGGAATTAATTCTTCATTGCCAATTGAAGCATTGTGTTTTGATTGATAATGATCTACCTGTGCCTTAGAAATAATGCCAAACCCCACAGCCCTATTTTTCATGGTTTCAGCGAGTTTCTCCAAGTACTGTCAGTGTGGATGCATGTGATTTTTGAGTTCCTTAAGTGATCATCAATCTTACCTATTCACCTGGGCAGTTTGATCTTTCTCTGCTTGAAAGGAAAAAGATCCTTCAAACCTACCCTGATCCTTCACTGACAACAGCAAACACAGTGAATCATTGGTGTTTTAATTTAATTGAACTTGTAGTGGTTTTTTTAAAGTATTGTCATGTAGTTGTGTCTTGCTAAAATATTTATGCATGTCTAAATGAATATTTCAGAATGGTAATGCAGTGCTTGGCACTTGATTGCCACTGTGATTTAATATAAAATCATTCAGCTATTTACATTTTCTGTCATTCTGTTTTTTGGTTGAGTTACTGTTCTTTTAATGACATGGGCACTGGAATGACCCCATGGCAGTTTGCATTAACTTGGTTATTGCCATCAGGAGTTTCACTTGTATGGTACAATAGAAGTGCCCTACTATTCCTGGGACCTCCTATCCCTTTGGCCAGAATTTTATGAGGCTTACATCTCATATTTGCTCTGCAAATACTGTGTTCCTAAAATCTGTATGCAGTGTTTCCTGAGCATTGTATGCACAACTAATTTTTTTCTGGCATTTACTAATTTCCAATGATTGGCAAGTAACACAGGGATGTTATGGCTCCCTGACCCTTATTTGGTGGCGTAGAGTGGTATATGTAAGCTAGCTAGAAAAACCTCTTAAAAGAGCAGTGGTGAGTAGTTCCTACCACTGGGTGGCTGTAGAAATGGAACAGGGTGTGGTGCTTGGAGATGGTTGGGGTGCAGACAGGTGTGGCAAGCGAGCATCATGGAAACAATACTTTAACTGGTCATTTGTACAGGCACATAGGAGCTCCTTAGTTTTCAAGTATCCCATCTTGTTCTCCACGACATACACGCACGCACGCACACACACACACATAGAGGAGAGTGAAGCTTGATGTAAGAGCACTTGAGCAGCTATTTATCCCGCAACCCTGAAACAGTTTATGGGTTTATGGGTATCAGTTTATATCCTCTGTTATCATGGAAATATCATTCCTGCACCACAATCGAAGAACCCCGGAAAACAACAGTACCTGGGTATTTTTCTTAGTTCATAAGAAACATTTGCTTGCCTTTGGATTCTGGTTTTAAAACAAGCTACTGGTATGGCATATAATGCAAATCACTGCAGTCTTTCACAGGGAAGTCTTTGCTTTCCAGTAGTCAAATATGTAATGAGCACAGTCAGCTCCAAATTAGCCATGAGCCATATCAGAATCAGAGTCAAATTTCAGCCACTTTAACCAACTCCACGGCCGCCGTCTCGTGGCTCTCCTTCTGAGTTGTTCTCTCTCCATGCTGTCCTGTTGTCTCAGTGGTTTGAAAGTATTTAGGGTCACTTTTAATGGCATCTTACTCCCTGGTTGGGTAGGATGTCCAACTTGTATCTGTGTGCCATTGCTAGGGTTCTGCAGCAGGTCTACGTTTGTGATTTGCCATTTCAGACAGTGACCTTCTCATTGCTGTCTGAGCCATCACCCCGCATTGAGATTGTGATGGAGTGATGAATCAGTGATGCTTGAACTTGTTGGGGTCTGCCAACCACTGAGAGCAGATCGTGTCTATCAATCTATCCCTCAGAGCAAAATCATCCTCATTCCAAGGCCCTTTTCTATGCCTGGCTTTATTGCACTTAATATTGTCATTTCCTTACTCACTCTCACTCTAAGTCAAAACACCGACCCTGGAGTTTTGCAGGAAATCCTGAACGTGGCTTTTTGGTCACGGGTCCAGGCCCCCGACCCCGGAAGGCTGTGGCGGAACCAGCTGGCACAGGGAGAACTCTGTTATGTAATGGTTTTTCCCTGTCTTCCAGATGATGGGAACGAGAACGAGAATGAGAATGATGTCCAAGGTCCTCTGAACAGCCAGCTGACCTGGAAGCAAGGGCGGCAGCTCCTCAGGCAGTGAGTACCCCTATGTTAGGGGGCCCCATTCTTCAACCAGCCAGGAGACTGAATAATGCCCCCCTCCCCATCTGGCCACACTCATTCCTGCCAGGCTAGACAATGGTCAGACTAGGTAAAGCTATGTATTTGATAGTCAGCCGTCCTACCCATCCATCATTCCCTTTGCAAAATTGTACTTTTTTTCTTTGGACTGTGTCAGACTGGACTGTGTCAGACTTGGACTGTGTCCTCCCATATTTTATATTTCCTTATTTATATATTTCTCCTTATTTATTTTCCTGTATAAATCTCTCTGACACAGGGA
>JAACJT020000035.1:11473166-11485561 GCA_009936485.2 Gymnarchus niloticus
GAAAAGTTCATTACAGTTCATTCATAATATCAAGAAAAAATTGGACATGAAATGAATTTAAATTTAAAGAGCAACACTTTCTCACCCTACATCCCTCCCTTTCTCTGTCTCTCCCTCCCTTTCACTACCTCTCCCATTTCCCTCTCTGTCTCTCCCTCCATCCCTTTCTCTCTCTCTCTCTTTCTACTGCCTTTGTGTCTCCTGCCTTTTAAAGGCGGTGGTGAAGGGCTCCGGAGGTCTCAACTTCTGTGACCCACACAGTATAAACTACAGGAATGCTGTCCATTTGAATGCATCATAATAGCCTCTCATTTTAATGAAAGCGTTATGACAGATGTGTGAAAAGTGAAAACAGCAGCTGTTTGAGTCTGCAGGCTGCAACCACCATGCCTATAAAGTGACAGCTGCGTAGTTTCTCTGTAACTCAGAGATCTATATTCTCAGCTTGTCCATATACTGGTATACAGAACAGGTGAAATAACGCTTCTCTGGGACCCGTGGTATGACATTTAGACAAGGAAAATCAAAAATAATCTAAATGATAAAGAAACAACACAGTGCACAAGACATGGGACAGCAGTGTTTCAGATTAATGATCTCTGTCAGGGACAATGTAATCATTTTTACAATGTAAAACAGATCTTGTGGCTGAAGCAATGAGGTGCTGAAGACTGGGGAGGAGAAGGGGGTGTGTCACAGGGTGTTGAGGAGTTCGATAGCCTGGCAGTAGAAGCTGTTGCAGTGTCTGCCAATGACGGAATGGATGCTCTGGTACCTTCTACCAGACAGCAGGGGAGTGAACAGTTCACGGGATGGATGGGAGGGATCCTCTCTAATGCTTTTTACATAGCGAATGCAGTGTTGTACAGTTGAGTGATGGGAGCCCCAGTGATCCTCTCAGCTGCCCTCACTATGTGCTGGTGGATTTCTGGTCTGAGACGTTGCAATTTCCTGAACCTGATGGTGATGCCGAGGCAGAGGACACTATTGATGGTTCTTTGGTAAAAGGTCAAGAGGATGGTGGTTTTCAGCTTCCGGAGGAAGTGGAGATGGTACTGAACGTTTTTGGTGATGGTCTTGGTGTTGAGTGTCCACGTGAGGTTCAGTCGTGCACTCCTAAGAACTTGATGCTGCTGACTGTCTCGACAGTGGAGTTATTGATCTTCAGTCAAGAGTGAGTGGCAGGATTCCTCCTGAAGTCAACAGCCACCTCTTTTGTCTTCTCCACATTTAGAGATTGTTGTCACGATAGCAGTCCACCAGATGTTTAACCTCCACTCTTTATGCAGACTTTTCATTGTTATTGATGAGTCCCACCACTATTATGTCATCTGTGTACTTGATAATGTGATTGGAGCTATGTTGGGCAGCCCAGTTATTTCTCTGTAGACTGAACAGCAGTGGGCCGAGCACACTGCTCTGGGGGGCACCGGTGCTCAGTCTGAGGACCGTGGAGGTCTTCTGTCTTATGCAGACAGACTGAGGCCTGTTAGTCAGGAAGTGCTCATACCCAGCAGATTAAGCTTTCCTCCCAGTCTCTGTGGTACACTAAACTTGGGAGCTTGTTTCAGCCTTGTTTCTCATTCTACTCCACACGAAGGCTGGTGCTCTGTAAAATGTGATCTGTCTACTGTCACTTTTCAGCGGTGATGGATTTACATACAAAAATACATATTTTTCAGGCTTTGAGACAATTCAGATCATCTTGTATATTTTATAACTATAGCTAGGTGTGCCCTGACAAGCATGCCCCTTGAATGGCCTCTATCATTAGCCACGTTTGGAGCAAGGAGCCTGACGGTGGCTCACATAGTATTTCTGCCTTCCTTATTCATTGAAATAATCACTGTTTAATCTGCTCTGTTCTTCCCCTTTTTTAATTACGTCTTTGGAAAACGGCATATAATCAGGGCAATTTAGCCTCCACATTATCCTTGTAATATATTGCATAATTACTGTTTTTTTTTTTTTCTCTGCGATATGCTTTCATGTCGAAATTTAGTTTAATTTAGGTTGGTAGCCGAAATGAAACAATTGTTGCTAATTGGAGTGCCACCCTCTGCACTAGCTACAGCGTAAATTATAGGAGCACCAGTGATTTTCGTTGCCGGTGTGCAGCTGGACTCGTTGGCTCTCCATTAGTGTCATTAAAGGAGCAAATGTGCTCTGTTGCACCGCATGCGCTAATGGATGTAGCGGGTTTAATAGCTTAATTGATGGCACCTTCACTTGTTCTGCAGGTATTATTTCATAGTTTTTATATCCAAGTATCAAATTAAAGCGCAAATTGTCTGCCCTCAGGAAGCCCGACCTGACAGATTCAGCGTCCGTGTTGGAGGCATTCAAGTTTATTGAGAGCGCTGCCGCTGAGTTCAGTGACGAGGACGAGGATGATGACAGCGAGGGGAGGGACAAGACCATCATTGACTCTTCCACGGTGAGCAGGGGCACTTCTTTCAGCCCGTAGTAGGCATCTGGTGGTCACGTGGTTCCTTAGATGAACCCCTGGCAGTTTCTGACAGCTACATCTGCAGAGATCATCTCACCTACCTGTGTGACATAGTACATTTTCAGATTAACTGTACGCTTCAGGTGGTACCAGAATTTCACTGTTCAGCTTCACTCAGCACTGCTGCTACGGCGTTACTGTTCATTTGACTCCTGCTGGTTAATTGTTTAATTAGTGAGTCCTGATAGCTAATAAGCATGTAAGGATGAGCCCATCAAACACGGCTGTGTTTGAGTTTGTATTCTGTGTGTAAGCGTGAAACGTAGAACTCCTTGCAGGCACCCATTGAGTATAGTCACTGCACTGTAAATCTGTATAATTTTGTTCGGCTCATAATGCTTCCTTGTGCACAGTCCTTAATAAGAAAAGACATTTGGCCGCTCATGCCCCTCTGGTGATGTGTCTCTGAGGTTAGGGTTAGGGATGCCTCTAGACGTGCAGTATGTAGGAGTTTGCTATCAGGCATGTAATTGGGAGTTTGTCCTTGCCACTGTCGTCTTTTGGCTTACTCTCTGGGGACTGTGGGCCCTGGACTATGTAAAGCCCTTTGTGACAGTGCTTCTTGTTAAAAGTGCTATATAAATAAAATTGAATTGAATTAATGAGAACAGCTGCATGAGCAGGAAGAGCACATAGGTCAGAATTAGGCTACTTAACCCCCCCCACCACCCAATGCCCTCTACAGATGGTAAGAAAGAAGGTGTCCACCTCACCCTCATCCTCGGACATCAGCGACGACCCAGATACCGAGGAGGCCCTGAGGGGCTTTGATTTCTTGGCCAGTCCTGATGAGGTGGACGGCTCACCAGAGTCCAGAAGTGCTGGAGATGGCACCGATTGGGGTGAGACGGGCTTGTGTCAGTAACAGCTTCCTTTTGTTTGCAGTGTTGCTGTTGTTTCAGCTGCACAAGGTTCGATTAGTTCTGAGTTTTCCATGAACAAATGTCTGATCCTTCCCCAGAAGGTGACCTGAATGAATTGCATCAAAATCTTGGTAGCTATTACTTAACCATGTGGAGTGAGTTGAGGCTGATAAGGTCCATTTCACTGTTTATTAGAACCTCGTTTATTCCGCATAACAGACAAATAGAAATTATGAATACCTGTGTTTAGAGTTCCATTGTTGAACATGATGCTGATCAAATAATCCTTTGTAGTCTTGCTCGCCCCGATTGCAGCTGCGTAAGAGCTCTATGGTGCATTTCTAGTCAAAGTGTAACAAATACAGAATTAGCATATTTCAGGAGCCTGTGTCAGTCAGATTCAGTCTACTCTTTAGGAAACGTAAGTTTCTTTAAGGACACCACCATGAGTGCAGCTTGTGCAGAATTTTAGAATGAGCCAGCTACAGTGGGGGGTGTACATTGAAGAAGAAAGAAGTCACTTGGAAGGGTGTAATGGTGCATTATCAGGGATCAAGTCACCATGGTGATAAATGTACTGATGCCACATAATCACTTGCATCCGGCTAGGGCTTGAATCCCGGAAGCCCTACATTTTTAATGGGGGGGCAGAATCCTATCTGAATGTCACTGTTGGTCTGTTTTCTAGAACCCCCCCCCACCACCACCACCACCACCTCATGGGCTGAGTTCTGAAGGGCATTAGAATAAAGACAGCTGCTCTTAAAACTCTCCAGTCTGAGGCAGAAGTCACATAAAAGTGTAAGACAACTATCTTCAGTGGGAAAATCCTCTCTTTTATTAGTTGCCACCTCCTACGCCGCAGCATTTTAATCGATGGCACTGTACGGCGCTCAGGGTGAATATCAGTGAGATGTGTTCTTTGAGAGCATGGCTGCCATGCCACTCTCACTTTCTCCACTTTTTTGTTTTAGTAAAAGCATGGCAAAGCATTTCTAAGGAGCATTTTCAAAGTGAGCCCTTGAGTGTGAGGGAAGGAATCCTCATCGTGGAATGCATCACTTCTGCAGAACATTGTTGATTTATTCATACCCCTTTCCCCTCAGGTGCTAGCATGCAGACCATTTGCTGTGCTGTTTTCTGTAAATCAGAGCTGCCTGCAACGTGACCTTTGTGTCTGCCCCCACGCTGGTTTCTTGAGAGAACTGTCGGTTTTCTTCTTGACCTTGCGCATCAGCTGCATCTCCACAATGATCCATTGCGGTCCCCCGTATCTGTGCTGCGTTCCATCAGGTGGCTAACAGGTGCCCCATCCTCCAACACTTGGTGGCTCACCCCTTGGATTGAAGGACATCTTGGTTTATTTCCCCTGTTTAGAGAAGGAAGAGCAGTGTCCCATGTCAGAGGCCTGGGATGTGGACCAGGGCCTGATAACCAAACTCAAGGAGCAGTACAGAAAGGAGCGCAAGGGCAAGAAGGGTGTGAAGAGTAAGTCCACTAGGGTGGCGCTTGTCTCCCTTTGCTCCAACAGTTTAGTCCTCTAATGAAAGAAATGAGTCCATCATCCTTTCCCTTCTTCTCATTTGTTGCTTTGCTGCTCCCACAGACACCTGTCACTATTCAGTTTTATGTGTGTGTTGGAGGGAGGGGGGTGTTTATGGATTTACATCTTCCCAGATGAAATTCTTCCATTTGCCCTCACTTTCTCCCCAGCATCTCCTCAGCTTGTTGGTTTGCCTGTTCATTTGCCCTCTGTTTGGAAAGTCATGTGACCAGCTACAGAGGCTGGAACAGTAGAACCATCTTCCTCTCTCTGCTTACAGCTTTATTTGTACTCCTTCCTTCTGTTTTACCTCCCCCGCCTATCCAAAAGCAAGTGCCAGGAGGGGTGTCAGCTGACCTTGAGATTTAGGAGGTTATAGAACTGCATGCCAGCACTTCAGAGTAACTTTTTAAAGCACTGTTCGCGCTGAGCCATCTCACTGGTACAGTGCCCCCCAGTGGTTGCTCTCTATCAGTAATCCATTTTCAGAGGACATGTTTCCTCAGAAGTTCTGTTCTCCACCCATCTGTGTCCATCTTGCTGTCACCTCTGTCGTCTTTTTCTCCTATTCACGCTGCTTTCTTTCCATACATCACATGTTCTTCCCCCTCATCTTCCATTCCTCTTTAGTTGCGATTCCTCTTCTCCAACACATTATGATGTACTCTGGAACCACCCCTCCATCCATTGGAGACCCAAGGCTTGTTTTCTGTCTTATTTCACCCCCCACCCCAAAGTCCAGTTTGTAGCTGAGTTTTATTTTCCCCACCTGCCACCAGGGCCCAACCGCTGCAAGCTGCAGGACATGCTGGCTAACCTGAGGGATGCTGAGGAGCTTCCCCCCACACAGCCGTCTACCACCCCTCCCACTCGGCCAAGCACCGTGAGGCCTGGAGAGCACGAGGTCGGCCGTGCTGATGAAGGTATGTTTGCCCCTCTCCCCGGGTGACGCTGGGTAGTGTGTCAAGGGTATTGAGATGTGATGATGTTGCATCACTACCTCCTGGGCTGCATCTTTGGACTGAGGCATATGTCCACAGATCTACAGATCTCACATTAATCATCTTCACTCCCAATGCCTGTAATTGAGTGCTGACTTTATTTATGTTAGCATTTTGATTTAAATTCTCTGGTCTTAAATGCCCAAATCATCACATCATGGCCCACCTGGTGAAGGATGGGCAAAGTGACGATACTGGCGGTGCTCACTGTCACTTACTCTCATCCGGGCGTTTCCAGTGGAAGCCATGACGTTTCCCCCCACATCTGGGAAGTCGTTCATCATGGGTGCCGGCGAGGCCATGGAGAGTGAGCTGGGCCTGGGGGAGCTGGCAGGCCTGACGGTGGCTAATGAGGCCGATAACCTCACCTACGACGTGAGTTTGGTGGGGGGGCTCTGCAAAAAGCTTATGTTGATTTAGTGATTTCTGAGCAGTTTGGCTTCAGTTTTATCCAGTTTGAATAAAACAGATGTAAAAGAATTGCTGGGCAGAGTGTTCTTCAGACAGAGTTTGTGGTATAGAGATGAAACTTACTGTAGCACAGCTCTTCATTATTCCTATGATAGTGCGACAGTCGGCAGTACTCTGAGTCTCTAGGGGGCCCTGAGCGCTGTTCTAATATGCCAGTAAACACTGCAAGGTCGATGGACTCACTTTGTTGGTAATTCGAAGGAGCTGGCCAGTGACAGCATTTTCACAAGTTTCATGTATTAGGAAGTTTTAACAGTGCTCTTCATTAGTCATGATTAATCAAGCGATGCAGAAACAGTTCTGTATCACATGCATTGTAGATCAGCAATAATAAGGATGCCCTGAGGAAGACCTGGAACCCCAAGTTCACACTGCGCAGCCACTTTGATGCCATCCACGGCCTGGCCTTCCACCCGGTGGAGCCGGTTCTGGTCACTGCCTCGGAGGACCACACGCTCAAAATGTGGAACCTGCAGAAGACCGCCCCCACCAAGAAGTATGTGTGACCTGCAGGGCCACTAGTCCTCACCCTCTGAAAAACGGCTAGTCTGGGAAAGGCACCCTCCTGTAGGCGAGTAACTTGTGTTAGTTGGATGGTTGAGTAAACGTTCTATGGTCTCTTCTGCAGAAGCACAGCCTTGGATGTGGAGCCTATTTATACCTTCAGGGCACACAGGTGAGTCATCACCCCTGAACCTCCACATGTGAATCTGGGTGTAGCTGGGTGCAGCTCTTTCTTATTTATGGCTCCACCCCTTCTCCCCAAACCTGCAGAGGCTCAGTACTGTGTGTGGTGATGAGCACTTTGGGGGATCAATGCTTCAGTGGCGGCGTGGATGGGACCATCCAAAGCTGGAACACCCCCAACCCAAACATCGACCCCTATGACTCCTATGGTAGGAATTTGCTTCCAGGTGCATTTTGTTTGGTGGTCTGGGGAATGATCATCTTGGAGCCGTTTTACACGTGCTGCCATGTGCTCGGACAGTTTGGCTGCTCCCCTTGGCCTACGGTTAGATTACTGTTTGGTCTTCAGTGAGAAATGGCCCAGTGTTCTCTTAGTCACTGAGGTCAGTGTTTAGTCTAATCTGCTGCCTCTTATATGCTTCAGGCATTATACATGTTATCATACTGACCAACGTGTAGAAGTAGCTCCAGGTTTGACCTTAGTAGCCCTTTGGGAGGAATATACCCCCCCCCCCCAATTAAAAGGACATATCCACTTGTTGAAAGAGAATTAACGGTTCGGTTTTTATGACATGATGTAGAGATACAGAGCTCCCCAAGGAAGCTGTCCATCATGCAGCGACTTAAGTTAATGCTTTATTTTCTTTCGAATTTTAAAAGCCGCGTATTAGATGGCATTCGGGAAGGACACTATGAAATGGCAGTAAGCAGCATTTAACCTCATAAGCAGAAGATTGACTGCTGGGTTTCTCTGCCCCACAACAGAGCCCAGTGTCCTGCGGGGGGCACTCTGCGGCCATACAGATGCCGTCTGGGGCCTGGTGTACAGCTCAGCTCACCAACGCCTCCTGTCCTGCTCGGCTGATGGCACAGTGCGGTTGTGGAACGCCAGCGACACTTCCCCTGCCCTGGCTGTCTTCAACGAAAACGGGGGTGAGTTGCACACAGGGTCCCACTGGCCCCATTTTGGGGAGGCTGTTGTCTTTGTTCCTTCGCTCACCTGCCTCTCAGATTGAGGTGACTTTTACCGTTTGCACTTGCCCTCCTTCCTCCTACTCGTCTAGATTATCTGTTTTAGCTGTGGGGTTAAGGGGCTGGCTTTCATGCATGCTGGTCGTGGCTTGGGGGCTCCTGGTCATCCTTAGGGCTACACTATGACTAGGTGGGCACCTCGTGCTAATGATGACAAAGCTTCCAGCAGTATGTCCATGGAATCAGCTTCCTGTCCAAACAGCACTAACTACCAGGTTCCATTCATCACTGTGTCCTCATGTTCTCCCCACAATCCCACCACTGCAGAGCTGGGTGTCCCCTCCTCGGTGGACCTCGTATGCAGTGAGCCGGCCTACATGGTGTCATCGTTTAACACGGGCCGCACAGGACTGTTTAACATGGAGACGCAGCAGCTGCTTCTCAGCCTGGATTCTGTCAGGGAGCCAGGTACCTGCAGCCCCTCAGGAGCTCAGATCACCTCCTTACATCGGACTCCATAAGAGGACCTCGTTACGTACTCACCAGAACGGGGGGCTTTAATCCAATGAGTGCTCCCATCCATGCTTTAGTCCCTAATGCCTCTCACATTACCATTAATTATAATGACTTTTCATGTCCTGAAAACAAATACATAAAACTTAAATTTAAAAATGACTAGATTACAGTTGCATGCCATATGTGTTCCCAAGATGGTGACCGATTCGGTCATCAGGTGATTAACCAAATTTTGACTTTACTGTTAATACTTAAAATGTATCCACAGTCAAATAAAAATATGCAGGATAAAAATCAGTATTTATTTGTAGCAGCACCTGATACTTTTGATGTCACTTCCTTGTTGAAGATGCAGGTGAAAAGAGAATTTCCAGATGATAAAGAACTGATCATAAAATTATCAAAGGTTCTGTTAATTGCTTGTAAAATTGGTGAGCTATTGTCTCTTACCAGGAGAACAATCTCAATTTTTTTGAGACATTTTGAAAACACGGTTCCATTGGGGGGGAAAAAAAAAAAAAATGCTGAGCTGGAAGGAGAAGGAAGCCTGGAAGTCAGACTGGTAAAGAACCGTAGGTAGTGCCAAGCTGACCTTCCTGCAAAGTTTAATGACATGAATTATCCCAGACAGAACAGACACATTTACACGAGATAGGGTACAGATGAAGAATAGGTACACAACCCATACATATGTGTTGTAGATCAGTGGAACAGAAGGTTTCGTAGTAGAAAAATTGCATTGAAATGTACATCAAAACTTGTTGCAGATCATTTTTAGTGATGAGTCACAGGTAGTAATTTCTAAGAAGTGTAAAGTTTGTTTGACGTCTTAGAAGTGAAAAATACTTACCGGACTGGCTTGGACAAAATGGACATTTTGAGTGTGGTTCAGTGATGTAGGTTATCTAATGGTCAATAGAATAGGCCACGATTGATAGAGCTTTAAGTTCAGTGTGATTTATTGATCATCCAGACAATTCTCTGTGGCCTGTTGCTACCAAACATTTTCCTGCAAGCCACTGAATTTCAGAAATGCAATGTAAGCTGTCTGAAGTGGCCACTACAAGGCCCAGACCTGAACATAACAAAGGATGTGTGGAACAGCATTTACATTTTAAATTCAGAGGAGGGATTTATTCAAAGGAAGACTTGATACGTCTTGTAATGGAGCTGTGGCTCCACTTGCATTTGCACCATATTAGAAGTTTATACGAAATCATTTTTTGTAAGGGTGATCAGTGCCATTTTGCCTGGTGGTTTTTTTCAGCATTCTGTGGTGTTTCTGGTCTCTCCCAACCCCCCCAGGCACTCCCTGCCAGATTAACAAAGTCCTGAGTCATCCCACCCTCCCCATCTCCATCACAGCCCAGGAAGACCGGCATATCAAGTTCTTTGACAACTGCACAGGTAGGATGAGGCCAGCCTGCCTCACCAGTAAGGGGAGTCTGGAGCTGTGGTCATTGTTTCAAGGGAAAATGTCCATGGTTGTGTGGTGGTCACAGCACTTCAAACAGCTGGTTTAACTGACAAACAGTTGTTTAATTTTTGTAGCTCTAATGTTTTATGTACAATCATTGGTTAATATGTTAGTTGGTTATGAGGTGGTTGACGTCATCTTGATATTTTCTGCAGGAAAACTGATCCACTCCATGGTCGCCCACTTAGATGCAGTCACTAGCTTGGCCGTGGACCCCAACGGACTGTACCTGATGTCTGGTAGTGAGTATTGGCATTGTACTCCAGCAAGCCTATAATGATCTCAGAGCAGGAAAGCGAAATGGGGGGGTCTACAGATGGCTGTGCACCATAAAAATAATAATGTAAAGGGTTACTTTGTGCCATGGTTGAAAGTGTCTAAATTCACTCAGTTCTAAAAAGTGCGTGCGTGCATGCGTGTGCGTGTGCGCGCGCAGCGTGATTCTCCATGAACTTCTCTACATTTTGTAGAGTTAAATCCTGGGAACCTTGACTGATTTTTATTTTTACTATTTAAATAACATGCATATGTGTGTGTGTCTCTGATGCCTTGTATCTCTCCATCCTTAGGTCACGACTGCTCCATTCGCCTGTGGAATCTAGAGAGCAAGACCTGTATCCAGGAATTCACTGCCCACCGCAAGAAGTTTGATGAGTCCATCCACGATGTGGCATTTCACCCAACCAAGTGCTACATTGCCAGTGCTGGAGCCGACGCATTGGCCAAAGTTTTTGTATAACACTAATCGGGGGTGGAGATGAGGTGTGGTTTAGTTGGGGCCACCCTCCTTGTCCCTGTAATACACCCCACCTATCAGTTCTGCTACACTCTTCCCCCATTTGATAGCATCAGTGGGGTAAGGGGGTGGGCTGCCAGACTAGCCTTTGGATCAGAGTGTGACGACATGGATTTGAGAGCCCTCCGATTCCCCCACCCCGCCAGGCATCCAGGCAGGCCTTGGGTGTGCTAGGCTCTGTGTCTGACCAGCCAGGAGGCTGACAGCTACCGTCACATTCTCTGGTTTTTTCACGCCAGGTGGACGTTTCCCCACAGGCGTGTCGACTCATCATCTCGGGCTCCAAGAACCTCACTGTAAAGTGAGGCCCTTGAGTCCAGGAACATGGGAGAGAGACAGCAAGCAGCCATCATGGAAGCGCCTCTCTCACCCTTCCTAGTCGCACTCTGTCTGTCTTTGCTTTTAATTCTCAATGTTTATCGAACAGGTGCCTTCACTTCAAAGAGAAGTCTTGAAAATTTTAATTTACTTTTTTTTTTCTTCAGCAGGGAGAGGGTGCCAGTTTTTAAACAAAGTAGGGGATGTAAAATTTAAATATCTGTAATAAACAAAAAATGTGTATTCTATCGTCATCCTAATGTCTATCTGAGTGGCTTTTTGCTTTGTTCGGAAAGTCAAAAGGGGCAGGTAATCAAGGGTTTAGACCGCCCAGAATGGTCTCTTTGGGTCTGTAGTACCAAGACTGGACTTGAGTCCATAGTACTGTCACATGTGGAAATGGACTGGTAGCCCACTGTAACTCTGTTCAAACTTGAAGTGTGGTAGAGCTGAGTAAGTAGTCTATATAAACACCTTCGTTTTTGTGGAGCTCTGCTCAGCCTCAGATCATTGTAAATTGCTCTTTTATTTTTGTAACTCAAAGAAAGTTTAAAAAGATTTATTTAAGAACTACAGAAAGTATATGTGTATTCTCATTCTACTATGAAGGACTCACCCTGTTCCAGAATCCTTAGATTAGATATTTTTGGATATATGAGATGTTTTTGTTCTGTTCTTAAAAAGCCTTTTTGATTTCTTCTGCTGTTCAAGTGGAGAAAAATATAACATTACAGAGCAATATAGCCACCATGTTATCGCTTGTAAATCCATTTAAAGGAGCCTTTAATCCAATGTTCGGTGTTCCCTGGTCACAGTGGTACACCTATAATTACCTTCCTCACAGCTTGTGTCTCAGTGTTTCAATTATAAATGCATTTATAGTCAATGGGGTGTGTAGACCAAAATTTTAGCAATGTATTGCCAGTGTTGTGGTACATTAAGGAAACAAATGACGTGAAATGAAACACTTAGCGCTAAGATTGTATAGAGCCTAGATCAGCTCTCTGTGGTGGGGGGGTCCTCCCAAAATCATCTGAATGTGATTACTTGATTGTTTGTAGTGTGACCCAGTTCAAATTCCTTCTGGGTTTCTGAAGCAGCAAACGTCTCCCTTCCCTGCTCTTTGACAAACTGCATTTAAAATAGTTTGCAGTTAAATGTTGTTCTTCTTTTTTTTTTTTTTTTTTTTTTTTTTTTTTTTTTTTTTTTTTTTTTTTTTTTTTTTTTTTTTTTTTTTTTTTT
>JAACJT020000035.1:11493802-11517330 GCA_009936485.2 Gymnarchus niloticus
AGATTGATACAAAAAAAAAAAAAAAAAAAAAAAAAAAAAAGTATGGGAAATACCTCCTCAAATCCATATAAGAAAAAAAAAAAAAAAAAAAAAAATACAAGGAACTTTACATGGCCACAAGAGGCACTTGGACAAGGCAGTCTTCCACATTTAACATTTACACTGCAAATTCCACAATAATAAAAAACATCCAAACAGCTACAGGTCATAACTTGCAAAGATAGTACTACAGTACTGACTTTCATTAAATAAATTAAAAAATTTATTCCACAAAAAAGTTATTTTTAATCCAGGTCTACAGGTGTAGAACACAATCAAGTCAGTTACCTTTGGCACTGTAAGCATATCAGAGCAGTGACAATATGACCCAAAGTGGGGGGGAGAGGGGAGGGGAAAAAAAAAAAAAAAAAAAACTGCCCACATGTTGGAAGAAGCTTACAAGGAAGGTCACATGCCCCCCCCCCCCACTCACAATTAAGGCACAGATCTTTCTTAGCCTATACCAGGCAGTAGGCTCGTCACACTCCTCCAGTTAGATGAATCAGCACAAGGCTTGAGAAACCTACATACCCACATGATCACCTCTTGCCTACATTGCTCTAAACTCAATGACTAATCTTGAGGTTTTGAGCAGTGCGTAGCCACCCAAGACATTTCACGTCAACCTACTCTGTGAATACACAGCTGCCTGGCCGGATCACGGAGCTCATCAGACGGTGCAGGGTATTAGATGAGGCAGAAGCATAGTCGTTAAAAAGGCAGCCGATTTGAGTTGTTCTACATTCGTACAGTAGCAAAGTGACTAATAGCTACATGTTAGTGTCCTTACAAGGTCAGTAAGCGCACATGCTCAGAGGACTGTCCTATTGCTATCCTTAGGTAAGGAATGAACTCATTTAAACACAAGGTTACAATTAGACCGTCTGTCCATAGCTTGTCCTTCTTTAATGGGTAAACAGACAGTTAATTTATTCAGACAGGCAGGGAGACCTTAACCTGAAGTTTCAATTACAACTCCTATCATCAACCCAACCTCCCACCATCCATGTTTCTCTTGTCAATTCCAAGGCAGAAGAGGGTGCCATTTCACACAGCAGTGGTATCCCCGTAGTTCTTGTTCCAACGCACGTACATATCAAGGGAGTGGGGACTGACACTGCGCTTGATTTTCTTTAGTGACTCCACAAAATCGCCAAAGTGAATATTTCGCACCTGTGACAGAGATGGTCATTAGAAATAACTCAAAATTCACTCATTCACGTGAAATCTGACTCCTATAAGAATATACAGATAAAAGCAAGTGATTATGTCTGGAATGGTATGACAGGAAATTAATTACAACACACCTCATGAGCAGCCATGTTCCTCACTTCTTCTGGCCTTAATTCTATGGAAGAAGGAGGGGGACACACGTTGGTTTACCGATCTACTCACTGATGCTCCTTGAATTCCCAACCAAGCAGAGCAGTTGAAACTAAAGAACTCCTTACAAGAGAGGGTGTGATCACAGACAACATATAAAACAGAAACAAAAGCTCATTTTCCATGACCCACTACAGGATAAATGGATGGATGTACAGTACTGTGCAAAAGTCTTAGGCAGTTCAAGAAAATGTTTAAGGCCATCTATCTGGGCAGTAATTGTATTTTTTTTTCCTCAGACAAAAAAAAAAAAGTTTAACATTTTAATATATATGAATAAGGAGTAATAGAAAAAGCAGTAAAAATAATTTCTTCTGTTCTGTTAAATATTATTGATATCTGGTTGGATGGCTCGAACAACATAACTTTGGTTTCTAAACCTCTCCTTGAAAGAACCTCAGCCATTCCATGTATTTCATAATTTTCACCACCAGCTTAGTTAACTTGTGTACTTAACTAGCTAATTCACATTATGAGGTCTTACTTAGCCTGGCAAGGTGCACTCCTAGTTGATCTCTAAGTACCTGACTATGTTGAATAATAACTGCATATTCTGGGGTGAAATGAAGAGATGTTTAAAAATATGGAAAGTGACACACTTTGACCAGCCTGGTCGTAGTTTTACACCAGCATGAACATGTTTTAAACATAATCTTCATTGCCTGCCTAAGACTTTTGTACAGTACTGTATAATGAGGAGACACTTCAAGAAACAAGTCGTCTAAGCCCATGGTTCCCACACTGTGCACTGCAGTGGACTCACAGGGCGCCATGGGATATTTTAAATCTAAGGGAAGCACAACATCTTGCTGAATGCTCTTGTGACAAAACAAAACTGGCAGTGCAGCACTGATTTTTTGGATATCAATAAAATATCTGCTGTAAAGTACTAAAGCTCAGCAAATCACAATCTGTGACTTCATATCTTTGCAAAGTTGATCTTTCGGATTCCAAGGTGTGAGAAGTTCTGCAGGGCCCAAAAGGTACATAACTATGGCTATTTAAGAATGGCTAATAAGGTGGTTGGGACATAAATACTTGTCAAGTTCTTTGGACACAGCTACTTAAACAGAATACACTTGGGGGTGCTCCAAAAAAAAAGAAGACACTAAAGGCACCATGGAGAGAGAGTCTGGGAAGCTCTGGCCTAGGCCCAAAAAGAGAAGCTTCACATTCCAAAGATAGTTCCACCCACATGACAATTTTAGGTAAGTGATATGACAATGAATGAATGAGTGATGTCAGTCTTGTAGCTTTTACCTCGTATGGGACCCAAAGCTGCATCTTTAGCTAAAGATGTCAGGTCGCTCCCCGAATAGCCTTCGGTCATTCTTCAAAAGGAACAATAAACATTACTGAAATTGTTTACATCATCTTCACAGCATCAAGACTTACAGTAAAAGACTACAAACTAGCACTGCTATTCAGTTGCAATTTGCATGAAAAAGAACATCCTTCAATGCTCAGACAAGGTTACCTGGCCAACTCAACCAGCTCCGTTTCGTTCAGTGGGTTTCCATGTCTCCCCAGAAGATTCTTTATCAATTTTAACCGTGTCTAAGTAAGAAACGTATTCTATATTCAGCATTTGCTCAAGACAATGGCAAATCAAAAACAATCCAGCACCATACATATACACAGCAATATTCAGAATGCAAGCAGTGTGGAACAGGAAATGTAGAAAGTTTACATACCTCTTCTGTTGGCAAAGTCACATATACCCGTTTTGAAAATCGCCTGTATAAATCAAAGATTCAGATTACTACTTGATTTAAGATGATTTTAATGCAATAACAGCTCTGCTTTCACTCAGTTTGATGATTCTTTAGAAGTGACAGATGAGAAGGTAAAGAGGACACACTGTGGCCACAGTGAGAAAGTGGGGTGCCAGCTTTCATGGCAGATGGCTGTTTTTTTTTTTGTTTTTTTTTTACCTCAGGATGGCCTCATCCAGCTCCTGAGGCCTGTTCGTGGCCCCCATCACAAGCACCCTGTCATCACTGCTCGACTGCACCTGCGCAAACAGAGCAGCCAGTCATTGGAAAACATGCAGCTGTGAACCAACCTGCACAGGGCACAGCTACAGCTGGCCAGCCAGTAGCTTACAGGAGAAGGCAGTGAAGCGGCATCCTCCTGACCTTCTGATATAATGGAGGAGCAGCCCACCAACTTACCCCGTCGAATTCGATTAAGAACTCCGTCTTCAGTCGCCGGCTGGCCTCGTTCTCCCCCTCTCTCCTTTCACAGAGAAGGCTGTCGATTTCGTCTGCGGGGGGAATAACGGTGCGCATTGTTAGGATGGCAGTACGGTACCGTTGGCAACCTGCACCTGTGATTGTGAGAGGCCGGATGCCAAATAGCTTCAGTAAAGCGACACTTTGGGCGACAGGACGCTATGTACAGTAAATGAAGAAAACCTCCTTACCTATGAAAATGATAGAGGGCTGCAGCTCCCTAGCGACTGCAAAAAGGGCTCTGACAAGCTTCTCTCCCTCACCGACCTATGGGTGGTAAATTATCCAGGTGACTTAAGTTGCCCCCACTTTTCAGGGGCTTGGCATTTCCGTTACGATTTACTTACATATTTGGAGGTAAGGCTGGCAGCACTTATGTTAAAGAAGGTTGCATTGGACTCCATGGCTACAGCCTTGGCCTGTTCAGGAAACATGACAGGGTGGAAGTTTACCAGATGGGGCGTTTCGATTAAACAGCCACACACGCCAATGTGAACATGCCAGGGGGCACCATATTGAAAATGCGGGCCTTGTCCTGTTCGACTTGATTAAAGCCCCTGAAGACACACAGCCTCATTCTGCTGCATTACAAATCATCATGCTGGCAGTCAGCTGAACTGGGCCAGTTACACAAAACTACAACGATGCAAAAAACAGACAGAAGGCAAACAAGCTGACCATGTGACACAAACAAGGGTTATGTTACAAAAACGTTTCCAGATGGGACAGCAACAAGCTGAAGGAAGAGGTCTGAAAAGGGCAGCCATAATGAGTGAAGCATATACCAAAGGAAATAATGACAAGATCAGTAAACAAATGAGATATAGGAACTCAATCAAATTCCAGATGCAAGGCCTTTAACCTCCCAGCACAGACACAGCACAATGTTTTGATCTTTTGTGTCACTTAAGTGACCACATCGCTGGACACCACATGCTCATCTTGGAGGTCATGTGATTTTATCACCTTGGTGATTCCTCTCATACCATATTGCATGTGCTTTTTCTTCAAATGCCTTCTTCACTTTGACCAATGTTACTGTGAACTGCCTTGATGCTTATCTGCCACTGCACTGTATTCACTATTTTTTAATCAACTCTGGTATGCATGTGGGACATACTGATGATACTGACAAACATACAAACGCTGCATGAATGAGGTTCAGCTTTGCAAGAACTCATCACTAAGCTCTTACCCTCTCACCCCACATAGGCCCCAAACTCACCAGCATGGTCTTCCCGTTCCCAGGGGGGCCAAAGAGTAAGAGGCCTCTTGCAGGAGCTCGGAGGCCAGTGAATAACTGAGGAAGAAAATGAACAATAACTTACTTGATTAAACTTTACAATTGCAGTGAGTTTGATGAATGAATTTCTTTCTCATGGTGCTTATAGGGTCTCTCCTAGAAGTGCTAAAACTAAACTCTCATTCCTGGCCGAGCAGCTCACCTCCGGTCGTAAGGCAGGGAAGATGACGATCTCCTGGAGGGCCTGCTTGGCAAGGTCCTGCCCGGCAACATCCTGGAACTTGACCGCAGACCCACTGAAAAGGACAAGGAAGCGTCAGGCTGCCATGATGGGAAAGGTGACAGGCTGGGGGGCCACATTTGCCAAGCTGTACTTCACCTGACGACGATCTCATTTAGGATGTGGTCCGCCAACTTGCTGTCCACGTTCTTCAAGTTCTTCAAATCACCCCTTTTTAGAGGGATCACCGGAGCGGTTGTGGGTTTACCATTCAGTCGACTACCAGTTTTTACAGGGACCTTCAAAAAATAAATAAAACCCAAAACATACAGATTACACAGCTGCACTGTCCATTCAACACTTGGATGGATAGATGGATGAATCTTATTCTTTCCTTTGAAAGACTAATAAGAAAGTGATTAACGTTGCTTTGTCGGGAGAGTGGAGATCAAACAGAGCCTCACCTTGGAGCTGCTGGTGACCAGGAAGGCTGGTCTGGGGAGACTGGGGCTGGACGGCCCACTGTAGCTGGGGGAACGCTGGTGTCCACGAATGCCACTGGCTGAGTTTTTTGGTGTGGTCTTTGGTCGAGGCAGGGAATGACTGATATGGGTCAAGGGCTCTTTCTTTCTGGGAAGTGCATCGCTGACTGCCGAGAGTAATAAGAGTTTCTTTTATGTCCCCTGTAACAGTTTAATGCTCCATATGCCTAACAGAGCAACATGCATTTTTTCATCCATGAATACAGCCAAACAGAAATAATCTATCCTAGTGGGGCAATTCAGGACAGGCATTTTTCTCATATAAGGCGACCCTAGTGGGAGTTGTCCAGCCACTTACAGGTCTGTGTCCTTAACCATTGCCCTGAAAAAGTGGGGGAGGGACCCAGACACACAGTATTCAGCAAAAACCTGAGCAGGGATAAGTTTGACATCCTGAAACATAATGGGAGCGCAGGCCAAAATCTGTACAAGTGGTACTGCTGAAGCAAAGCCAATGGAGAGAGCATCTCTCTTTCTGGAAAGACTGCCAATTGACATTCATAGAAACATCAATTCCACTGATGTACTGCTCTTCAAACCCAGGAGTTACATGGCAGGACCATACGGACGGTCTTCAGAGAGGGTCGCTCGATCATGACACCGTATCCGGAGCACCCACCTGAATGAAGATGTCCATTACAGTAGGGCTGGTTTGTACTGTTAGTACAGATGACTGTCTGAGCTGAACTTGGGACAACCTTCTCTACACACCAGAAAAACAAAACGAAACAAAAACACAAACAAAAAGGTCGGGGGGGGGGGTTTACAACAAAGTAAAACATCAACAAAAACTACCTTAAATAAGAATAACAAAAAAATGGAAAAGTCCCTGCTATTGTAGACAGGGGGCATGCAATGAGACTGAGCCACCATACAACCAACATGCGATACACTTGCCATGCCAAGCCTCGCTCAGTGACCCAATCCCTCTGGAAATCAATCTCTTCTGAGCGACCATGAGAGAGACACCTACTGTATGCTATGCCATCTCGACACTGCTCTGAATTGTGAGCTAAAAGTCAGGATTACAGAATTTAAGAGGGCCTAAGCATTTAAGACAATATTTTAAACATGCAAATATCCCAGAAAAGCAACTCAAAAGATTACTACAGCGAAGACGACACTCACCTAACTAGTAGTCAGGAGTAGAAAACATGTACAAAATAGATTTTATCAGAAGGAAAAAAAAAGTGCAATGATATGTTAGCGTTGAGGCTAACCTTGGAAAAATGTAGAGATACCATAAAGGCAATCCCACTTCAATGCATCTCACCTTACACCTTAATGTGTGGTGAGAAAAAAAGAAAAAAAAAAAACTACAATAACAGCCTAAGCAAAAAAAAAAAAAAAAAACTGCAGCATGAAATGCAAGGGTGCTTACAAAGTTGTAGCCTTGCAGCACTGATTGTCTCAATCTCAAACCTACTTGTATTAATCTGTTATGGTGAAAAGAGGTTGTAGGCACTCTGTGACTTGATGGACATAAAAGCATTTCTTTAATATCCTGTTGTAAACAAAAGCTACAAATCTTTTTGCATAAAGCTTTATATAAACTTAATTTGACCAAATGCATAATTGTATCATGTAAAATAAAAGACTGAGGAAGAAAAACAGGATATTAAAGTAAGATGTTGGCTGGACAGTACCAGCATTTTTCACAGGAATCTCACCTAAAAGTTCAAGTCGATCTTTCGCCATTAAAAGACTTGTGGTCATCTTTGCCTGGAGCTGTTTCGTTCGTTCATACTTCTCTCCTGGGGGATTACAGGGGAGACAGGCATCACAAAATAAAGTTGAAAGAAAAAAAAATAATTTAGTACAATATGGTCCATTTCGAAATGGCAGTTTAACGGATACAAAAACAAAGCCTCCGGAATTACAACATGGCGAGAGAGTCAGGTGACCAGGGTTTTCGTGTGGATTGACAGTCCGCTGGAAGTGCTCACAAAAAGATTAGAAAAGGCTGCATTTGGTTTAATTTCAGCCAGTAACTACAGATTGCTAGACTCCAGTGTCATCTGTGTGGTTGTCATCCTGCACCTGTTCTAGTCCATAACTTCAATTCCATGTCATACATCTGTATCACATGATTTTTCCACTGTTCTCACGGTAGCAATTCTCATTGAAACCAAGAACCATTCTGAGAAAGCCAAATGTTCAAAAGAAGAACTCACCTTGTCCACGAACCTCAACAGCAATGCCCTTTTCCAGCTCCAAAATTCCCTTCTTGTACCAGTGAACTGCCTGATCCTTTTGACCTGGAAGACACAGAGAGGTCAAGACAACCTTTGCAAAATCAGACGACATTCATTTTCAATTGGAAACAAACTCCTCAAGGGAAAAATGGGGAAAACCTTGCTGCAGAACATATCGTGATAACCTGCTTCATTGCCAAACATAAACATTAGGCCAATAATAATTTAGCTTCTCGTGTTTTTTGGCACTTACACTGTGCCTCACCAAGACCATGTCACTGATTCCCCCAGTTGCTCCTATTGGACCTGACTCCCAATTCCCTTGTTCTACCCTTCTCCATTCTTGTCTATCTAGATTAGGGGTGTCAAACTCCAGTCCCAGGGGGCCGTTGTGGGTGCAGGTTGTCGTTCTAGCCAATTCCTGATTTTACGTGAACCCTTACCTCATTTAATCATGCCCTTCATGACCTAAGCCCTGTTGCTTCTTAATATCACTCATTTCTATCATTTTATATTTACTGTCAATAGCAGACCTAAAAGGGAGCTTGACTCTCCAGAGTTTGTCTAAGGACATTAAGTTAGTTCAGTAATAAAGGTATTACCTGCAGTTTCTTTGTGGTCTGTGTCAATTGCTAATTATCACAGTAGTGGACACACCTTAGGTCATTGCTGCTCATTAAGCCCTAAAGAGCACCAATGACCTAATTTATGTTTCCACTGCTGCGATAACTAGCAACAAATGGAGAAATGAGAGTGATATTAAGAAGCAACAGGGCTTAGGTCACAGAGGGCATGATTAAATGAGGTAGGGGTTCACGTAAAAGCAGGAACTGGCTGGAACGAAAACCTGCACCCACAGTGGCTCCCCAGGACTGGAGTTTGAGACCCCTGATCTAGAGTAAAACTTTGATTGGTGATGGTCCAAGAAGGCATACTAACGTGGTATACTCTAGATCGAAGATCCACTTTAAACAACTTTGCCAGACATGATAAAAATATTCACATGTACGCCAAGTTGCAGAATCAACATCCTAGACACTATCTTCACACAGAAAATATGCATCTTTCATTATAATTGGTAATTACCACCATACCAAACCAGATTCTTGTCCCATTTACACATCACATCTACGTTTTTTCTTCAGAGCCAGAGAGAAAAGATTTTTGCAAAATGAATAAATATCACATCTCGCTAGAGAAGCACATATCAAACACAGTGCCATTACCATCCACGCCATGACCTATAAATGAGGCAAAATCAGCAAGTGATGTTGGATACTCCAGTGTAATAGGCCTGCTCATCTTGGTGATTAAACCCTCGTCAGATTGGCGGCACTGCATTTGAAACCAGCTGTAAAAGTGATGACGTTTCTACATTTTCCAGCGGCGAACAAAGGAGCGAGTAGGGCTAACTGAATCGAGGCCTTTGTTCTGTGATATCATGGTCCACTTCTCCTACTGAACACAAAAGATCTAAACGGGAAAGACTGGGTCTTTAATTTAAGTGAGGTCCTGCCAAAGATGTGTGGCTTTCTGCACAGAGGGAGATAAGAACATTTAAAAAGGGCATTCCATCTAAAATATGAAAGACTTTCTTTACTGGAGGAGGAAAGGTGTTCACATTACAAAGCATGCCAATCTTATTTCTATGCTTTTTCAAGTATATTCTCTGGCCGGGGCTTCTCTTCTGTAAGGACAGACAGTTATTTATTTTCATTAGCTGTGTCTTTAGCTATTTAATAACATTACTGTTGAAGCAGCACCACGTCATATCGGGGTTATTAATGCAAGAGGACTACATTATACGGGTTCACACCTTAAAATCATCTTAGCTGAGTCTGCCATACAAACACAGGTATCCAGAATAGTGAGTTTTGTGGGAACTGATGTAAACAGAAGCACACCCCACATGGCATCCACTACCTCAGTTTGCTGGCCAGAGCTCTCACCGTGTGAGACTCTGCTATCAACAAAAGGTTTTAATGGTACAAAAGTAAATCAAATCTGTACCAGGAATAAACAGAGACAAACACCTTAATGCAAAATAAATAGGCCTATCCCAAAATTTCACTTTTTCTTCCCTTTTACATTTGTTTAGCACGTATGAGCCAAAAGGTGTGGTTCAGTAGTGTCTATAATCTGGAAGGTTGTCGGCTCAAATCCAATTGCTGGCAGAATAGTCATATTACCAATGGAACCTTGAGCAAGGCCCTTAACTCCAAAAACTGCTACAGTGGGGGCTGGATAAACGGATGACCCTGCACTCTGGCCCCAAGCTTCACGTTCATCTGTGTCTAATGAACATGTTCAAATAGCAAATAAGTGTCTCTCTCCAAGAAGCAGTGCTAATCTGACAGCTACAAACAGAAAAAAGTTTCCCCGAGTACAGCCAAATTCACTTCACTAAGTTTTAAGGCCCAGAGCAGGTTAAATGTACACCATGAGAACTGAATTGGCTGTGAGTGCAATTTCTGAATTTAATTACCTGTCTACTTCACACCATTAAAATTAATAAGGGCCACCAAAGCTGCATCTCTAAAAATTTTAAACAATTTTAAACTTGATGTCCAGTGTTTCCAGATTGCCAACAAATGGGTCCAATGCACATGGTTAACTACTAGGAGAAAAGTCTTTGGATGTCTTATCTGCTGGTAACAAAACCCGGAACTGGCTAGAAGTGTCATTGAACATTTTGCACCACAGATATTTTCAGCTCAAAGAAAGTATGAATATTTAACGCCTAACATATTACATTTACTGTTATGGTGTCAGACATGAGAAAGATTATCTTTTTACAAACAGGAACTAATTTTTTTTTTTGGGGGGGTGAGTGGATTCAGGTCCCCGTCCAGATTGAAACTTTTTTGGGGGGGACCATCTGCCAGTTAGAAAATAGGAAAAAAAATATACAGTCCAGGAGGGAAATGATTATGTTCTATTAACAGCTATCCTAAGACCCCAAGGAGAGATATTATTTAATGCAAAATAATGCAGATTCAGATAAGCTGTCTCATGTGAAACTGTTGTGGAAGTCATTAATCCTCCACTTATCAGGTCAAATATCAACACAGACAGAATAAGGTGGGGTAGCAGGGAAAATGACCAGCAAGATAGTGCATAAAGGGCTTGGTTATTCTACATGATCCCTAATTTTGGGTCAAAGAAAACAAACAGGAAAACCTTCCAGCTGCACTTTGCAAGCCTAAATAAAGTTACAGAAACTAGTCACTCCAACATGTAAAAGTAAGAAGAATTACATGGATAATAAAGTGCTTCATCATGCACACTGCTGGACACAAATTATCACCTCAAGAATCGTCAGAGGCGGTGTATGTCAACACCTCGACTTCATATCCTGGCTCAGGAGCAGCTCTGCCACCCATAGAGTTTCAGCTCCCAGGGAAAGAGGAACATGCTGATAAGAACAAAAGGAGAAGTCCAATTGGTGTGTTCACCTTTCATTCTGACCGTGACTGAGAATTCAGAACACTGCTCTGGCAGATCTCAGACCATTCACTCAGCAAAATGATTACATTTACATAAACATGAACATAAGATATCACGGATTAGTCCTAAATGTCTTGCTTATCAAATTTATGGCCCTGCAATTGCACGTCAGGCGCGCTCCTAATCGGCCAGACATTTTTTAGGAAGCTTGCTTCCAGAGTAGTCATCTCCACATGCATCGACCGCCTGGTACGGCTCCCTGCTGGACAGTGTCAGGCTATACTGCTTCTACATTATTAATTATGGCAGGACTGCAAGGAATCAGCACAAAGGAAGAGTCTAGAAGTTAAAACTCCAAAGGCAAAGAGGCTCTTGATTTTAGCCAGGGTTATTTGCTAAGGGTATAATAAGTGTTAACATCTTAACAAAACATTTGCACTTTTGTGTAAAGGATGGTATTTTTAAATTTAATGCCCATTATAGCAGATTTATAGATATCTCATGCAGTAACTTTAATGCAAGTAAATTTTAACGTTCACAAGTTGGACAATTAATGAATTCATAACTTAATACTCATTTTCACGTCTGCAAAATCAGTTTGGCAACATATAACTGGGTAATGCTGTATTATGAAAATGAATTTCAAAGACATAGCATGGTTTCATTGTTTAGCATAACATTCAGGTCCTGTAAATTGACTGAAGCATTTCAATGCCACCATAACACGAAAGCCATGTCACAGACAGACAAGGTCCCACAAGACAGTTTCAACCTCAGTCAGTCCACTTCTTGGGTTACAACTGACAAGCACACAGTATTTTAGGTTGTCTTTGAAAAATGAAATGTGAGAACCACTTCTGGATCTTACTGGAGACAATAAGGAAGCGACATACAACAACATAAAAGTTTATAATACAAAACATTGGTACAAATATCCATGCTTTGTCATTTCAGTATGAAATGTAAAACCTGAGTGAAACATGGTCAACTACATAATTAAAATGTTAATATAAGGGCGAATGGAAAAGTTTTTTAAAAGTATAGTCCAAAACATAACACTTTAGAAAGATTAATTGCTACATGTGAGCGAAAAATAAAATAACCCGAAAATGAGTAGAAATCACAAAAGCTGCACTGGATGTTAAACGCACAGGAACATTCATTAAATAAGAGTCACATTTAATAGCAGCCCTTTACGACGGTCTAAAATTGGTGAGTGGTCTAAATTTCACTTCCCTTAAATCTTATTGATACAGGGTTAAGGCTCCATGCCTTGTAAACACGGCTAAATTATAGACGATGAAAACCACACCTGTATGTAGAATAGTGACAGCTATACGAGGCATCGCTGTACCTCACACCCACCCACCGAGCCACGGCTGGGATAAGAGGCACAAAGAGTACGGAGCCATCTATCCAGTGTAAGAGGGACTGCCTGTCACTATGAGACACCATCGGCAGACTCACTTCTGTGATTAGCTTGCTTGTAACATCGGTGGCTTTCTTTTTCTTTCTTTCTTTCTTTCTTTCTTGTAAAAATGATTCACCCTACACGGTGACTTGTGCTGACAGCCATTTAAACGATGAGGGGTAAAAGTAGCAAATAACAGAGCAAGCTTAGCCTACATCCCCATAAGTGTTAGGCAATATTTATATTTTTATTAAGGTACCCTAGGCAGACACACGAAAGGCAGTTTGAACACCCCTTCTTCCACCCCATCATCATCATCATCATCACGCTCACCTTTGTCATCCTCATCGATCCTTAAGCCCATAGCGATGAACTCGAAGGCATGCTTGTGGTGCTTTCGGATCTGCTCCTCACAGTCCTCCGTTTCCTTGCCCAAGTGTTCTTCGGGCCTTTTGGCCCGCACCGCCATCACTCCGGAGAGGCGCTCGTAACACCAGCCGAACAGCAGTCCCATACAGTAGGCGAGGTCGCGGAATACGGAGAAGACGAGCAACAGCGGATAGGAGAAGAGGTACAGATTCCGCTTGTGTGGGGACACCTTACTGGGGCCGGCGCCTACTAGCGGTGAGCTGGGGCCGGCTAAGCCTTTCTTTTTTCGATCTTTTCCACCCGGAGAATTCATTCACCTGACTCGATGCCGCCTCCATAACACATCACCTCACTGCTTCGTAAGCCTGCGCCCAGCAGTCGGTCCAGAAGCTCGGGGAGTGCGACAGACCCAGTGACAGTTCACAGCTCCACTGATTGGCTGTCGCCGAAGCTGTCAAGCAGAGAGGGGGGAGAAGGCGGGACATAGCGAGTGACTCAGTGCGCATGCTCGATTGTACAGCTTAATCTGCATAATTAACTGAAGAGGGGTCTTTTGTCAATGTCTGGTATTAAAGAGTAACATGTCAGCTGAGAGTACGCTAAAGCAATTGTTTTACTTCTTAAAAATCCACTGAAAAACCCCAATGGCATATAATGTTTCATATACAACGTTAACGTGTAGTATAGTCCAACATGCTTCCTCTGATTTTAAAACTAATGGATCTTTAAATGGAGAATGTTTTTAGTATCCATTTGTTGTTTTGAATTTTTTTGGGGTCTCTCAATTCTTTGAACAGGATAATTATTGACTCATGTCATGTTCAGTTAAAAACAGACATGAATCACATCGCATCAGTGAGTGGTTTCCATGTTGACGACTGGGTGAAAAGAGCGCAAGCATTACAAAATTCATATATTAAGACAGAATCGTGAGATCGTGTTGAGCAGTAGCGTTGTTGGGGCCAATCATTGGGGACTCCAGACCCGGATCTTTTCAGTTCTGTAACGAATGATTTATGTTTCAGAGCCATAGATCGGACTGTAGTTCTTCTGATAAATTAAATATCGCGTACACATTTATGGCAGACGCGTTATTTTTGCCGCACCAGCTTTCAGACGCGTTATTTTTGCCGCACCAGCTTTCCCCCAGAGACACGCCCCAACTGGATCGGAAACACCCCAGATGACCCTGATTGGCTTAAGGACACGCTACTGCGGAATTGCGGGTTACGTTAATATTCGTTTCCATCCATTCGTTAAATATAGTGTCAGAGTATTATCTTGTTATACTTGACTTTCAACGTAGTGAAGACTGTTCCGTGTAACTTTAGTGTTAGTATACTATCCAACTATGACTGCTTTCCGTAGGTGTTGTAGGGTATTCGCCCTGCTGGTAATCACGTCTGCAGGTACACAGCCATCAGCAGACCAATTAGATTAAATATTTGTGAGCCATATTGTTATTTATTGCTGTATTAGTTTTCTCAGTTTTATTAATGATTGGATTAAATTTGTTTGGTTTTGCATTTGAAGCTTGTTTGACGTTGTACTTTGGATTTTGAAGGGTATGTTTTACGAGATTGATTTTATTTGTGTTTCGATTTAACTATTGGGGTGATTTAATTGGAATCTCTATTGCTCTTAATATGAGTAACGAACTTTATTTTGATGGATTCCAATCGTTTTACTGTATGTTTTAATTGATTTATAATAAAGATATTATAAACTTTTTCTTAAAAAGAAAAAAAAGTGTCGACCCCTCCTCGCGCTACATACGCCCAGGGGTTTTGCTTACGTAGAATCGCTGTTGAACGTCACACAGATGTGTTCCAGATTAAATCATACTGCTGCTAAATTAATACCGTTAGGATTCCATTACTGAGTTGACATGGTCTTTGTGGGGCTTTTGCATAGCATTACGGTTACGCAAGTATCCATTCTGAGAAAAAAAATGTATTGTGGCAAAATCACGTGATATGGTACACGCATAGACAGACCCGTACACGGTGTTCATCACAAAGAGTGGTTTACTGGCACGCCGTTCCTACAAATAACCTTCCACTGTACAGCACGGGGTTAGCCCCTCACACACATAATCACAGTAAGAGTAAACACATTCCTTACACGGACACACGGTACAATACTGTAGCAGCACGGACCGGCGGCACCTTTGAGGTGGGATTGTGGGTAGTGTGTTTGTCCCCCCGTGTTTATGTGTGAAACTGCTTATTGTTGGTGGTTGCCTTGATTAAAAGCGCCTCGGGTTCCTCTTCATATCGTATAGATCTTTCGCCTTTTACTAAAGATCAAGTGTATTTACTGCGTGCTTTTCCCGTTTTTTTTTTGTTTTTTTTTAAATCGGTGCGTTCTATTAGCTGTAGGGGGGCATTGCACTTCCTAAGGCGTGGCCAGTAGGTGGCTTGACTGTTACAGCCACAGGGAGGTGCAGTGTCTTCTTTTTAGGGTTTTTAAGATTTTATTGTTTTTACTTTTTCAGCTTTTTAGCTTAGCTTGGTTCATGGACCTCCGGCAGACAGACTTGGCAGCAGTGACTGTTCTCCCTGCTCCAGGGACGAAGAAGCCTTTGGAAGGACACCTTGAGCCGATGACGGGGACCCCAGCTTCGATGCAGATTCTGGCGCCTGGAGCTACCTCCTCCCCTGGACCTGGTCCATCAGCGGGTGTAAACCTGCTGAATATGGCCATGTTCCACTGGAGAAACCCAGATGGGGAGACTCATTTCCATCCCTGGGTCTCCTTCGTCCAGGAGGTTGTCTTTGGTGCATTGGGGTTTGGGCTGGAGGATCTATTATGTGTGCAGTGAAACAATCCCCTGAGGTTCTTTGACGTTACCTTGTCGTCAGGTGATGTTTATACAAGAGCTCTGGAGAGGGGTAAGACGTTGGTTGATCACCCGCTACTTAGCTTGTACAAAGTAGTACCCTTGTGGCACAGCGATAGGCGGATGATCACCACACGTTTTTAATCCTTGTGTTTCCGTCAAGTCTGTCAGCAGCTTTTTACAGAAGTATGTGGTTGTTTTGCCAGGTTTTAGAGAGGTCCAGGACATGTAAGGTGCTTGGAATGGCCGCTGCCAATTCCTAGTTAGATTTGGTTCGAATGGTAGGCCTTATCCCGCACTACATTTTTTGATGATTTGGCCCAATTTTGTGCCACTAGTCGGCACTTAATTTTAGGAGGTGATTTTAGTACTTTTCTAGAACGTAAGGAGGATGTTGGAAGAAAAAATTTTAGAAATTTATCAGAAATCTTAGCCTCTCTGATGGTTTTAAAAAAATGCAGTCCCAGAGATCTGGGCATTACCTGGCGCAACAGTCGAGGGTTGAGTAGCTGTCTTGATTATTTTAGCTACGTACTCTGTTGTTTTTAGAAAAGTTATTTTGTCTCCACGGTGCTTCACTGACCATATGTCAGTTGAGGCCGCAGCTTCCTTTAACGCCCCTGCCTATGGCAGAGGCTTCTGGAAGTTGAATGTGGAGATGTTGGAAGAGAGAGACTTTAGATCACTCTTTCTCAATCATTTTGAAGTGTGGAGAGGTTGTAAGGGTGCCTATGCCTCTACGACTGCATGGTGGGAGAGCGTAAAAGAGAGGATTCATGCTCTTGCTGTCCACTATTGCAGCCAGTGCAAAGCAGTAAGGCTTCATAACATAAAACAGTTAGAGCATAGGCTGCAAGAGGAATATGCCCACCACAGCAATGGAGGACCATTTGATTTTGATAAAGTGCAGGCCATAAAAGTTGAGCTCAATGGCCTGCACAAACAATCAGCTGCTGCCCATCTCTTCTGGGCCAGGGTAAAAGAGTCGGCAGAGAATGAGAAGTGTACTGCTTTCTTTTTTAATAAGGTTAGAAAGGCCTGGGAGGCAAAAAGCTTCACCTGCCTGAGGGACCCAGAAGGTGGTATCTTCTCAGACACTGGTTGGATGCTGGGAATTGCTAAGAATATTTATTCAAATCTTTTTTTAAAAAAAACGGGGCACAGATTTTGGAGTGGGGGGAGCAGTTTTTATCTACAATAAAACCTCGTCTTCCCAGTGAGACACGGGACAGCTTAGAGGCCCCCTTTCACCCCTTCTACCCGAGCTGACCAAAGTGATTGGCAAAATGAACCGGCACAAAGTACCCAGCCTTAATGGGCTCACCATGAAGTTTTATTCCACATTTTGGGATGTCCTCGGGCCAGAGATACTAGTGATAGCTGAGGATGTGCTGTGTCAGGGCATGCTCATTACGAGCATGAGGTCTGAGGTTCTGTCCTTGCACAAGAAGGGCGATCATTCCGACCTTGGCAACTGGCAGCCCCTGACCATGCTTTGCATAGATGGTAAGATCGTCGTAAAGACCCTGATGGAACGCCTTAAGAAAACCATGGCTCACTGCACTGCAACCAGACTTGTGGAGTCCCGGGATGGTCTGCAACTTGGAATTTACATCTTATCCGAGACATGATCACCTGGATTGGGGACAGAAACATCCCCTTTCTCATTAGTCAGTCTGGACCAGCAAAAAGCGTTTCACCGAGTTGACCATGGCTTCCTGTTTAGGGTTCTAGGCAGGCTAGGTTTTGGGCCTAAATTCTTCAAATGGGTACATACATTGTACGAGGTTGGTAGCCATGTTTCCATCAACGGCTTCCTCAGTGAGTTGGTTCCCCAGTTGAGCAGAGTGAGGCAGGGGTGTCCTCTCCCCTCCTCTACATGCTCTATATAAAGCTATTTGCGAGCACCATCCGTGCCCACTCACGTATTGATGGCCTGCTCCTACCAGGGAGCCGAGGTTGGGCAGTTAAGCTGGCTCAGTATGCAGACGACACCATATTGTTTATGTGCTCAAACCAGTCACTCGGTCACGCCACAAGCATGGTTGGTTAATCTCATGTAGGGGGGCAGGTATGAGCCTGTGAGGAGGGAAGTACTGTATTTCAGAATGGACAAGGGGGGGAGAGATGTCCCTGACTTCCCTGTCAAGCTTGACTGCTTGTTCTTCTCCCAGCTCTGTGGACGTCTGGTGGCTCCCCCGGAGCACCCCCCTAGTGTTTTGTCAACCTGTGGCTGGCTCTGCCCATGCGATGGCTGGTGAAGTTGTGGTCCAACTCCGGGTCCAAGGCCAAGACACTGCCAGACCACTATAACCATGCAGTAAGGTGGAGTAAGTCTCTTCGGCCAGGTCTCACCTCAGATGTCCTCATCAAACACCGAGCACCGAACCAAAACTTCACGCAAAACAAAAATGGCAGTCCCTCCCTACACACCGGAACAAACACATACACTCTGTAAACATATACACCGGCCAAGGTGACGGTATCCGAAGGGGTAGGCAATATCGTAAATGAAAAACCAGGCAGAATGATCAATAACCAAACAAAGCAAAAGAAACAAGCAGAAATACAGAGGGAGAAGAGAGAATCAGAAAAACCAAAAACAATCCAAAGTCATACACAATAAGCAAATCGAAATCAATGAGCAGAGCTGAGGGATGGTTGGATGGTGGAGCTTTTCAAATCTGGAAACCAGAAGTGTATGAATACACAGAGAGAAGATATGGACAGGATTGTTGAGGCTGAGCGGATGAACAGAGGGTGGACTGAGGAGACCAACAAGGCGAACGGTAGGTGGTCGGCTGACCTGGAACAGAACACTAACACAACACCCCACAGAAAATCTTACAGCACATAAGAGCATCGGGTTCCTCTTCATATCATATGAAGAGGAAAGAAAGCGCATCGGCCGCGAGGTTACTGGATCATTTCTTATGAACTATTTGTAAGTTGAATGCTTGGATAATGAGGCATGAGGCGCCGGTTCGTGTTGCACATCCGATTCAAAAACACGAGAGGGTTATGGTCGGTGAAAACAATAATGGGGTGGCACTGTATCCAACATATACTTTGAAATGCTGTAGAGCGAGCAAAAGAGTGAGGGCTTCTTTTTTGATAGTGCTGTAGGCCAGATGGTGCTTAAATTTCTTTGAAAAATAACACATGAAGGCCATTATCATCCTCCTGGAGGAGGACTGCGTCGGTACCAGTACCATTGGCATCCACTTCTAGTTTAAAGGGTTTATTGAAATCAGGTGTGGCCAACCCGGGGGAACTGTTGAGCAATGACTTGACCGAATCAAAGGCGGATTGACAATTGGGAGACCACACAAAAGGGGTGTTTTTGTGAAGAAGGTGGGTAAGTGGCAATACAATATCAGAAAAATTTCTACAGAAACAGTGGTAATAACCTGTCATCCCTAGGAACCTTCTAAGGTCTCATTTCATTTGTGGAACCGGGAACGAGTCAATAATCTGGACCAGAGGTTTGACCATACAGTGACCCACCAATATCCCCAGGTAGGTGACTGTGCTCTGTCTAAATTCACATTTCTCCAGGTTAAGAACTAGTGAAGCCTTCTGTAACCAAGTAAAAACTTGCTCTAACAACAACATATGTTAATCCCAAGAGTCCAAATATATGACTAAGTCTGTCAAGGTAAGCGTCAGTTTTTTACTTCTCCTAAGACTTTGTGCATCAATCTTTTAAAGGTAGCTGGAGCATTGCGTCATCCGAAAGACATAACTGTATATTGCAGGAATGTGTCGTGTGTAGTGAAAGCAGATATTTCAGAAGAACGTGGGGTAAGTGGCACCTGCCAGTAACACTTCACAAGGTCGAGCTTTGTGACAAATTGAGCAGACTCAGTGTGGTTAACACAATCTTTCCTCCTAAGGAGGGGGAAAGCATCTGGCTTGGTTACCACGTTTACCTACCTACAGTCCATGCAGAACCAACAGGTATCATTGGGCTTCAGAACGAGCAGACATGGAGAGCTCCAGGGGCTACAACTGGGAATGGCAAGATCCATTTCCACCAGGTAAGCCATTTTTTCCAACAATGCTTGTTTATGTGGGCTGACGTGTTGGGGGTGCTGCTTGATAGGGGGATGGTCTCCAACATGTATATCATGCTCCAGGACAGGGGTTTGTGAGGGGGTTTGAGAAAATAAGGACTTAAGCATGATATAGATCCATCAGGGACTTAATATTTGATTGGGCAGTGAGAGGTAAGTGAGCGAGTCTGCCCGAGAGGGCTTTAAGTGCTTCCAAGTCTGGCAGATGCAAAGCAAACTATTTTTTCCAAGGTGCAGATCCTCGAGTTCTGGCAAATATTCACGGATTGGCAATTTAACAATGGCAGCGGGGAGCGGTACAGGAGTGGACAATGGAACAGAAACAGAGCGATCGACATATGGCTTCAGCATGCTTACATGACATATACGAGTTTTGCTTCCGCGGTTCGGAGTTTCAGTCACGTAGTTTGTGGGACTCAATTTCTCCTGTATCCTATAGGGACCTGAAAACCGGGCCTGAACAGAAGAACCAGGAAGGGGCAAAAGAACTAAAAGACAATCTCCCACCAGGAAAGTTCACTCCCTCGCTTTTTTATCGAAGCAAGCCTTCATCACCTCCTGTGATGAGCCTTAGGAGCGCTTGGCAAGCTCCCTTGCTGCACTTATGTGCTCATGCAGAGTGCTTACATAGCTCAGCACGTTCCTGGTCAGAGGAGGTGGTCAGTGGGATAACCACTGCTCCTCCAATATTTTCAAATGACTATGTACAGTGTGTCCAAAAACCAGCTCAGCAGGGCTTAAACCAGTGGACTCTTGCACTGCATCCTGAATGGTGAATAAAAGCAAAGGCACACCCTCGTCCCAATCTTTACCTGCCTCTAAACAATAGGCATGTAACATATACTTGAACAATTGGTGAAATAGTTCTAGGGCTCTCTGAGATTCTGGATTATAGGCACTGGAAAGTTTATGTTGGATTTTTAATTCCTGTATCACTTCACAATTTGGATGTGAAGTTTGAACCCTGGTCTAAATGAACATATGTTGGTAGTTCGAAGGTAGTGCAGAATTTGATTAAGTGCCTTAACCACAGTTTTTGTTTTCAGGCTACGCATAGGAATGTCTTCAGGGAAACGAGTTGCAGTGCACCGCATTGTAAAAAGATAATTGTTACCCAAGTGAGTTTTGGGTAAGGGACCAACACAATCTATTAAAATGTGTTTGAATGTCTCCCCAATTGCTGGGATACGGCACAGGGGAGCAGATGGAATGGTTTGGTTGGGCTTCCCAACCAACTGGCAGCTATGGCACGTCCGGCAATACCGTTTCACATCTGCATTAATACTGGGCTAAAAGTAATTCTTCAAAATACAAGCATGTGTTTTCCTGACCTCTAGGTAACCGGAGTAAGGATGGTCATGTGCTAAGGGTAGCACATGACTCTGATACAGCTGCAGAACCACAACTTGGAAAACAACAGCCCATTCCTTAGGTGAATTCGGCGGGGTCCATTTCCTCATAAGAACCTAGTTGTCCAGAAAGTACGCTATTGAGTGATGTACTAGATCCGATTTTCTTACAGCCAAATCAAAGAACGATTTCAGGGATGCATCAGCATTTTGAGCAGAGACTAATTGTTCCCTGGTAATGGGGACTTCATGTGATATTTCAGGTATTACTGAGTCCGAATGATTCAAATCCTTGTCCTCCACAGCTTCAACAGCATTACACAGAGGAAGAGCAGAAATCTGGGGGTCTCTCATGAATGTATCTAATAAATCAATATCAACAAACTTATGGGCTTGGGCATGAGTAAGGATACAGGTGGAGAACACAGTGGGGTAATCATAAGCTAAATTATTAGGACAGATTTCCGGTTCGGCAATTACTTTGGGTAAGGGAACCACTTTCCCTCCCACAATGTCATTGCCCAAAATGAACGTAACTCCAGAAACTGGTCCTTGGGACCGAACAGCCACTTTAACAAAACCCAAGAAATTGTCCATTCTCAAATAGGCATTATGTATTGGAACCTTAACAGTACCCAGTTTGATTTCTTGCACTAGGATATCACTACCATAGTAGGACATGTCCAAAAAGGACAGAACACCTTCCAATAGAAATGACTGGGCAGCACCAGTATCATGCAGGATGGTCACAGGAAACTGCACATCATCTTTGTAGAATGAGATAAAGCTGGGAAACACAAATGGCTGAAAGGGAGGTTCCATAGCCTGAGGTGATGGATTGGTTTCTAAGTTAACAACTTAGTGTACATTTTTAGCTGCAGCATGGGCATTTTTACGTTTCAGCACAGGACAAACAGAGATTAGATGCCCTGGCTCATGACAGTAGAAGCACTCTCTAGTTTCAACAGGTGGACTAGACAAAGTGGTATTATCTTGAGGCTTAACACGTTTGGGATGAATTTTTCTGGGTAGCGGGATCGGAGAAAAAACAGTTCTATGTGTCAGGACAAACTCATCAGCGAGGGTGGCAGCTTCTGCAAGAGAAGTCACCTTCTGTTCATTCACATATACCACAACACGATCGGGTACAGAGTTCTTAAATTCTTAAAGCAATATCGGCTCCTTGAGCTGATCGAAATCTGAAATTCCACTGGCCATACACCACTTGTCAAAAAGTATCAGTTTTTCCCGAGCAAATTCCACGTGAGTTTGGCTGGCGGATTTTCACAGCTTTCAGAAATTTTGCCGGTAAGCTTCAGGAATGAACTGATATGCCCTTAGGACTGTAGCCCTCACAATATCGTAAGTAAGACTGTGTTACAATGCAAGAGCTAATCAAACTTCATGAGCTTCTCCCACTAATGTTCACTGTAAAAATAAGTACCAAAGGCACTTGGGCCAATTCAGAGTTGTAACAAAGCACTCAAACCTAATTTTCCTGAAACACAAGTACTAATCTAATATAATGGCTGACATCAAATCCAAAATTTCTACTCTCAAGGGAGATGGGTGGAACTGTGGGAGATCGGGGGCTAGGACGAGGCGCACTGCCTGGTGCGCTGGCATTATCACAGGCTGACGAATCGGGCAAAACTGAGGACCGAGGGCTAACTATCGGTGAACTCACCTTGTGTGGAAGAGGCACAGGCTTTTGCTGGCCCATGCTCAGCCTCTGCAAGGCAATCTCTTTATTTGCCTCAACTTCCAATGCCCTTAGCCATAGAAGTTGAGCTTGATACTCCTGCTTCTTTATCGCCAGTTCCAGCTCCCGTAACCAAATTTTAAGAAGGGTGTCCTCCTTAGGCGAGTCGGGACCACCAGGATCTTTGCGAAACCCTTGCTCCAGGCCATTGTTGGCCTCTGCCTCAGCACGGCATCCAGATCAGGTGTGGAGCAACACCCGGGAAATCCCCTGGCTCAGGCAGGATTCTTAGCTGGACCAACTCATCCTGAAGGACCTCTTTAATAGCCCATTTGGAGGCATTGCTGTGGACAAAGAGGTCTGCTATTGCTAACAGGTCATCCTTACAGCAGCAATCAAATTCAATTCAATTCAATTTTATTTATATAGCGCTTTTAACACGAAGCATGGTCACAAAGCACTTTACATAGTCCCGG
>JAACJT020000035.1:11525536-11539111 GCA_009936485.2 Gymnarchus niloticus
TATGTGGATTCTAAATGCATGCAGGAGCTACACAGAATGGTTTCATTTCCACAGCTGAGCAAAGCAAGATTGAAATGCGTTCAGGATAATCCTCGCCCCACAGGTTTTGAAGCCTCGTTTGTCCCATCACTATGGATTTCAGCCTCGTTGCTGCAGGGTCCAGTCCCAGCTACAGTGCCTCTGCCGGGATTAAACAGAAAAGGGCTGGACATTCCTCTGGCAATGGGTCAGGGCTGAAGCATACTCTTCTCAGATACTCACAATTAATTATCAAGGATAGCATGAGTAAAATATCAGTGATTGTAGACGAGCTGAGTATGTGGTATTAAATTGGCTATACAAAGCCATCAAGACATTATGTTAGTAGCTGGATACACCAAACAATAATTTTAATATTATTTTCTATGAAACTAAGTATTCTGGCAAGCAGTTTAAATATTTTTCATGATGTTAAGGATTTGTTTTCTTATGTATCTCTGAGTATCTATAGGAATAATTTTTTTTTTTTAAATGGCTGCTCTTAATATATCTTAATATGCTCTTAATATTGTTAAAGAAATCGGTGACTCCATATATGCATATATTTTGTTATACAAAGGGTTTCAGATATGCATTAAAGCTGGGATTTTGAGTTCCACGTTAGCACTTAAAAATAAACATATTTAGTATTCAGTAATAATTAGCATGAATGAGCATTAAAATACGAGTATTACCCTAATGAAAAAGTCACTTGCACCCTCATGGCACCCACTACAGTGAATGTGCTGCAAGGATTGTTTTGTGTGATTTGTTACCGTGCTCATGTGCTTGTTGTACATCTATATTGTCTTGTATTTTTATATGTAGAATTTTCACTCCTGTGTGCTTGTGTAAAAGCTTTATTAAGAATGTCAGGGTGAAAATGGGAAATACAGTATTTTCAAAGCTTTCTGTGAGGCACAAAGACAGTTTTTAACTATGGAGACTAATAAACCCTTGGTTAAGTGCTCAGCATGTGGTTTCTGTTTGAATATTGTGCTTTTCTATGGTGTATCAATGCGGGCTGTTTATCTGAAGTCTCTAAGCATTGTGTTACCTCTGTGAAATGACTGCCATCCAGCTGTGCTGAAACAATGACAGCTGGGGCCCTTTGCACATTCTGCACTGTGCCCAATGGGGTACTTAAGGTTAGGTTATTCCTGTTGAAGCTGGTGAAAGAAGATGGAAGGACTAATTCATAGTTCACGACACAGTGTAGAAGGGGGCTGCAGTATCTTGTGCTTTCGTTTTTAATCTCTTTTGGTCTCTCAGTCATATACCAGCACTGTTAGAGTGTGTTTTAATGCACAGCTCTCTGCCCTTTTCCAATGTGGCCTGTCCATTTGTAACTGTGATCTGAGTGTTCAATTTCATGGCATCGCAAGTGCCATCTCTGATTTGGAGCAATCTGATTTTGTGTAAATAGCCTGGTTCTGATGCCATAGACCACAGCACATTATTGGTTAACAAATATGTTATTCCAACAATTGTAAAAGTGATATGAGAAATGCGTCATCCATTTATTCAGTCTCCTCTCGCAGACGTAAGCAATTTTGTTTTCCACATGATTCATGTGTTTTGTACTTGGTGTGCATGCTAGAATTTGTCTGAGAGGGTGAATGACAGAATGGGAGACTTTCTGGAGCCAGGCTCTCAGTTTCAGCCAGTGGACTCATTGCCTGGTCAATATTTTAGTGGTAGCTGCAGGGAATGGGAGGGGGTGACTACTGGTACCGATGATCTAACTGCCCTTTCAGAAACTCCTCTAAGAAGACAGTGGCTTATCTGCTATTGTGCTCAGTTGTCAAGTAGGGTATTTTTTTTTTTGTTACAGTAATAGTCAAGGTCAGTCTTAAAAAAAAATTCTGGACTTTTGGCCTCCAGTTCAAATAATGAATCATTGTAACATGAACCCACTATCATCTAAAAAGCAGGCAGACTGCTGATTAGAGGTGTAACGGTACACAGAAATCACGGTTCGGTATGTACCTCGGTTTTGAAGTCACGGTTTGGTATGTTTTCGATACAGCAGGAGTAAAATGCTGCATTGGTTCAGTACATATGCATACTGAACTGAAAGACCCGTACTGAAAATTTTCAGTACGAATACATGTACCGTTACACTCCTGCTGATCGTAAAGTCTGTACTTGCTCAACATTTTGCTCTGTTGATGTAGTTAAGTGGAACTGTACGGCTTGCTATTATTGTCCCTTTAACGTCCCCTCCCCCCAACCCCGACAGGAGTCTGTTTAAAGAAAATGGTAATGTTATCAGCCTTTGGTCTGATTTGCTTAAAAATACAGTCTCATGCAGTCTGTTTTCTCTGCTTAATGGTTTCCCTCTGTTTCCTCAGGAGCCCAGCTGAATGCACAGCTGGAGGGCTGGCTTTCTCAAGTGCAATCCACAATAAAACCCGCCAGAGCAATCATTGCACCGTAAGGCACCGCATCGTAGCTGTGATGTCAGCTCTGTACACAGGTCTAAGGGATAATATGTTGTTGGACTGAATATGATTCAGGGCAAAAATATACCAGTTATCCTGGCATTGGCAAACTGTTACATTCATGAAAGGTTCGTCACATTCGTTTTATGGCTGTTGTAGACAAAAGATTACAATGTGTATTTTTCTTGCAGCCATGCTGGTTATACCTACTGTGGATCTTGTGCAGCCTATGCCTACAAACAGGTGGATCCTTCTGTCACGTGAGTCCTGCTAGGCCTATATTAAGCCTTACCCTCATTAACAAGTCTTGGTTCTGTGTTCCTAGGGTTCTGCTTTTAATGTTTAAAAATAAACTTGGATTTCAGTCAGGGGCACTTTATATATAGTACATCTTTATTATTATTTAAAGGCCTGCCTATGACGTTCAGTCAAATGCTTTTCCAGCCAAAGCTGCTTCATTTTAACTCAGCACATGTTCCTGTACCTTCGCTGTTATTGCCAATGTGTAGGAATTTGCGTTTAGCCATCTTTTTCTCTCTTGTGAGAGTAGCAGTCCAGTCACATCGGGCACACTTTTTATTCAAACCAAATGGAAATGGTTGCTAAACACTTGATAGTGAGGGAAAAATAAACTCCATAAAAAATAAAATCAAATGAGAACTGGATGGGGAAAAAAAGTATAATTTTGTATGCTGTAGAACAAATAAAGAATCAGTTGTTTCACTACTGATTTGGTTTCAGCGCTCCATTATCGAATCGTGTTCCCTGCTGATATCTGTGGATATAAGGTTCCCCTTTGTTTCCGCAGTCCGATTTTTCTGCTCGATTACACTTACATCCAGCTGTGCTGTATAGTGTTAGGTGAAGGGCCCTGGCTCATTTTTCTATTCTGAGGCACTGCAAATGGTAACCTCTCGCCCCCGAGTGCCTCTCTCTATCAGCTCATGAGTCAGCCAGAAGTTTAGAAGAGCAAACGCCTGCTCAAGAGTCCACGTAGCCCCAGGTAAGGGGGAGTGTTGAGACCCTTGTAGGTGAACTGAAACAGCACTGTTGTCCTGCAGCCGGAGGGTGTTCATCCTGGGACCCTCGCACCATGTTCCTCTGTCCCGATGTGCCCTTTCGCCTGCCGAAATCTACCGGACGCCGCTGTACGACCTGAAGATTGACCAGAAAGGTGGATCCCCACAACAAATTTATGCTAGTTTATAGCAACAGCCAGGCACAGAGTGGTCAGTTTATTGCGTAGACTTGCTTGTTAATGCCAACTGCTAATCATGTTGCTGTAGCTCAGAATATGCAGCTTGCAGACAGGTTGAGGTGCTTCAGTTACTGTTCAGCAAAGCATTGCTATGGATAAGATGCATGATTTAAGAGATTTTGAATGTGGTGTGATTGTCGGTGCCACATGGGGTGCTTCCAGTGACTATCCTGGGATTTACACATACTGCAGTTTGCAGAGAATGGTGTGATAAATAAAAACATCCAGTTAATGACATTTTTGAGGCCAAAAATGCCTTGTTAATAAGAGTGGTCAGAGCAGAATGGCCAGACTCATTAAAACTAACATAAGGTAACAAGTGCAGGGAGAGCAGGTCGATATAATAGTGGTGTGCAGAAAGGCATCTGAACAAGCAACTTGTCAACTACCGAGAATGTTTTGGAGATAAAAGGGGGTCCACCCTGATACTATGTAAGGGTACCTAACAAAGTAGCTAGTGCAAGTATGAATACATAAAGCTTAATAATAAAAAAAATGGCATGGAAAATGTATCCTGTTCAGCCACAGGCTCAGTTTAAAGGGAAGGTGAGACCATTGCCCTCCCTGTGCTGGAGATGAGCTTGTGTTTTATCTCTGCCGTCAGCACCATACGTTCTCGCTTGACTAATGGGCTCAGCCTGCGAGTGCCCCCCACCCCTGCATTACGGCCATTGGCTGGATGCCTTCTCCCTGCTCCCCTGCAGTTTATGCCGACCTCTGGAAAACCGGGATGTTCGAGCGGATGAGTCTGCAGACAGATGAAGACGAGCACAGCATCGAGATGCACCTGCCTTACACCGCCAAAGCCATGGAGAGGTGAGTATTTTGGCAGCGGGCAAAACTTTCCTTTCTCCATTTCAGGTCACATGGCCAGTCTGAGAGATTACTAGAGAGTTTCCAAACCTCTGAGCTAATGTCATTGTTCTACTACTAAGTACTGTTGAAAAAGCAAGCCATTAGTCAATCTGACACCAGTTCCGCTGGTTTACTTTGTGCTGAGGTTGGCTTAATAAGTCCCCATGATAGATTTCTGGAGCCCTACTGCTGCTAACATCCAGGCCAAAAAAAAAATAAAATTTGTCTTTCTCTGACAAGATGCCTCCTGAACATGGCCTCTTCCTCCAGTGCTAACCCATGCTCCTGTTGGACTTATTTTTTTTTTTTCCCTTTTTTAATTAAATATCTGCAGCCACAAAGACGACTTTGCCATTGTCCCTGTACTAGTGGGTGCCCTTAGTGAGTCAAAAGAACAGGAGTATGGGAAGCTCCTCAGTAAATACCTGGCTGACCCGTCCAACCTTTTCGTGATTTCATCGGATTTCTGCCACTGGGGTGAGTTTGACGGTCCCAACAAAAGTGGAGCAGCTGCATTGCAGATGATTTTAAATGTTCCCATGCTACATATGGTCCAAAAGCAATGTGTAGTACTCTAGGTCAAGCTAAATGAGGAGAAATAAATAGCATGGTAAAGATGGTGCTTAATTTGCAAGGAATACGCTTGTTAAGCATTGTGATTAATATTTGCCTTTGCAGGTATATTTTTGCTAAAGCTGCATACATGTACAGCATGCAGCCTTTCAGGTTTTTATGTTCTGAGCACAGTTGTTTTTCAGCAGTAAGGTAAATGAAATGGTTGTTGTAGGAAATGTAAAGATGATGCGGTGCACAAATACATTGTCCTTGTTGGTGCAGGCCATACAGCATGGCCCCTGCTCTCGTGGATGCTTGCATTCCCTCAAATCTTTTTCCTCCCTGAAGGGCAGCGATTCCGCTACACATATTATGATGAAACCCAGGGTGAAATCTACAGATCCATCGAACACCTAGATAAAATGGTGAGCTGCTCTCATTCCTGCGTAGTTGCAGCCTTGCATATGAGAACATTTGTGCCTCATCTTTCCCGGATGGCAGATGTGCTTTAACGGTGGTCTTTGCAAGTCAAGGTGTAGTAAGATTACCTTTTTCTAATACTCCCAAGCACACAGTCCTTGTTCCTGTGAGTATTTGTGATTTTAGAGGTGCTACTTTGTCACACTGATTGATTTATTTTGTCAGAAGCCTGGCTGATTCTCTCTAGGCCAGAATGCACTTCCCCACATGTGGCGGTGCAGTATCAGCATATGATATGATCTACCCGTGTGCAGTTGCGTAATGAAATCTGTGCGTGAACAGCGTCGACTGAAACACATGCATCATGAGCACGTACTTGGTTGCATGAGCAAAAATTTTGGCCTGCACCCTTGTGTGTGTTTATTTTTTTTACCCCTTTTCCAGCATCTACTGAAACGAACTTGTGAACTTGTTCAGTTGGGTGTCTAGCATAGTGTAGCATCTGTTGACTTACCCTGTCTAGCAGAAGTGCTTATGGGTAAACATGGCTGAGTAGTCAGTCTGGCTCACGATGAGGGTATTAGGCCCTTGATAATGTGGTTTCCATAGTACTTAAAGGTGTTTTCTTTTGTTTTAAGGGCATGGGCATCATAGAACAATTAGATCCTGTATCTTTTACTAACTACTTGAAGAAGTTCCACAACACTATATGTGGGCGTCACCCTATTGGAGTGCTGCTAAATGTAAGTATCTCTTGGTATTGCTAACATTGCATAGATTTTGTCTTTTTTTCCAGAGTTTTGACAGAATAGCTGACAGGGTTACGGATACTGTCAAGAAGGTTATAGGTTGGAGCTCTGTTCCAGAAAGTTCTCATAAAAGTGCCTGTCTGTATGTGCATACGAGTGTGTATTTGTACACCAACACCTCCTGTCTTGCTGCAGGCTGTGGCTGAGCTGAAGAAGGCGGGCATGGACATGAAGTTCTCTTTCCTCAACTATGCCCAGTCCAGCCAGTGCAGGAACTGGCAGGACAGTTCAGTGAGCTATGCCGCAGGCGCCCTCATAGTCTATTGAGAACCTGGGACCCCACTTCCTCGGGAAGACGTAGCAACTCTGGTCCCCTGTCCCCTGTCCATGGCTTCTACTGGCATCCTATCACCTGCCCCTTCTTATCAAGAGCGTGTCAGATCGAAGCCCTGGGGCATCGTGAGATTTAATCGGCCAATTGGTTGCCATGTCTCTGGAATTTGTTTTTGTACATTCTGGTGGCACTTTGGATAGTGGGGGTGATTTATCATGGAGTCCTTCAGACTCTATGCTACCCATTTTCTCCTAAGTAACAAAAAATTAAAAATGAAAGTTTCCTTTATATTTGCACTCCTCTTCTGAGAACTGTGCAGTCATATTTTGAGAGAACTCCTTTTAAGTGGATGGGTTGTTAATGGAAGTGTTAAAAAGGCTAACTTTTTGAATAGATAATAACAATGTGAGAGAGATTCATGTCACAGTAGAAGCCAATGAAAAGCAGTATAGGTAGCTACCGCCAACGTTGTACAACAGAGACCCACTGCTGCAGTTGATTTTAAAAAGGGCTACGAGAAACCAAGTCTGACATTCTGCTGTACGATTGATACCAAATACAAATACTCCGGTTTTTAGACATTTAGTTACTTTTGGTTGAGTGATTTGTTATTTACCTGTTATGTATTTTATCCCCCATTGACATATGTTACATTTTTAGGTCTATTTTATTTTTTTAACCTATAGCAGGCAGTAGCATATTTTAGCACTTGCATTATTATTATTATTATTATTATTATTATTATTATTATTATTTTTCTATTTTCATGGGCCTATGGTAGTTTAAATCACCTAACTATGAAGTTACCTTTGGGTTGAACATACAGTGTGAATGACAGGCTTTAATGATGCGAATAACTTTCAGAGTTACCCTTTTGCTTTTGAGCAGCATTGACCTTTGTCGTTTAACATCAGGCTTAAAGCAAGCACTTGGTGTTAGGTGCCATTATCCTGGTTATTTTTATTTTCTTAATCTAAATGGGTGTACTTGCCTAGATTTTGGTGGGTCAATGTTTGTGTCAAAAGCAAAACTCGGTCATTCGAAACTGACAGGCTGAACAGTTGTGCCTTGAGTTGTTTACACATTTATAAATCTATCCAATCCCCTGTGTAACTATTTCTGTGTTTATGCATAGAATCCTTCCTGATGCTGTGCCCCCCCCCAAATTACTCTAACTCCACAACTGACAGTGTGTTTGTTAGGCTGTTTTAAGTTCTTCTCTTAACTTCCTCCCCCACTGTTGTGAGGTACAGTTTTGGCTCAGCTGGGGGAATCAAATGTCAGCCATACCAGTTAAAATGCTAGTTGGTTTTGTCTTTTCCATAGTACCTGTTACTGAAGAACCCCTTGTTCTGTTTTCATGTGTTTTTTGTTTTTGCCATGTTTTAAAGCAGAGAATTTGAGTCGGCAAAGTACAGGACATCTTTAAGAGAAAATGAAGGACTCCTCTTTGGGGTTTGTTTATAATCTCAGGTTTCATTGAGTGAGCAACCAGTAGGCTCTCCAGAGAGTATCAGAAGATCACAATCAAATGTTTGAGTAAAATGCTGAAACACCGTATGTCATGTTGTGTTTAATTCTGTGTATGAGCCCTGAAAATAACTTGCGATGAGAACATGTCAGCAGTTGTTAGCTGTGGGTCAAAATGCAATGGTTCTTATCTCCAGTCCTTGTCCTGTGCCTTAAAGCCACTAAAGCTGGCCGTATATGTCAGAACTAGCTGAAGTTGAAACACAAAAAAAATTACATGCTTGAAAAGACATTGTGTCACTCACAAGGGAGTGATCAGTGATCACTCAGTCTTTCAGTCCAAATTTAGTGGCAATTATTATTAAACCTCTGTTTAACCAGGTTAGTTCCTTTGAGATTTAACATTTCTTTAACCATACAGATCTGGCCAAGATAGGCTACAATTAAAAAGTTTCACACACTTAAATAAAAAATAACACTTCAAATGAATTTCCGGTCATTTAAAGTCTTGCTGCCACCTGTCATATAGATGTGGATATCCACTAATGAGCTGGGCTAGCTTTTTCTTGGGTTCATTCATTTTGTTTGTAAAGCTTAGATTGGGTTTTGCATATTTTGACCAATTGTAGAGAGTGGGTGGTCTGAATCAAAAGAAGTAGTGTACACCAAAGCTCTGATTACTTGCCTGTGCAAGATGTGGTCTTAACAATTTTTTATTTTTTTAACACCGCTGCATAAAGGACAAATAGTGTCCTTTGAAGTGTACACTCAACTTAATAGCTTCAGTGCGGGAAGAGAAAGCTTGCTTGGTTTCGATTAGCATATAATGATTAGTTAAATCGAGGGATTAAGTAGCTCAGACTGATTGGAGATCACATGCTGGCTCACTTAGGTTGGTGATCAATTACATTGATGTTTTTCTTAAGATAATGCCACATTTCTTCAATCTGTTCAATCCTTCTGTTCCAGCTTCTCAGACTTTCCCTAAATCTTCAGCAAATTTGGTGCATGGAACAATTACTGTAATAATTACAGTTAATCTCAAGGCTCAAGTAAAACCCAGTATGGGTGTAGCCTGGCCAGGCCTAAGATCAGAGGACCTTATTTGAAATAGTCTAGGAAATCCTTAAGATTTTAGATTATATTATTCTAGTAGTGTACTGCAGAAGAAATTGTATTAAAATTCACTTTTTATGAAATTCTCAAGGAGTAATAGCAGGACATTTCCAATAAAATGGTTTGGACAAAATAAAGCGGATTGCAAAAATAATGATTGGTATTCATTTTAAGTATTTCAATCAATATCTTCAATATTGCTAATGCTACCAATTGATGACAACTTTTATTTTTGATGCCTTTACACATCCTCCCAAAAGTATTTTCAAGACCCACCAGTCAGCCTTGTAAACAATATTTCCCTTCATCCAATATGCCTTCAATCTGTAAAACCCAGAAAAAACAATAGCAGATGCTAGTGTTAAAGCCCCATGTAAGATCATCCTGGGCACTTTCAAAAATATGTCATGAATGTCTTTTGTAGCACTGATTTTCCTGAAATGTGAAAACTTTTATGCTCTCACCTGGCAGAAGAAGGACAGTTTTTAAAAGCAGAAGGAATTCCATACAGCTGTTGATGGCTGTGAGACACTCCAGGTGGCTTGGCATGTCTGCTGCCTTACACACAACCCTTGCAAAGAGAACCATGATGCACTGGAGCAGCTTGTCTGAATAATGAAGTGACTTGAAGACAGTTTGCGGGAACATCACACAAGGCTCCTTTTCAGCTTTAACTGACAGTTTAATTCTGTGTACTACCTGCCACAGCTGGGATTGAGAACTATCTTAATGCCAAGTATTAAGAGGGACAAAGATTCATCCTTTTGTTAGATCGGAACAGATGTCCCTGCAGATTCACACTGTTTTGAATTAACCCTGCTTGTTATTTGGTTGGGGTGCACTCATTGTAAATTACAGTTTTTCCTCAATCACTTTGGCACATTTCTCACACCAGCAATGCCATTTTCCTGCCAGTTCCTCACATCCTTACTGCAACAACACATTTGCACATGGCACATTCAACATTCCTCATTCTTTTGCACAAATTGCAAATGCTAAAGCACTTATATTTCAATGCAGTGATGCAGTTCTCATTGTGTTGATGCATTTTTCATTTGATTCGTCTAAACAGTTCATACATTGATCATTGAGTTAGTTTACATCCTCACTTGTGTTGATATACTTGGTCATCAGGTTAGGTGTGAGTGCACTTTCAATCTTTTCATGAGTAAAATTTCTTTATTTAGAAAACACATGAAAAATGTCAATCTCAACCCACAGATATATATCCTGCCACTAATTATTCCATGCATATGCTGTTGCTGAGTCACCCTGACCATGTTGCTGAAAATGGAACAGGAAGTAGGTGTCAGGCAGGAACAAGAACCTGAAGGGGTGTCAGGCAGGAACAAGAGCCTCTTTATTGTTAAATTCTTGTTTTCATTTCTGTATCATTTTCTTTTTTTTCAGTATTGTAACCATATTTGCTTTGGTTTCATTCTTGACATTGAATTGTATGAATAGTCTATATTTTTGCATTTTTCTGAACATGGTGTTCACATTTGTAATGAATCTAATACTCTGTAGTGAATCAGTATGGTTTTTGTTTTAGTGTTAAAGAGAAGATGAAAGGATTATGTCCATTTAGGGTTGCAAAGGGGCGGAAACTTTCCAAAAACTTTCCATGGGAAGTTAAGCTGGGGAATATACAAACATAAATATAAACATTTTGTTTTAACTAAGATTATGCTGCATGATGTTTTTATTTTCCAACTACATTTAAGTTCCCAGTTATAGTTCCCTATTATGTACAATTTTGCAAATTTACAGTTTATTCCCATTAATTCCCATGTATTCCCGTTAATTCTCATGGAATGTTTCCACCTTTGAAAATTCCATGAATTTTGCAACCCTACGTCCATCGGGTGACAATTGTAGTGGTAGTTGTAGTAGCTGAGCAACTCTGTGTGTTTTGATGGGTGTATTTAACATTTTTAGTCTTTTAGGTTCTTTTCCACAGGTATGTTATTGAGATGCTTTGATTGTTGTGAGAATTTCATTTAAGGTTCTGAGAATGGTGATAAATGTGCCATATCAATTGAAAAAAAACTCTCAAATAATTACTTTAAAGTGATGAACTGGTTGAATAATATATACAGTAGGTCTAAAATGAGTACGCATACTAGAACATAAACCAACAAATCGTTTATTTATGCAACACAAATGAGCACTCGTTGTGTATATGATGAGACAAAATGTATAAAACAGATTTGTAAAGCTCAGAGGATGTTCGTAACTGGGTCACGTTGCTTGCAAATTTGGTAAGGTAATGTTAGCATCCAAGCTGAATCTGAATTGGCTGGTGTACTGATTCCACCTGGAACGTTCTTATTAAAAGGTGTCTACTTTGTTGTAACGTATGGTATTAAGGAGGCCCCTAGAACTGTCGGCTTTAGTACATCACACACAGAAACGTAATAATGAGGCATGCTTTACTATTTACTATTTCAACCACTGACCAGAAATTGTAAGGTACTTAAGAAATGATTATATTTAGTTTATATTAATGAGGAACTTTTATTAATGCATTCAAATAAAATGCTGTTTCCTTTCGTGTGTGTGTGTGTGTATGTGTGTGTGAGTGTAAATTAATGAGAGTAATTGTCCTTGATGTTACCGTTCATGTATTGTCTTAACTCTTCAGTGAAAAGGTTCAGTCAGCGTGAAGCGTGGTGCATATTTATGTGGGGTGACATAATGGTTTCTTTTATGTGCTGCTGTAAATGTCACAGGAGGTATTAATTAGAGGTTTTACAGTGTACAGAGAATGGCAGACAAAGACAACTGACCAGCAAATCACAGAGATTAGCGAGCGTCAATGTGATGGGGGGTTAACCGTGGAGTGCTTCTGATATTTATGCAATGTGGCACTCTTATCTCAGCACAACGGATCTAAATTAAACCTAGATTTCTCTAAGATTTGTATGTCCTACTGTGTTTGTATAACATCTTTTAATTCAATCACACCTTAAAATAAGAACATGAGAGAGCTTATGTCTGTGGGTACTTTGCAATGCACCGTTGTTGACAAGACAGAATTTGGAGGGGAGAACTCATCAGACTAAATTAAAGGTTTCATGTAATGGAGAATAAATAACACTAATAATAATAATGAACCAGGTGGGTCTAAGCTTCTTTATTCTTGGCCAAGACACCATCGACTTACCAGGTCAATTTAAGGTAAGTTTTTTTTCTTTTTCACTGAAAATCCCTTTCCCATGAACCAACTACTTACATAATTTTATGTATTAGCTTTTACTATCCTAGTTCTCACCTATGTTTGTGTGTGTATGTGTTTTGCTCAGTAAAGCAAAGACACGAAAACACATTGAAATATACTATGTGAAATAATAATAATAATGGCAAATAAAGATCTCATTATGAAGGTTTTTTGTGCTAGGTTCACCTCATGTTCTTCTGAGAGACAGGCCTTGGCAAAGTGCTGGTGGTGGGGGAACCCCTGATCATCACTTCAGCTGAGCATGTGACTCTGCACAAAATTAAAACTTAGTTTTCCCAGTCTGGGCTTTCAGTCTTGCTAATCCCTCAAGGCCTTTTACTTTAACACAAGATGAACCTGTCATCCTCAGTTTTTGGTCCACCAGGGACAAAATATACTTTCACTTGTTGTGCAAGCATTGAATACCTTTTGCAGCTTGAAGCAGATACAATTTTTTTTTCTCTACACTTATAACTACGTGAAGACCCTTGTTGTTAATTATGTTAGGTTGTTTAGGGCAGCGGATAGCGCTTTCCTTAATGACATGATTCCCAGGAGACGTTCTGCTCTAAAACCCTCGACCAAGGTACTTAACCTAAATGTATCATGTCAAATCTCCATCTGCCCAAACGGAACAACATAAAAGAGCTGAGAAACTAAATGTAAAAATGTGTTTGATGATACTCTGTGTTTTAAAACAAACTAAACCATGTATATTTTTTCCAAGAACTATGTTGATTCTGTGCTGATTTAGAATTTTTGGAAGAAATTCACCTTAATTGTGTATTTAGTTTCCCTCCACAATTGTTTTTTATACTCCTACTGTACCTTGTAACACAAGCAACAAATCTGACTAATGTTCACAACAATAAACATCAAAATCAGACAGCAAACTCAGGTACCAGTCAAGTCAAAAATGCTGACAAAACAAGTCATACAGTCAGAGCAATTGTTCAAAGTGTTGTCTGTTAGCTTTCACACAGGCCCACAGTTGTTCAGGTAAAAATGATCAAAATCAGTTCAGGATCAACAAAGTTATTACAGAAATAAAAAGGATTGTACACTGCTCAAAAAAATTAAAGGAACATTTTTTAATCAGAGTATAGCATCAAGTCAATTAAACTTCTGGGATATTG
>JAACJT020000035.1:11542670-11564471 GCA_009936485.2 Gymnarchus niloticus
TGCCTTTGGGGTCAAAGACCTCACATTCCAGAGCCCCAACTTTAGCCTGACCTCATGGGTACTTTGTGACAATGGTTTTAAATTGATATTTTATTAGGTTTTTAGGTTATTAAATATTTTAGGTTATTAAAGCAGACGCTGCTGTGGAGTTGCCTTCTGCGATGAAAATTGCGGGAAACAGACACAGTCTCAATATTATGAAACTCGGGTGACAACTCTAAGCACCAAGCAGATGGTCGGTTAGGAAGAGTCTGCAACCTGGACTTGGCTCTGGTTAGTCAAGATTTTCCATTAAGACTATTAGCTATGCTTTTCCACAAGAGAGTGACATCTGGCCACGTAGGGTGAATTCCGTCTCTCTTCAAAAGTCCAGGACTGTCCGAAAAAGTCCGCCAGTTATCTATAAAACCCACATCATTTATTGGGCACCATTCCGACAGCCAACGACGTAGCGACGATAATCTGCTGTAGATTTCATCGCCACGTCTAACGGGAACAGGGCCAAAGCACGTTACTGACTCGGACATCTGCTTCGCAAGCCTGCACACCTCTATGAAATTCATTTTCATGATCTTCGATTGCCTCAACCGGACATCATTAGTGCCGATGTGAATAACAATATGCGAGAACCTACGTTTACTACTACCCAGCACTTCTAAATTTGCAGTGACTTCGGTCGCCCTGGCCCCCAGAATACAATTGACTATGGTCGTAGGCGTCGCTATATTCACGTTTCGTAAAATAGAATCGCCAATTACCAGAGCTTTTTTAACGGGAGAACCAGTGGGTGCTTCACTGAGGGCGGAGAATCTGTTGGAAACGTGAACGGGCGAATGGTGCCGATGAGGGTTTGGCTTTGGTTTGCGACTACACCGCGGAGTAGTCACCCATTCGCCTTGTTGCGAAGGCTCTAATGCCAGAGCAGGGGGAGACAGGCTATCTACCATGGACGTATTCGGAGTCGCTAATACTGAATCTATGAAACTCTTACCTTGCTGAATCTTACGTAACGTCCGGATGCGTCCCTCTAACTCTTCAATCTTCTCCGTCAGTCTAGTGATTAATCTACACTTCTCACAGGTAAACGTACCAGTAACGACAGGAGAAGAATAACTAAACATATTACACTCCACACAAACGACAGACGCCATGGTATGCTACCTTCACAAACATACCACCCTCACAAAGCTTAGAGCAAGATATTTAGCAAGGTTTGTGGTCCATTGCTCAAAGCAGACACTAGGATGTCTATTTTGTTTAATTTGGCATTTTCACAGATGAAAAATATGTGTGTAGGTGAACTGGTATTTCCAAATTGCCTATTTTATGTGTGTGTATGAGAGAGAGAGTGTATACCATTAAACCATGTTTATATTATATTGTGGGAACAAAATGTCCCCAGTAGGCAATAAAAATCGAACATTTTTACCTTGTGGGGACATTTGTCACGTCCCTACAAGGGAAAACTCGGTTTAACAGTATAAAAATCTGTGAATGCAATCAAAAAACCAGAAGAGCCAAAAGACTTGTACTTTGTTGGGTTACTTATGATTAAGGTTAGGGCTGGGTAAGGGTTAGGGTTGTAATGGTTAGGATTAGGGTTAGGCCCCTAGAAATGAATGAAAGTTCCTCACATAGTTAGAAATACAAGTGTGTGTGTGTGTGTGTATGTGAGTGAATATATTCCCTGCTACAGACTGACATCCAGTCTTGGATGTGTCATACCCTGTCCTTGCTGGATTTGGCTCCAGATTTTCTGTCATGCTGTACTACATAAGTGGTTATGGAACATGGAGGACTAATTACATTATACTGCCAAATCATCACAGATGAATTCTTCTGCCATGTGCTGCTTTTTTGTCTAGGTGAGTCCTCCTGTTTGGATTGCTCCACATTGTGAAATACTTCTTGATTCACCTAATAACCTAACATACTGTATATATAAATTTCTTCATATTGTAATACAAATTATATCCTCATAATTCATATTACAGTATGAGGTGACACTGGTGTAATCAAGCTGTTTTTTTTTTATATTGCAAACATGCCGGAAGTCACCAACTATTTGTCTAAACCAAGTATCAACACTACACTCTAGAGGATGACTTGAATTATTGCATCTGTATATTTCCTAACTGCAAATGCACCCTGGTGCCATAAGCAGCCATACCTTCAGGGTTGGAATTTTGAACCCCCCTCTGCTCAGTACGTGTGAAGTTTCCCTGATCTCCTGGTGTTGTGTGGGTTTCCGCCTGCCATCCAATGACAAGCAGGTATGTGCACTGGTGTTTCTAAATGGCCTGTAGTGTTTGTCATGTGTGATGGGTAGGTATTCCATTGATGGTGAACCCTTGCCTGTGCCCTATGGTCTAGGTCCCCTGTACTGGATAAATGGTTGATATATGATTGACAAATATTGTGTAGGACATTCAGTATAGCTCTTAATCCAGTGCTAACCTGCACTTGACTGTGGCTCCATCATTGGAGACTCAGCCTACCTGCACTTATACCTTTAGGTAGCTCTTGTTGTATGCACCTCAATGTATGTGGCTTTGGACAAAAGGGTCTGCTAAATGCATAAATTGTAAAATATTATAAACTGCCTGGCCAAAAAAAAGTCACTGTTTCAATTTAAACAAGCAAATACAGTACTTAAGAGACAACGGTCCGGTCTGGGCTTAGCAAAGTTATGCAACAATAAAATGAAATCAGCTGAGTACCTGAATCTACTGAATGACCAGGTTATCCCATCAATAGATTTTTTTTCTTCCCTGACAGCACGGGCGTATTCTAGTACAAAAATGCCAAGATTCTTCAGAGTGATTCAGGGAACATGAAGAATCATTTTCACACATGAACTGGCCACTACAGAGTCCTAACCTTAGCCCCATTGAATGTCTTTGGGATGTGATAGAGAAGACTTTATGGAGTAGTTCGACTCTCCTGTTGTCAATACAAGATTCGATAAAAAATGAATGCAAATCTAGGATGAAAAAAATGTTGAGACATTGCGTAAGCTTGTCCAAACAATGCCACGACGAATGCTCCTTAATCAAAGCTAAAGATGGTCAAATGAAAGACTAAAGTGTGCAACTTTTTTTTTTGGCCGGGCAGTGTATATATTGGTCAAAACATTACAGTCACCCCCTAATAGAACAACTGGATCTTTTCTGCAGCCAGACAGTGGCCATACAAAGGTACAAATGAGAAAGGGGATATAAAATGACAGGTACTGTACATGCTGACCAGAGATTTAAAACAGGTGGTGAGTTATCAGTGGTTTTGGGGCAGGGAGATGGTGAAGACCCCACAAACATTTACAATTTAATACGGGCCACAGTTGTAGACCATGGGGACAATCACTGCCTCAAAATGGCATGGACTGGAGAAAAAGTACAACCTGTTTGCAGTCAATCCTCTGTTTCCTCTATTGCAAGGACTTTCAGGTATGAAAATATGTCCATGATCATACTTTGCAACAGTATTACTCTTTACAGTGAATTTTCTGCAAAAAATACATCTAGTGTTGCTGCTGAGAAACAGATTGTCACATATTAAGTGTAACAGCTAATGAAAAACTATTCACACCCAGACAAGTGTTATAAACTGCAGTTTTTTTTTTAAATATTTATGGATGCTTCCTAAAGATTTACTCCTGTTTCCAATATAACACACAAACAATGAAAACAACGAACTCAGGCCAAAGCTCATACATCAAAATGAGACACATTGAGATGCATCTCACTTGGTCTCTTGTGACACGGGCTGGAGGAGGAAATGAGAAACCAGCACCAGGGTGACAGGACAACTCCTGTCAGGCCTTCCTCCCAGTGGAACATGATGAACTGGGCGTGGTGCTCCCCCAGTGAGACACAGTTGTTTTTAAAAGACTGGGGAGGTAGTGAGGAATCAGCACCGAGGTGACAGGACAGCTCCTGTGGTGATCAGTCAGTCCGTAATGCCATTGTGAGGGAGTTTTTATGGAGTTCATAAAAAATGAAAGTTTGAAAATATAAGTGACTGACAGTAACAGACTGCAGTGTTACGGCTGGATGATATGGTCCCTTTTAACCAACAAGGCACACAGAACATATTAAACCTTCAGAAGTGAAGATGTTAGCAGGTCTAAAGTTTGGGTGGTCTGCCACCTCTAAAGGCCCGACTGGGGCCCGATTGCCACACCAGGGCTTCGAGGTATAGGTGTATGATCACACTACTCTAGTCCATATCAAGCAGCTCTTCACTTTGCCTTAAAGTTATTTTCATTAATTTTTCTTATCTCCATTTCCTCCTGATTGTTTTGTGGCTCTCATTTTCTACTTTTATGATGCCATTCCTAATGCATGGCATGTGTGCATCTGTGCTGTCTCACCCCACAACAGGTGACACTTCAAAAGGTGTATGCAGGCCAAAAAGTCAGGTCTCTTTTGTATGTAGGTGGGGCTGGTTTCAATTAGAGCTCAAGGCTGGGGTAGAGCGACATCTAAAGACGTGGCAGCGAGCTTATTAGACACAGAGCCATGGTGAATGTGCCAGTGTAGGAGGGGCCTGTAAACAATATCATGATGTAGCTGGCCACATTCTTCTATCTATATCTGTGTTGGACCTTCTGGGGACAGAAATCTGGGGACTCACCAAATTACTTAGCGCTTTTTTGGACAATATCAGCTTTTTCTTTTCAGTTTATAGCAGGGTATGGTTTACCACTGACCAGGGCATGGGTATGGAATTCTTCCCAGCCCATTCCTACCCTTCTTTGTAAACCTGACTGAGAAGTTGGGGGGGGTTGAAAATGAATGTACAGTATGTGAGCACAATCCTCGTGAAGACATATCTTCTGGATGCAATGAATGGCAAACCCATCATGTTTCTTTGGGAAGATTCTGATAAACATTTGTGGCACAGGACAAACTGGATTTCCACTGATATTCTGGAATGACTGGGTTTTTTGTGTCTTTTTACAGATTTGTTGTTCAGACAAGCCTTTGGTTTATTGGGTTTTTCCAGTGTAGGAAGGCATTTCACAAAATTTTATTATTTACATGTTTGCATGACATGGTGTTTATTATAGAGGTTCTGTTCCTTGATGATCTTTGCTTTTTTATTTTGTATTTAGTCTTTGTAATGTAGGGTCTTACGGGAACCCTATTAATTTGACAAGTTGTATTCTTAATTATGTAATGAAAGGCATATGTTCAAAAAGATCATTGTTCTCAGACTTTGTGAGAGAAATTCATTCTGGGATAGCAACGTTAGTTTGTTTTTATGTGTTTATTTGTCTTATTCTTGATCTTTTAAGGCACTTTTTCAGGCGTAATGTCTAGTTTTGTGAAGACTGAGGTTTCAAACTGTTTTTCAAGTTAGGTGATTCTTGGAATTTAGTAAGTAAATGAGAAAAACTGTAGACTCGCCATCCATTCATCGATCCATCCATCATTTATAGCCATGCTTAAGGTATTTTTTTTTTTTTTATCCTTTAATAATGAACATATCTGTATTTCAGATGATTAGGTATTATGTTTGTCATCTTTGCTATCTCTCATAAACCTGTATTGGACAGACAGTTCAAAGATAGATGGATTATTGCCGATCTCTTTGTTGTATCCTGGTTGCAAATGTCCTACTGGTTAAAATGAGTTTGAACTCTGTTATACCTTTTAACTAGATACATAATATAAACTGGAAAAAACTTCAGCTTTCAGTGGGTTTCAGAACTACTGCTATTTGAACAGAAGATGGAGCTATTGATTTGTTTTTCTGTTTTGTTGGCCAAACACCGTTTGTGAATTACAGGTAGTACACTAATGCCCAGCTTGTCTCTTTGGTTATTGCTATTATGTATTACTTTTCTGTCCCAACATTAAGCTCAACCAAGGAATGTGCCAGTTATAGAGAACAAAACTTTACAGGGAACTGCTATCGCCTTGTGACATTAGGCCAGCAAATACTCCTGGGAAATAAGGAGACAGCAGTTGTTACCCTTGCGGTTTTCCTTCTTAGGGTTGAAGCTGAGCCACTCATTGTAAACTGGGGCCCTGGCCACTTCTTGGTAGAGTTTTTGTTCTTGTATGAGGCCTGCCATGCAGCCCCACCGTTTTTTTCAACTAGCCTGAAGATAGACAGCAACGTTGGTTCTTAAACATCAGACATTTCCAGGTAGAGAAGCTAAGTCTTCTTCTGGCATACAGTAGTTTAATTTTCAGATCTAGTTTACGTGTTATGTATTAGTTCTTAGCTGTTATGAGGATTGTATGGAACAGCAATTGTGAAGAACAGAACCAGGATCATAGATCTGTTTTGTGCCATGAGGGAGAGACAGTTAATTTGTTCCCTTCCAATGTAATTCACATAAAACCACCTGCCATCCAACCATTCATCTTCCAGCCACTTTTCCTGATCAGGGCCCTGGGTTCCATATACTACCATGTCATAATTATAAAATGGTGATTGAATAGTATAAGAACAGTTTCACAGAGGACATGTATATCTGCCTTTGAGAGTCACCATCCCGGCAACCAAAAACTAGCTACTGGATCACTGATCTGTGTTTCAGTTTTTCCTTCCCAACCCCCTTCTACCCTGACAGGGCATTGATAGCTCTGCTCTTTTTTTTTTTTTTAGATGGTTTCAACTCTTACTTGACTTGATTCGGTATAAAATTCTGCTTCTGTTCAGTCAGAATTCAACGTGAAAGCCCTGGTGTTTAAAGCAACAGCCAGTGATGAATTAAAACCTGGTGAGATTAGTAACATAAGTATCACACCTCTGTCAAGTGAAAGCGTTACTCGGGACCTGTGTTGGTACTTTAAACATGCTTTTGTGCATCACGCGGTTGTAAGTCGACATCCCTGTAACAACCCGATCGCACACAGTTGTTAATTGGCAGCCTGCTTTTGCTAAAAACAGCCAGTGATTTCAGATTTTCAGCTACATTACATTCTCTTCTGTAGTACCCAGATATGGAGGATCATGCAAACACATTAAAGACCCAAATGAGGAACATGGGCAGAATGGTGAAACATTTTCTCATGGTGGTTGTGACTATTTCTGTCCATTAATTCTGTTATGGATCTTATTCAGATGATGCTACACGATTTGTGCACGTGTTGATCTAGCTCCAGTCATGATTACTGGCCTTCAAAGACTGCCATTTGCAGGGAACCAGGCATACTTCCAGACCAAAAATGACTTTGATGATAGTGGTCCAGCAGCCATGGTGAGTGATTTCTGTATGCTGAATGTCAATCAGACCTGTGTAAGATTCATTGTCATTTAGGCCATTACGCTTCACTTATCACCAGTGTTCCAAGCAATGTTCAGCAGAATAGCATTCACTTGACTGATACAGAGGGTGCGAGGACGCTTAAAAGCAGGCACAACTGTTCGTGCTTTTTTGGTTGGCTCACCTGGAGCTATTTAAAGAGCTATTTGACCAAGACCTTCGAGCACAGAGATGCTGGAGCTTTATGGAGTGAGGCTGCATCTGTTTAATCCTTTCCCCATGTTAAGCATCTGTGGATGGTTAATGTCAGCTGAGGGCAGACGTGGCTCTGGCTTCATGGAAAGGAAAATATAAAGTGGGGACCCTTGATAGCAGCAGTGAAAAGTCAAGGGTGCTGAGCAACAGACTGATGGACTGACTGCGGTATGTAGATAAGAAACAGTAGAGGGAACCTAGGTAGCTTGGGGATCACAACGTCTGCATTAGTATTGTTTTTGGGATTTATCAGCTGTTAGAATGGGCCAGAAAGCAGGCAGGCTAAGGGAAGGACAGGGACAGGGCTGAGCCATAACTTGTCAGTCTTTGTTTTGACAGGTCACAATATTCAAGTGGGAAGTATTTTATACCATGATGTGTCACTTTAAATAAGATTTGAATTAACGGTTATTGTGATATTAGGCTGGCTCAGTGAGTAGCTCTTTTGCCTCATACCTCTAGGGTTGGGGGGTTCGAATCGTACCTCTGCTTTGTGTGTGTGTTTGCATGTGCTGGTTTCTTTGCACAGTTCAAATAGAAGCGACCTCGAATTGATAAATTGCCTGTAGTGTATGATTATGTGTGTGCGCAATGTGATGGACTGGCATTTTATCCATGGTGTACCCCAGCCTTGGGTGCTGTGCTGCTATTATAATGACAGACTGGAATAAAGAGCATATTGCATTTAAGCTGTGAGGATGTGCTCTGAGTGAGGTTCTCTCACCAGCTGAAGGACCAGCAAGAAGAGGAGGGTCACCAGCCTGGTGGAGACACTTTCATCCAGAGGCTATCAGCAGCCAAGGTCAAGGGTCACGGAGTGAGTAATCTGCTCAGTGTCAGCACCAAATGGAGGCTGATGGCCCCAGTCTGCTGAGCTTACTTTTACTCAGAATCTTGAAAACAGGAAATGACAGCATGGATATTATGTTAAAAAAAATTGTGGTTTATGTGGGCACTTAAGGGGAAAGTGTGTGAGGGAAAGACACAGTTAAACTTGACTTGTTACATCTGTGTAGGGATTTTAAAGGACACTCGTATCCCCTTACACAGGAAAAATTTCATGTTCCTGTTAATCTTCTCATGCAGAGCAGTGTTTGTGCTGGGAGATCTCATTTGCACAAAGCTGTTTTTGAGAAGGAAGCATTTTTTATATGACTGAGACAAACAACATTGCTGATGGGGCAAAAATATAATTAACTGTGACCTTAAAAAAACAGAAATTTCACACCAGCTAGAAGGATAGTCATATTTTACAGCATCAACCTCCATTCCGCTGATATGTATTACAGACCTCTTCAAAAATGTACATTTCATTTGGTTAAAGGAAAATAAGTGCACAGAGACACTCCATGGTGGTGTTGTGCGAGGTTAAATTAGGCTAGGCCCTGTGTTATGTGCTGTAAGATTTTCTGTTATGTTCCAACCCTAGACTGGGGATCGTAACACCTGATGAATCAATAAAGCACAGCCTAAAATCTGTAATATTCACAAATGTTTAAATTACCGTTCAAAGCTAAAGAGAAGTATATGCTTCAATTAGACTGTTAAATATAAACAACCTGCAGCTGTTTATAATTGTTCATCTTTAACACAGGGAGTGTTTTCCCCCCTTTTTGGGAAATGATTTCTCTGGGCCCCTGCCTTGCAAAAGGAAGGCCAAGCAGTCACATGGTGTTTTAATGCGCCAGACAGAGCAATGTTAGCGTGTTGCTCTACCCCATCCCTCTGAGCAGTAATTCAATAAAGCAGAGTTATTCCATGAATCTGTTCCATTCAAGTAGTGAACAGGATTCCATGTAGCTTTTTAAAGGGCTTCCAAAATCTGGGGACTAGTTCTCAAGGTCAACCAGCTGTGTTTTATTCCACCAGAAATGGCTGAGGAACAGCAGTAGCTGACTGTGCCATTGCTGCATGTTCAGGATTATTCCATGGTAAATTGTTCCTTAACTTCCAGGACAGGCAGAATATCCAAGCTCCATTTAGACCTTCATCAGTCCCAAGGCCCTCATTTGATCAAACGTCTCCGTAATTTCCCAGCAGGAGAAAACAGAAAGGTACAGGGTCTTGAAAATCCTCGCTGTATGTGAGAAGCCTGGATATGTAACTCTTGGAAAAAAAAATGGGACCCTACAATATTTTTGTGGAAGCCCTAGGCAAGAATCCATCAGCACACTTCATTGTTGGCCTTTCAGCAAATGATTGACAAGACAAATCCAGCCTCCAACCTTCTTTCCCACGCCATGGTAATTGTCAGAGCCAGTCAACCAAAACCAGTGGTCAGTTGTGGATCCCCACAAGACAAAGGGCAGGAGGATAATTTGTGCAACTGTCTATGGGGAGACGGCTTTGCACACATACAAAGTCAGTCTGATTCAAATGGCATTGTCATGCACCGTCTGGAAAGTTCTCCATTTTTAATGTAACATTCTGTATTAATGTGATACGAAAACAGAACAGGTGTTCAGAGCAATTACTCTGGTATGACAATTTATTTCTTTGTATCAAGGAGAAGTCATTCAAACATTGCCCCACCCATATTCTGACAACTGAAGACACAATTTTCCACTAGTTGTCTGTTTCGCAAGCTTTCCTTTGTTAGAAAGCTGTTCCATGGGAATTAATTCAGGGGCTTCTTTTGGACAATAAATACTGCATATCTTTACAAATGTCTCTTACTGACACCGAACTGAAAGTACTTTGAACTTTGTCTTAGTATATTCAGATGTATACGTCCTCCTCAAATGAATATATCAGGTTAAAGTCTTGGATGTCTGCAGTTGTGTTGCCCGAGTAAATCACACCACACTAAAATAATGTAACAAAACCGCTAATGTAAGTTGGAAAGGGTGCTTTAATGACCACACACCAGAACTTTTCAGAATTAAGAAAACTGAACTGAAAACATAAAAAAATGGTTTTCACAATATAGCTTTTTCACAATATTGCTCCGTTTTTTTCCTATCCTTCTGCAAACATCTGACTAATGAGTGATCTTTGGATTGTGGGTGGTCAGCTGAGGTGTGGCAGCAGGGTGGAATTGATAATGGCACAATAGGAAGGCCCTCACTCACATTCCCAAAAAGGCATCAGAATTGTGTCACAATACATGTATTTGCCTAGAAAATATAAAGAGATTTGTCCGTCTTGCGTGTCTGGATGGTCCAGAAAGTGGTTATGGCAGAATCTGATTTAGTTTTGGCTTGAAGGTAAATAAGGATTTGGCTGGAGTGTGCATCTTTACACCTGCTTCCCCTTTTCATTGTTGGCAGTCGTGACGCATACCTCACGGCAACCTGTATGCAGTCCCTCACTCCCCCACACCCCATCTCCGGCAGTGTGGGAACTCCACCAGAGCGGTGGGTTCTGGCCCCTGAGAACCAGTGATGACGCCAGCTGGTGAGGTACATGGAGCTGCAGGGAGAAGGCAGTGTTGCATGGGTGGGGAGGTGGGGGGGTTATTTGTTGAGTTCAAAAGGGAGAAGCTACAGGGAGGATTTGAGAATGACTACTGTGATGTCTGAAAACTATAGTCCCTATTGTTGCAGAGAGACAAACCATCACTCTGCTTAGTGCTTCCCCCTCATCTCACCTCTAACATTTCTCCTCCTCCGGGCCCTGCTGCTGTTTGGCCCCTTTAGACACTGTGCAAGGAGCACCCGCTGTGAATCTTTGAGACCTCGGGAGAATGGGAGTAGTTCGACACGTTCCGTTTGCGTGATACGTCTGATCTTGGCAAACAGCTTATCACTTGCCCGAAATCCACTTTTGACCGCTCCCTCCCAGCCACCTGGACAAGCAAGACTCATGCTCAGTTCAACAGCTACTCAATACCCTTCGGGTAACTCAAGTGCTGCTCTGTCCTATAATCACGTGACCCATTACGGGCTTAATCCAGGTCTTGTTTTTCACTTAAAAAGCAGTGCGTTTAATATGTAAAAGTGATTTAAAAATCTTGTTGAATTTTGTTTAAAGTAGATCAGTGAGGGTCAGAGTTGCCTGACTACAGCAAATTGGTCACCTTTTGTGCTTAACAGGTGTGGCTCCCTCTGGGATTTGTTCTCCCTTTCCTAGATAAACATTTGCCAGATAGGCTTTTAGCCATATCAGTTAAAGACTTGCCATGCTGCTCATGTGAAAGTATCATGTGAAGAACCAAGATACTGATTCTGTCCAGCTCACTTTCCTGAGGTCCCCTAAACAAGGAGCAACCTGCAAGTGGCTGCAGAGCTAATGAGACTTGCCCAGTCACATCAGCAGGAAATCTCAGAGGCGAAGATGATGAGATCAGCACCTGTGGTTACAAATGACTTCATGTCAATCAAGGGAGGTGGGGCTGTGCGGTAGGGCTGTGGCTGTTCAGGTAACATCTGGGCCGTCTGACTCAGCATACCATGTGTCTGCCCCCCTCCCCATCCACCAGAAGTAGCAGATGAATTGCATGATGATTTTCCCCACAGCTGCCATTGCTCAAGGTGCTGATGTGTCAGAGTGGCCATGAATAACTTCCGCTGTATGAACTGCTTAGGCACTGGATCCTATACCATGAGCCTTGAGTAAAAATTTTCTACTGGGTGAGCTTTTTTAGGGGTAGGGTAATCAATAGCCTCTTTGTCTCTCAAGGTGTCTCTCAGTTATAGAGGTGATATCTTGTAAAAGTATCAGCACTGGGGAGGCAATTGTTTTTGCTTGTTAAGGTCTATTTCCAGCCACCAATTCTTAATCACGGGTGGTCACTTCAATGAAAGCTAATGCTGGGTGGAAGCACTCAGTAGGAGGCCCATTGGATATGTGCTGGCATCAGATTCTGCACCTGAGGTCCATAGTGCTAATTGTATGCAAGGCGGAAGAACTCCTGTTGAGGGGGTGCATTGATGCACGATGCCTTCAGATCTTCAGCAGTGCATCATCCCCTGGCTTGGCCATGAAAGCTGCTTTAGGACAGTGCTGTCCTCCTGGACATGCTTGCTGGTAAGCAGCCAAAAAAATGACTGCGGGGGTTTGATATGGCATACTGGATCGATAGAAAAAAATGAAAGAAATGTAATGGTTAAGCCCAACCTACAGTGTTCAAGAGCTTGAATGGATTTCTACAAACACTTTTCAGCCAAATTGAAATTGTAGAAAAATTGAATTAAGGTGAAAATTTTTCAGGATAATCCATACATTTTCTATAAATGCTTGCCCAACATTATGTTATTATATTATTTTCTTTTATTTCATCTTACTGTATTCATCCATCTATCTTCCAACTGTTGATACAGTATAAGCAGTGTTTGATGTGAGTAATTACTGTTGTGGGGGTGAGGCTTCCCAAGAATCACAAACTAAAATTTCATCATATTTCCTTTCTTTCTTGCTGTTACTCTTAAACCTGACCAGCTACACCTGTCTCATCAGAGTGCCTCTTCTCCTGAGTATTTGCAGCTCTGCTGCTTACCTATTCTCCTTTTAAAAGTCAGTGTTACCTCTGGTTCGATGCAAAGGATTGAGCCTAACTCATTAAAGAGTGATTACAATCTGTGCGTTTTGTCTGACTCCCTTGGCTTACGGACTTCTGCATGACTTGGATTATGGATCGGATTTGTTTGCCTGGTTTAGTGGATGACCCGTGTTCTGACCTTTTTGCCTATCGATTGTTGCCTCCACCAGCTTTGTAACTAATAGATACGATTACTCTTCACAAGGTTTTGTCCTCATATTCTTTACACTTAATAGGGTCCTGACAGCTTACTGAGACTTCCAAACCCCCCAAAATCCACTGGCCCCATTTTAAAGTACGAGATTGGGGAGCCTGAGGCCTATCCCAAGGAGCACAGGACATGAGGTATCCTGGATCCATCACATGGCCCACTAAAGGGAATTTAGGGAAACCAAATGTGTTTTGGATTGTAGAAGGAAACCACAATACCCACAAGAAACATACTGAACATGCAAATGCCACACGCACACAGAGTCAAAGATAGGAATTGAAATCGTAAACTCTTGGTTGTGAGGCTTCAATGCTACACACTAAACCACCACCTCTAGGTAAAGCATTCTTAATTGTAAATCAACAAAATCTGCTAAGTAATGAGAATAATAATATAGCATACTAAATGCCTTTAGTGGCAATGAGGAAATTATATACATCCACAGACCACAGTAATACCCTGTGGCTCCTTAATGCAAAAAAAATCTATCTCAGATACACAAGCCTTTGTATACTTTCAAAAAGGCAAAGTTTAAGCTCACTGATACACATTCCTTTAGCACATATGGATTGTTTGTGAGGGTAACCTGACCTTCTGAGAAAGGAGGCCCTAATGGGAATTTTCCAGTTCTGTTTCTGTCGACCTCTCTTGTTTAATAGAACGACTTTATAAGGCACAAGTATGTAACTTTATTACTTCAGCTGGGTGAACAGTATTTTCTCTGCTTTTGAATGTAAAGGCATTTAAGATCACTTCAGTTCAGATTCATAAAATGGTAAGGACAATAATAATTTAGGTATTATATTTTCTACTATTTTTGTTCAACTAAATATTTTTCAAAGCATTTTCTATCTATTATTACCAATAAATTGAGTCATGTTTATGTAAAATAGGGGGTTCGTGTAGGACTTATGTTTCTAAGTATTAAAATGTTGCTATTTTGACATCAAATAAGATAAAACACCTGTCGTTGGCTACAATCCATGACTAAATGCAGTTGTTATCGAGCCATAAAAAGAACAAAGAGGTTGACACCATTTTGTAGACTATGTTGCAATGATAAAGTGCACAAAGGCACTGTGGTTCACAGGGTGAATCACTCAGCATCCAAAGGTAAGGGAGGCCGGATACCTGAATGAATGCTACTCTTTTGGAATTTTTGTACTCACTGCACCTTGTTCTGCCTCTAAATCACACTCCAAAAACACCTTTCATATCACAACCCCCCCCACTCTCTCTTTCCCAAAAACCAGCCTCTTCCTTAGATTTACTTCATTATACTGTGCTAATTTAGTGTATTTTAACTTCGGCGTGATCTCCCTCCTATCAGTACATTGGTGAAGGATGGCTCTCCTAATACATGAACGCCGGGATGAGTAAGATGACACAGTAGCGCCACACGCTGATTGTCCTCTTCCCTCGCAGGGAGCCTGACGCGATGTCAGAGTTGGAGGTTCAGAACATGCCATGGGTCCCTGTGGCCATTTTAAGTCACCACTAAGGGGGGTGATACTGCAGTCTGCGCATCAGCCCTGGTGGTATCTCTGGCAATGACGTGACTCCACAATTGGAGCCCATATGCCCCAGTAGCGGCTGGTGGGATGCCGGTGCAGAATCGGATCTCCTGTCTACTCCCGCCTCTGTAAATATAAAAAAAATTAATCTTGTGTACAGTCTATTCCTGGCTCCAGGATGGCAGTCCACTGACTGAATTTGTAGCTCTTGCATTTTTGGGGAAGCTCCAATAAAGCGCCGTTTATGGGATGCAAGGGGAGTTTCTACGGAATGAACTGGTGGGGAGCTGCAGCCTCGCTCTGGAAACCCCCGCAACCGGCCCTCGGCAGGTAGCAGAGTCTGCTGGGAAGAGGACACCTGCCGACAGGCCTGAGTCTAAGCCACTTTCCCAGGCTCTCTGATGAATGGTCACTAATAGCCGTGGGAGAGAGCTCTCCGGCACTCTGCGAATACTGCCGGCTCCCCCCCGGCAGCCCCCACTAGGGGCTTAAGTCTGCTTAGCCGTGACTGTGCTGGAAAACAAGTGTCGCTAGATAGCCTCACAATGCAGAATGTGTTTACAAGGGGTTGCCGAGACCAGGCTTGTGAAGAATGGTGGAAGGCATGGTGGAACCTGGAATTCCACCAACTGCACCCACCCAGCTCCGGTGTTTTCCTAATAATGTAATAAGCATCACGCGGCAAGATGTCAGAAGACCCTTTTCTGGAAATCGTGTTTTCTAATTCAGTATGTAGCATGAAATCTGCCAAGGTTTGCTGGGTAGGGTTTCAAAGGGCCTCGGACAGAGTGATGAGTGTGTAAGTCGTGAAAGTGAAGTTCCTTGGACGCCGCCGCTCTGGGGCCTTTCGAAGTGGCAAACTCATCGTGTTTCTTCACGCTTCCTCTGTCGCTTAACCCCGAGGGGCCTTTTTACAGCCGCATCCTACGACTCTTTTTTTAGGGCCACGGGTAGCACAATGTTAAGTACCTTCATGTCCATTCAGCTGGAACTCAGTGTCCAGTCCCAGGGTGGTTCAGCTGTTGGACCTTTGAAAAGGTGTCTAACTGAGTTCTTCAATTAAGGATTGATATAAATGGCTGAGAGCTAGGACCATGATAAATTCAAAAGAAGCAAGGCCATATGTTGCTGTTGTATGGTTGGATCTCGTGCAGTATGGCATGATGGTTACCTACCATGTTGTATGCACAGCACCGCCCCCCCAGTGGGAGGCCAGAGACATTTTAAGATGAGAAGTGTGAATGGATCATGGGAACAAAAGGAAGGTCCCAGATGCCTGTTGCCTTCATAGAACACCCCCCCATCACCCCACCATCAAATGCTGTCATTTTCTGTGACTTTTAAAGGGCCTTGTGGCAGCTCCTTTAATTTTTTAAGTGCACTACCCTCCCAGGCCCCCTTTTGTCTCCCCCACCTCAGCTGGAGCAGTGCTGACTTCACAGCCCTCACAATTTTGTCTCACACACTCGCTATCGCTGTTGTTGGTCGCCATGCCATTTTCATCGCTACAAGAGCCGTCCGTCCATTTTGCATCATGGCAGAAGGTTAGCGGGAGCTTCTTCTGCAGCCTTGTGTTAGCTTGTTGTTGCCTGCTGTACTTTAATGCTGCACTCACGCACATGCATCGATCCAGGGTCTCCAAAAAGCACCCGGGAGGTTGTCAAGGCAGGACCAGCTGTCAGCCGCCACTCCGCGTCTTTTAAGTGTTACAATTGGGGTGAACATTTCAGCCTCACTCATCACATTTTCGTCAGTGATCTGATTTAACTTGAGTTGAATTGCTTAATTGTTTTTTGAATGTCAAAGTAAAAAATTTTTGTCTTCCCTTTGTGCATTGATTTTAAAAAATGTTATTTTATTTGCAAGGATCACTTCTGCCCTCCTTTGCCTGTTGTAAGCTTCAGCCACCCCCACCCTTTGCTGGATCCATGGATGGATGAATGCCATTTTGTTTTGCACTCCCGCTCTCCACGATCTTGGCTCTGAAGTGCATGTTGCACTTGTATCATGTTTTGTATGCTTCGCATGGAATCACCAAGATGTACCTGAACAAGTGTATTAAAGAACAGAAATCTGGAAGCAATAAGGCCTGCATCCTAGATCCGGATCAATGCTTGCAAGGCAGCTCATTACTCACATCTTCAAACGGGCCCTCACATCATTAATCTCGAGGAATATTTTGCTGTCCCTTGTGCAGGATGGAAAAAAGATAAATGCCAGGTTTTCTGGTCTCATTATTAGAAAGATTAAAATTTTTCTTCCCTTGATTTGCCTCAGAATGTGTAACTGCTAGGCTGAAGAATGACAGACACCTTGTTCTCCTGTGTGTAATTCTGAAAAGCTTGGCAACAATGATTGGTCACATACAAATCTGCAGTTAAACCTTTTAAACTCTCACCACCCACCATGTTTAAAGAATGTATAACAAATAATTTTGAAGTCATTCTCTGGAAAGTTGTAACTAACTATGTCACATGTCGTGCCAGCTCCAACAGAGCACACAGTTATGCCCTCTGATGCTTGTACAGGCAGGTCTAGCATCCTTGCAATAAACAGCATTATTTCTTTATTGAATTGGTCATACAAGTAAACACACATAAAGGTATTTCTTGGTTGCGCCAATATGTCAACATAACACTAATCCTATGCTCATATCAGTACAGTCTTGCTTCAGATGCACAGTTGCCAACTTTAAGTTAGAGTTTTAGAGTCAAGATTCTTCCAAGATACTCCCGTTGAGGTCCTGTTCAGGTTTCAGTAAGCCTGGAGCTGTTCTGGAGCCTGTCCCAGGTGGCATTGAGAGCAAGGAAGGGGACACTTTGGACAGGGTGCCAGTCCATCACAGAGTGGATGGACAAATCTGAGATACCAATTCACTTAAATGTGGGACAAAATCTACAGAATACAAGGAGAACATGCAAGCTCCATAAACACAAGGTACTGTCCTACCCCCAGGTAGGACTGCTACTCACAATGGAATCTTTCAAAGTTCTCCCTATATAGGACAACCTACTGCTTCATCCATCAACATGAGCTGTCTGGATGCGCAGCATGACTCGAACTCCAGAGCCTTGTTAAAGGGCCGAACGAACAGCCTGCTAGCTGACGCCATAGCTACTCTGGGCAGCTCCTGAGACAGTACCGTACCCGCAAAATGTGACAACTACTCAGTTTCACATCAGCTGCCAGAGAATATGGATGCCGAAGCAGGAGACCGACACTGAGCATCTTAATAAAAGTGATGGAGGTGGCTGAACGTTGCAACAGCATCAGTGGTGATTTGGACTCAAAAGAACAGAGCACTCAAATTGAAAGTAATTAGGGACCACTTAAAGAGAATATTTATAAATGACTCTTAGTTAATTAAAGTTTACAGGCACCTTATCTTCAACACGCACATCCCTTTTAATTTAGTTAACCCATTTGTACCTTCTGTAGAAGTTGGTCAAGCCCTCAATAACAATAATAATAACAATCGGTACTTTAAACAAAAAATGTCAACACATAGTTTTAGTTGTGTTAATAAGAATTTGAATATAAAGGTGCAGTGCTGTGGACAAGTGGGCTGCATGTTAGTACTGGTACACTTGCAATCTGCATAGTACACTCCCATGAGGTGTGTTATTAATACCACAAAAAGGAATGTGGCACGGAGCACCTGAGAATCCTGGGAGAAAGGGTGCAGAGCTTCCTGTGTCAGGCACCGAATGTATGAGCGCACACACACACACACACAGTGGACAATTTATTAGCTGCGTCTGCTACAAAGAGTACATGTGGCAGTGACTGAACAAGTGCAGAATGCAGACAGGGTCAGGAGGTTCACTTACTGCTAAGCCAAGCATTGGAATGGCTAAGATGTGTGATCTAAGACTTTCTGAATGTGGTACAATCGTTGGTGGTTCCAGCGTCTCAGAGACAGCCGCAGAGAATGGTGTGATGAGCAATAAACATCCAGTCGCCAGCAGTTCTGTGGATGAAAACACTTTGTAAATGAGGGAGGTCAGAGGAGAACGGCCATACTCGTTAACTTGTTAAGCTAACCGGAAGGCCGCAACTGAAGGAAAAAAAATAGCATTAGAGGGCTAAGGACATATCTAGAAGAGCATAGGTTTGAATCCTGCGGAGTATATATGACTGTTGGGCCCTCGAGGAAAGGCGCTTAACGTGAACTACTCTTGAAAATCTGCCTGACCCTGTTTCCTGACCACAAGCTGTCCTCACTTTGAAGAAATCTGTCAGCTAAATAAATAACGCTATAGATAAGTGGGCATAGGATGTTAACTGCATAAATATAAAAAAAATTAAAACATCATGTTCTGAATAGTGTTACCACACAAAGCTTAAACTCTGGGTCAGTCATATCAGCACACCAATAATAAAACATTACCTAAATTTAAGCTGTTACAAGAACCAAATCTATTCACTCAGCAAGGGATTTAGGAAAGAAAAGACACCAGCGTGAATCACAGCCATTGCTACAAGCTACAGCTCATCCTTATGATTTCCTTTCATTGCCACAGCCGGCCCTTATATTTATCACCCTCATTAGTCAGAGTGGATCCAGCTGTGACTAATTGGCAAGCAGCTATGAGGCAGTAGTTTGTGAGTGTGGCATTTCTGCATGCCCTTTGCCCAGCCACAACAATGTGTATAATTCCTAATGGTTGATTCAAATCAGTCCCAATCCTTTCTAGTTAAATGATACTTTTTAAATGGTGGAAACCATATGTTTATTGTTATAGAACTGAGTCTGATTATTGTTGCAAATAAATTCCTTGCTGGTTAGAAACGAATTAGTTCTTATTTTTCTCACAGAATTTCGGAAAAATTCCTCGCATATTACTACTGAGCTTCATATTAAAATAATGATATGTTTAGAGTTCTGTGTTCAATTAATCATCCACAGAAATTCAAGGTTTAATACAAGATTTAATGTTTACTGACATCCTTATAAAGTTTTTTGGGCTGCTTATGGTTAAAAGATTAAACACTCTAAGTATAACACATCCATTTATATATGGCCAAGAAACATACGAAAAGTTTAAAGCAAATTTTAAATCACAGCAGAGAAAATGACAATGTATAAGCAACAGTATATCAACTATCACAAAACCATGCACTGAACTACTTTAGGAAAAGTTCTGTTGTGGAAACCCATTAGCCTGGCTGCAATTGACCTTAATGTTTTGCCCGAGAGTTCACTCCAGCTTTTTTAAGTGCTGTGAGAAGAGCAGCTATTGTTTGCCTTCTTAACTTTGGCGTTTTCATTTCCATTTGATGATCTACTGTTACAAAAGCTACAGGTGGAATGTGTAGCCACTCCAAAGTTAAGATGCCCAGCTGGACTCAATGGATAACGACGACATCGGCACAGTCAATATGGACCCAGCTGGGCAAAAGGTGAGACAAGGTGGTTTTCATAACCGTTGTAATGGAGTTTCATTCATCAATTCTTTTTGTATGACATTTGTTGAGGGTTTGTGGTTCACATCCCATCTCCACTCTGTGTGCCTGGAGTTTGCATGTTCTCCCCATGCATTGCGGGTTTCTTCCAAGTACTCTGGTTTCCTCCTGCTGTCCAAAGACATGTGGTTTAGGCTAACTGGCATTTCTAAATTGCCCGTAGTGTGTTTGTGACTGTGGCCTGGGATGGGTTGGCACCCTATCCAGAGTGTCTCATGCTATGTGACCTAAGCTGTCTGGGAGAGGCTCCTGGGCCACCCACAACCCTGCAAAGGATAAGCAGTTTGGAAATGGATAGATCAATGACATATGTCTCGCATGTTACAGACACCTTTTTGGACAATCTGCCAAAGTTTATCTCTCTTCATTTGTATTTGACATTGCTATGTTTGACCATTTCTCTATAAGCTCACCTTTGCAAATATACAAAAGCTGGAGTTAGTTCATCTGAACATTAAACATTTTGATCTGAGTCGCTTAAAGATTTTCCATTAGAATAGAGGTTAATGCAACTGTTCTATAACCATTTAAACAATTTATGATGGGCTTCTAAGGGAAAAGGAATGATTATAATGCCCCTTACTGTTAACATGACAGCTTTAAAAAAAATTATGCAAAAACTCATAACCATTTGGCACCAAACTTTCATATGAAAGGAAATTGTACTGATTTCCCCATTTTTAAGCCATTTTTGACTTCAAATTCCTGATTACATTTCTTATACACAAATTTGTGATCATTGCCATAGCATAGCTGGATGGTAGTCACTTAGGGTAAGGGACCTGGCCTCCTATGAGGAAGGTAATGGGTTTAAATCCCATGACTAACAGATCATTCATATCATGTTTGGGCCCCTGAACAACATTCTTAACTGCTACTACCCCAGGGATATTGCCTAACCCTGCTCTCTGACCCCAAGCTTTCCTCACTCGTGTGTCGGTTTGGACAAACGTCTGCTAAATTTATATAACTGCATCTTGCAGAATACACCCAAACCCTATCTGCATTGCATGCATCTTACACGTAATTCAGTGTTTGAAGTTAATACAATGCATGTGAACTTGGACCTGATTAATAAATGGACTGAAATGGACTGGGATGCTTGAGGTTTTCAGGAATTTCTCTTTGCTTATCTGCATGCCTTTTTTCAATTTGGATGTAAATGTGAAAAGTCAGTCAAAAAATTACTGCTCACATTTTTTATTTTTGTAATGATAATTCATATTATTTTACAGCAAAGAAAAAAAAAAAACTGTATAGTTGTCCTTAATTATGCTCAGTCATTTTTCATTCTTTGTGAAAATTAATAAATTGGTAAAGGACAACATAATTTGACCAAGACTGTGGAGGTCTGAGTACCAAACCTGGACCTCCAGATCACCAAGAAACCCCAAGTGCTTAGTAATAACATGACCAGCTAAATAAAACTGCTCCTGTTGTACTCTTTTAAAAGACATTTAAGGCATGGTGTTGGTTTGTCTGTTAAGTCTATGTGTTGTTAGTACTTAGCCTGGTCTTTAAAAACATTTAGGCTGTGTAAACAATGTGGCTGCAGGTGATCCTAAAAATGAAAAGGTCAAGCAAGAAACATTTGTATTTGGATTGTTACTCTGTTCATGCTTGTGCTTAATTTCCAGTGTTGCGAATCTTTATG